>CP054669.1:14429097-15029097 GCA_013348765.1 Carpinus viminea | reverse complement strand
ATTGGTAATTGATTTCATAATTCGCCTATCACTCTTATTCTGCAGGAAATAAAATTCAGGAATCTCATCATCTCCAAAGAGAGTATGTAGTGGAAGACTTTAAACTTATAACAAGAGAAAGCTACAATGTAAGCACACAATCAATAGATGACCAGAGTAAAACTTAAAGTATCATAACATAGATAAACTCTTAAATTTCAAGTCATAGATCAATTGTCAAAATATATTTACACCACATCTAATTGTACTAAAGCATAAAGCCCACATTTAACAAGGTACATCATAAAATTTATCTCAATCATATCTTGGTGGGTGATGTCATCGAAATCCCACATAAACTTGAGCCACATGGGATCTAGATTCTAAAAAATGATCCAAATAAAGTCTTTCACAATAATCAGATGCCTCATTGAATTCATCTTCTACTAAACTATTTATAACAACATACGTACATATAGGAGAAAAGATACAATAGTAAGTTTGATGACTTAGAAAGTATAAATGTATCTGACGTACAAGTCATTACATAGTGAACTTGATTGTTTATAAATTACATGCAGTATTATAAAGTCAGGTTTATCATGGATACAATATAGATATAGTAATACAGTAATATGATAATCAAGTCATAGTTTAATTCCACATAGTCTATCGGAGATATTACTTATTTCGACAAGGTTGATCGTGTCCCGAATGATCTATAATATAATACCAATGGCACATATATTGCACGCGACCATCCATAGTACTATCAACCTGATCAAGTGTGACCTCGAATAGCCCACATCACTACTAATTTATGTCATGTTGTGACCCGCTAATGTTCAAAAATAGCTGCAGTGGTCATGAACAATGAGAACTTCTTTGTCCTACTGTTGTACTTCATATATTATCATATCGTAAAGAATAAATAATGCAAAGGATTTTATGAGTCAAGTCATTGAAGCATATTCCATTATTCTTATTTACAACATTGCTTATCTCTCCAGTGAACCACATCATGCTTCCAAATTAAGTCTCGACTCCAATAACATAGTACTACAAGAAGCTGAATATTATTGCTTGGCTTTCTATACATTATACTGCCTCTAATCAGCTTACTCTTAATTATATCCTAAAATGATAGATTTGGATGTTTTCAACATTGAGCTTCTGGAAATTACTGCGCTTTTTGGTAACCATAAACTTTCCCCAACTGTATTCTCTATATTTAGCAGGGTTTTGCTCATTTGTCAGCTCCTCCAAGGGCTTAACCAAGGTGTAGTGTGCCGGGTTGAAGAAAAATGGAATGGAGAATCTTTCCTTCTTTGGGTTCACCATCGCTCTGTGTTCCACGCTCTCATACTTGTCATTGCTCCAAACCTGAGTAATTTCCATTCCATAAGTGAAACTGGCCAACAATAAAGGCCTCCAACGACATAACAATTTACATATATTGTATAATAATTTTAGTTGGACCAGTAATTATATCAATAAATTTGGATACATATATGCATATGCGTGTATGGACTACATAGAGAAAATGTGACATACTACCATTACACATATACTTGGATTGAGACAATGTACACAACTTTCTTCTGTGAACGTTTACTCTTTTCCTGTTATATATGATAATATTATAAAATTTCCATGCAATTTGCTTGTAAACGGTTTATTGGGTTTTACTTGACAGAAAAATGTTGGCTTTATGACAATCTGAATGATTTATACTTCATTTGTAGAGATTGAAAATGGTACCTGAATGATGTCACCAACATTGATGATATAAGCATCCGCGGTGGGGTTAACCCGAATCCACTCTCCATCAGTTTTCCGCTTGACTTCCAATCCTCCAACATCATCTTGAGCAAGGATGGTTAAGGCACCAGCATCCTTGTGTCGACCAACGCCGAGCGCCAAGTGAGGACAGGGCAAGGTGGATAGTGATTGAGGCGGATAAAGCTTGTTTGGTCTTTAAAAAAGCCATAGAACTCATCTCCTGGTAAGCCCAGGCTGAGAGCCACCAGTTCCATCAACTTGTAAGCTAGTTTTACCATCTCTTGAGCATATTCTTGGCATGCCTCCCTGGTAAAGGGAATCCATCAAATCACATACATTTAAGTTTATTACCTGGATTTGGCGTCAAAATCAAACATTTCATTGTTCTTTTAATCAAAAGAAAAAACCATTTTCTTTAAAAACTTTTTTTTTTTTTTTTGGTAGTATTAATTGTATGACTGGCCACTCCTTCAAAGGGTGAAATAATAGGCGACTACTCTTCACTTACAGATCACCCCCAATCAATCCCTTGAGGTGGGAGACCACTACATCAAAGAAAAACACTTCTGAAGAAGTGGTCCGAAGACCCCTGTACTTACTTTATTTTTTAAAAACTTAAATGGCTACATCCAAGTAGTTTATTTTGAATAATTGACATAGGTCTTTAGAGTTGTAGGCCCATGCATTGGAAACCAACCCCTTAAGAGAGTTTCTCAACACGGACAAGACATCAAATGATCAGGAAGGTATGATGAGTGTCTGCAGAAGTAATGCAAAGTTATTCACCTAAAAGATTTGAGCACTATTATATTTTACTATTGTTAAATATATTATTGAATATATTATAGAGAGCAGAAGGAGAGGGAGAAGAGAGAGAGCGGAAACATAAAATAGACTACATTATATTGAGTAGCTTAATAATAATGAATACAGAAGCCTCTATTTATAGAGAGGCAAGTAATCTAGTAGACTAAGGAAATGTAAACCTCGTAGACATATAATAGAAGTAAATAACCTAACATAATATTCTTGACATCCCCCCTCAAACTCAATGTGTAAACTTGAGTTTGGATAAAAGAAAAGGAAAGAAAAATGAAAAATAACCTAACATAATATTTTAACATCTCCCTCAAACTCAATCGTAAACTTGAGTTTGGTAAAAGCAAAATGAATTCGCCAAAAAAGCTACTTGTATCGAAAGAGTTGTCAAAGTAATGCCATAAAAGTTATTAGTTCAATAGTAGATTTTATTGAATTGAGCCATGCATTTAAATAGAAGCTTGGTTTACTAGGTTGTAATTTGACTTGAAAACCATATACTAGTAATGAAGAAGTTTGCCTGGTCGGCTAAGAAAAGTAGGGCCGGTTAAAAGGGGCTTGTTATGCCTAAAACCCATGGACCGTCTCGGTCAATGAGCTAAAGTCTGACCCAAAAATGCTAACTAGTAGATTGATTAGACTGGTTGAAGAGGCTAATCATGCCTGAAACCCATGGATCGTCTCGCTTGGTCGGTTGAGCTAAAGTTTGACCCAAAAATGCTAACTAGTAGATTGACTCAGCCAGTTGAAGAGGCTAATCATGCCTGAAACCCTTGGACCGTCTCGCCTGGTCAACTAAGCTAAAGTTTGACCCAAAAAAAAATTCTCACTAGTAATGGATCAGTGGCTTAGGAGAGGCTGTAGTGACTGGTGATGGTGGCATTTGACAAGGCATAAGTGGGCAGGTTGAAAGGGGCTACTTTGGCCCGTAAAAAACTATCTGACCTGAGAGTGCCTATCAAATTGAACAATGCATGAACCAACTTGAACCACATAAAACAAATGCCAAAAGCAAAAATAGATCACAAATTTGAAATCAGGACGAAAAATTGAGTAGAAAACACCTGGTCAACTTTTTTAGTGGGCAAAGTCAACGGTTAGCATTGAAAAAGTCAAAAGTCAACCAAAAAGGTCAACTCTACAAGGCGTTGGGAGACCTAACATGTGGCAAAGGGCTAGGGCTGACGTGGTGGTCTCTTTGAAGGACACGTGGCAATTGAGGAGGAGGCAGAAGAACGAGGCACGTGTAATACATGCGCATAAGAGATAGTGGCACTAGGAGCGCGTGAAACCCACACGCAGGAGCTTTTACCGGCACGTGGGGGCCCGTGCAGTGTCCGATGGTGGCGTGCTTAGTAGGGATTTGATCGTCGTTGTTGGATCTGTAAGGTGGACCGGCAACCTTTACGATCAGCCAATGTGGCGCGTGGAGGAGCTGTAGTACGTGGAAAGACGGACATAACCTTTTGAGACGCGTGATGGCGCATGGAAGCTTAGAATTGGCTAAGATTGCACAGATCCATCGATTAGGAGGTCATGGTAGTGGCGCGATTGGCTTGGGCAGCAAGCCGAGGAGCTCAAAGGGCCGATGACCACGGATTTTCCAAAGGAGGTCGCAGAGGTAGTGACGGAAAATGTCAAAGACGTTTATTGAAGGCCACAGAAAAATGACTCTGATACTATGTTAAATATATTGTTGAATATATTATAGAGAGCGGAAGAAGAGAGAGAAGAGAGAGAGCGAAAGTATATAATAGACTACATTGTATTAAGTACCTTAATAATAATGAATACAAAAGCCTCTATTTATGAAGAAGCAAGTAAACATATAATAGAAGTAAATAACCTAACATAATATTCTTAACAACTATTATCTCAATAAAGATGAGGGTAGCATGATGGGTGCTGTTGGAACAAGGGATGCAAATTTCTTCACCAAAATGAGAAATACTTTAACCACATCAATGAAAAAATTACCTTTTATTGTACTACTGCCTCAATAAATAAATCTTGCAAAGTGCTAACAAAGCCTAGAAGCACACTTCTATAACAATGAAGGCTCTTAGTACCAAATTTAATATTCATCACAATTCACAAATATATCGATATTTTTGTCCAGCTATATTAATTGAAAAGTTCAAAATCATTGAGCTGTTCGCCACATTTTTACAAACCATAACCAGCTTATTCTTTGATGAATGGTAATAAATTGACAAACAAGAAGAAAATAATTTAATTAAATTTACTATTTTATACGGTTTAAACTTTTGAGATAAGTCAGGATCTAATAGAAATATGAGACTAGAGATTTCGAACCTTGTCATCTCCCTTAATCACTTTCTAGTTCAAATAAAAATTTAAATTTACAATTTTCTATTACCTTTGATGAACAACCAATAAAACAAACAACTCACCAACAAATTCTATTATGTCTAAAGATTTGAGAAGAATCTACATGATCGTGTTAAATTACCTTAACTCAGGCGGGTAGTGAGGCCACTGATTAGTCCACTCTGTCACTTCCTTGTCATCAGGCTCATGAGAAGCCGGGATTAGGGTGGGTTCCTCTATAGTAAAATCAAACACCTCCTTCCAGTCCCTCACATTCTTGGTGTGCTCGGAGTCATAGTAACCCAACACCTCCTTGTCGTTCCTTTTGACCTTCCTCTTCTCCTCCAGGCTCTGCGCAAAGAACTTCCTCGACGCATCCTCGATCCTTGGCTTCTCCGAAGGCACCCCATGGTTGATCACCTGGAAGAATCCCCACTCCTTGCATGCATTTCCTATTTCTCTAACAACGCCCTCATCGACGGCAGAAACTTTGTCGGAGGAGTACGTAGGGATAAGAGAAAGATCGATCAATGGGATACCTTGAGCTTCGGTGAAGGAGATGTTGGGCCTGTGTTCAGGGTCTTGGATGAAAGCTTGGTCAACCTCTCCCATGGTTGGTGATTTTGTTTGTGCAAGGAGATAACGAAGAGGAATGGTAGGTTTTATAGCATGAGATTGAGTTTGCTGTACATAAATCCTGGACGAGTGGAAGGGATTTTGGCATTTTACGTCTAGGTTGGGTGACGTTTGCGCTTGCATGGCTATGTTGGATATTTGGTGGAAAAGTCCGACTTGAAATTGTTTTAGGATTAGGAGATGGCTAGCAAATTTCTAATATACCTGCAGGGAAGCGATAAGACCGGCTTGAAATTGGTGAAAAATTGGGATTGGGTTGGGTTTAATTAAGTGAAGAGATGGTCCGGTTCAAGCAGAGAAGATGGCTGTCCAAACCCACCTTCAACCAGTCAATCAATCAAATGCCACAAGTCTTACACAACAACAACAAAGACGTATTCAATTTGAGGATATGTAGAGGACGAGACTAATAATAAGAAAGCAAAAGCCAAAAGGAATTGATTGGCTGGTGTATGAGCTGGGTTACCTGGCGGCTCTTAGGGTGAAAACTGGAAAGGGTAAAGTATATACACATACTACTCTCAAAATTACCACTTTATTGTCAATGCCCTAAACTACTAATTGTGTAGATCATTTTCTCACTTTGTGTAACATTCAAGTGAAATTAAGTAATTGATTACCAGTTTATTTCTTAGTCTTATTTTACAGGAAATAAAAATTCAAGTATCTTATATATCCTCTCCGAAGAGAGTCTTCAATGAAAGAATTTAAACTTATAACAAGAGATAACTATAATGTAAACCCACAATAAATGACTAGAGTGAAACTTAAAGTATCATAACATAGATAAACTCTCAAATTTCAAGGTTAAAGACCAATCATTAAAATATGTTACAGATCATATCTAATTTTTCTGAAACATAATTAAAGCATACATTTAACAAGGTGCATCATAAAAATTATTATTATTATTGTTATTATTTTTGTAACAAGATTGCATTAAAACACAAGAGCACAGTACAGCCCTTCAAGGAGGGAAAAACACAGAAGGTGGTTCAAGACCACTACAATAAGATGGAGGAGAATAAAAGGGGTGGGGGAAGATGGGAATGCAGCCCAAGCCTTGGAGGACTCTTGCCGCGGCCCAGAATGCCACATGATGGGTGCAAAAGTTTGCACTTTTGTTAATCTTCTTTGCCTCCCACTTAAAAGAGTGAGGGAGAAGAGCTAAGGTGTCAACTATAAGCTTTTCTAAAAGCCAATCATGGATGATAGCAAGAGAATTAAGAGCCAAAATCACTGTCATGGAGTCCCTTTCGAGAACAAAATGATCCAAATTCATTGAAGAGGCTAAGGAGGCAGCTAGAAGAGCTCCTTGAGCTTCACCATAATTCGGAGAGCAGGGGGGAGAGATCTGAGAAACAGCTTTCAGGATGGAGCCAGTGTGTTCTCTACAAACAGCTGCTTGAGCTGAGAAGTGATCTCTTTTAGCCGCGTCAAAATTGATTTTGTAGGAACCTTTTTGTGGAGGAATCCATACTTGAACTTCTGGAGTAAGGACAAAGTACCAGGCAGCTGCATGATCAAGAGCTGCTTTCTTGATGGAAGAGGCCAGCTTTACAGTATCTGGGATAATTCCATCATGAATGGCTTTGTTCCTGCTAAGCCATAACACATCACAAAGCACAGAGGAGTAAATTTGAAACAGGTGACTATCCTCTTGAGGTATACCAAAAACAGCATAAGGAGAAATGATGCCTTTGACCCAGCTGGAAAGTGAAAGAGAAGACCATGCCATGGAGTCTAGGGGCCAGAATGATGATCTCCATGCAATCCTAGCAAAGCTACATCTAAAAAATAAGTGAAGAAGAGAGTCTTCTTCCATTCTGCATATGGGACACATGGAGTCATTTGGGTGGATAGGAAAAGCTTGAGTCTTGCCTTTGTAGGGAGGATATCCGTGCAATTTTCCAAAGAAAAAGCTTAAGTCGGGCATTGCTTGAGTTTCCATAAAAGCTTCCACAGATTAGGGGGAAGATGAAAGGAGTATGAGGAGACTCTAGAAGAGCTTATGAATCTATGAGCTGAGCTTGAAGAAAAGTTGCTAGAAGGTGAAGGAGTCCAGGAGAAATCTGCTCTTGGAGAGGAGCTAATGGCTATTTTGGATCTCCTAACATTATGCCTATCAAGCAGACTCTAAATAAGGGGGTGTTCCAAGTGGCATTTGGATTGATCAAGTCAGAAATAACTAGATTGGTGGAGTTTGGAGGCCTTGGATAAGAAGGAGAAACAGAAAAAGAAGGTAAAGTTGGAATCCAAGGGGAGTTCCAAATTGGAATAGAGGAGTGGATGTGAACTCTATAGCAGGCTCCTTGGGAAACGATAGGAAAAGAAGAGTGGATACCTTTCCATAGCCATGAGGGAGTAGAATGGGGGGGGGGAGAGAAAAGAACTAGAGAGAATATACTTACCTTGGAGTTGAATCACCCACAGGGAGTCTGAATGAGAGAGCAGCTTCCAACCGAGCTTTAAGATGAGTGCAAGGTTGACATCTTCCATTTTTCTAACCCTAGGCCTTCACTGGCTTTAGGAGAGCATAAAGAATGCCATGATTTGAGTGAGAGGTTTCTGTTTTTCTTAGGATAAAAGCCCCACCAGAAGTTTTTAAACAATTGGTCCAGTTTTCTGTAGAATCTTTTAGGGAGAAGGAATGTGCTCATAGCATAAGAGGGCATAGCTGCTGCCACAACTTTGATGAGAATTGTTTTGCCTTGAGAGTTGAGAGAGGGTTCTAGCTCTCAACCTTCCATTTACATTTTAGTGAATGGAATCAATGATGCTTTGGAAAGCATCTCCTTTGAATGACCAAGAGGATAGGAAGACCTAGGTAAATTGAGTTGGTGGGGTTTGGGTTGAAAGGAAGGATGTTTAGGATGGAGGAGGTGGTAGATGACTTGGTATTTTTATTGAATCTTATGGAAGACTTTTTGGAGTTTATGGATTGTCCTAACTAGAACAATATTTATCTAGGCACCCTTTGAAGCTGGCTGCTTTTAGAGAGAAGCCTTTCCAAACAAAAGGAGATCATCTGCAAACAGTAGATGATTGATAGCAGGGGAGGCTCTAGCAATCTTCATACCCTTGATGTTGCCAATCCTTTCCTCTTTAAGCAGTAATCTTGAAAGCAATTCAGATCCCAAAATGAAGAGGAAAGGTGAAAGGGGGTCACCTTGTCTCAAACCTCTCTTAGGAGAAAATAAGCCAAAGGGGTTGCCATTCAAGAGGATAGAGAAGGAGGTGGATGAGATGCAAGACTCAATCCATTGCAGCCAGGTAGCATGGAATCCAAGGTGCTGCATAATGGCCAAAATCAGATTCCATTCCATCTTATCAAAGGCTTTCTCCATATCCATCTTGAGGAACATAAAACCACATTTCCCTCTCTTGAGCTTGAAGGAATGGAGAAGCTCATGAGCAATAATGGAGTTGTCTTGGATACTTCTATTTGGCACAAAAGCTGATTAGAGGGGGGAAATGATCTTTGGAAGGAGAAGCTTGAGTCTATTTGCTAGGATCTTTGAAATAATCTTGTAGGAGATATTGCAAAGACTAATAGGCTTGAATTGATTCACAGAATGAGCACCAATCTATTTTGGGATCAGAGTAATAAATATATGGTTTTGTTCTCTGGCCATCTTCTTGTTTAGGAAAAAATCCCAAACACATTCCAGAACTTCACTCTTGACAACACTCCAGTATTTTTTGTAAAAAAGGGCAAAAAAGTCATTTGGACTAGGAGCTTTGGAGGATTCAATACTTGAGAGGGCTTTAAACACCTCTTCTTCAGTGTGAATGGAAACAAGGGCCAAGTTTTCCTCTTCTGATATGATAGAAGGAAAAAGATTCAAGAGTTCATCATCAATTGGAAGGGAGGTTGAGGAGAACAAGTTTGTGAAGTAGTCAACAAAATTGCCCCCAATAGCAACCCTGTCAGAGAGCCAACCACCTGTACTAGTTTTCAGAAAATTCACTGCATTGGATCTTCTTCTTATGATGGTGGAAGTATGGAAAAACTTTGTGTTCAAGTCAGAGCAAGTGAGCCATGTTTCTCTGGATTTTGATTTCCAAAGAGTTTCTTCTTGCAGCAAGAGCTCATCAAGAGCTATCTTAAGGTTAGTTTCAGTGGAGTAAGAGCTAGGGTAGGAGGAGCCTATTGCACTTGATCAATCCAAGCCTTTGTGGACTTTATCTTCTTGAATTTCTCCCAAAATGAATGGAGTTCCATCAGTCGGAGACTTTTGTATGGAAATGTTTTCTTATCAAGCATTGACCGGGAGGGCCTTGAATATGATTCCATGCGACTATGCGACTTCACGGTGGGGGACAGGTCCAAAAGCTTCAAATCTAAATGGCCTAGGCGAAATGGTAGATTGATTTGAGTTGAGTAAAATAGGGTGATGGTCAAAATTTGTGGCAGGGAGATGCAAAAGGGAATATTCTGTGTGTAAATGGATCCATCTAAGAGTAGCTAGGCCACAGTCCTAGTCTTTCTTTGATTGTTGCAAGGCCTTGTCTTTGGTTGCACCAGGTATAAGTTGCCTGCAAAGCCAAGATCCACTAGGCCAAAGTGATCTATGAATTGCTTGAAAGGGCAAGATGAAGAGCTGGTCACCAACCTTCCTCCTTGCTTCTCTAACTGGTGAAGCACAAAATTGAGGTCACCTATGCACAACCATGGACTAAAAAAATTTTCACTAGTAGTGAAGGAGTCCCAAAAAGCGGGCTTTTCTCTCGGTCATGGGGGGCCATATATACAAGAGAGGATCCAAGGGAAGTGAGTAGGATCAGAAGAGCACCATGTTGAAATGTTATTCTTGTTGGTGATGAAACATTCAAGGTCCACACCAGGTCTCCAAGTGAGGGCAAGGCCACCTTTGGAGCCAATAGGAGCAACTTGGCAGATGAGAAAGAAACCAAGGGAATTGAGGATAGAAGAGACTAGAGGATGGGGGAATTTGGTTTCAGAAAGAAAGAGGATCTCAGGGCTATTCTCTCTAATGAGCATCAGTAGGTCTGGAGCGGCCTTTACAGTTCTAGGACAGAATCTTCATGGAAGGTTTGGGGGCAAAACAATGTCCCTTATCTTTTGGTATAAAGGAGCCTGAGCTGCAGCTTTCTTGCCTTTTCTAGCTGCTTTGAAAAAATGAGGGGGAGTATGAGATAGACCAGGAGTGGTTTGAGGGGGTGTAGAGTTTATTTGGTCAATGAAATCCATATCCTTAGTAAGCCTAAGGTCAAAAGAAGGAGTTGCTGGTCTTTTTTTGTGGGAGTTGTAGGATTCTGATGTGTCTTTTCTTTTTGAGGTGGGTTTTGGGGTTTTTTGGGGGGTAGCTTGGGGTCTCATGGTCTATGGAGGAAGTGCTGGTGGGCATGGTTGTAGTGTTTAAGGCTAGGTGAGGGTATATAGGTGTGGAAGGGTTTTTGGCGGGTGATAGGAGTATGTTTGAATTGTTTGTTATTTCTGTTGGTGAAGGGGAAATCTTTGATGGGCTGGTGAGGGGCTTTTTTCCATGGGCTTTTTTGTTAGAAACTAGACTAGGCCCATGATTAAATTGTTGCAGTTCAATTGAGATTGAACCAGGAAAAAAGCTAGCAAGGAGGAGGTCAATGGGGTTTGGTGGACAACTGCAAGTTGATTTTCTGAAGAGGTTGCTTGCTTAGCAAGGGGTTCATTTAATGAAAAGTGGAGTTGATTTGAGGTTTGAGTTGGTTCGAGGGGGGATGGAGATAGGTATGGTGGCTGTTGTGTTGGTGAAGAGTAAGGGTGACTAGGTGTGATTTTGGTAGGGTTTATGGTAGTGGAGTTTAGGATGTCATGATTAAGAAGAGCTTTGGTTTTGACCCTCTCCAATGATCAAGGTGGTGTTTTGGGGTGTTGAAGCTGAGACTAGGAGGAGGAGGGGTGAGAGATTTGTGGGGATGAGTTTGAGAAAATAGTAACTTTGAGGGATATTTGATATTTTCTAGGGATGATTTCTGCTGGGGGAGCAAGGCAACTCTGGTTTTTGTGGCCTATTCTTCCACACAGGGTGCAATAGATATCTAACCTCTCATACTTGAAAGTAATCTGGAATTGTTCCCCATCATCCCGATGAGAGGAAACACAGCTTAGAGGATCATGGACATTTAGCTTGACTAGAATTCTAAGATAGCTTCAATGTCTTAAGTTCTCCACCAGTCTTCCACTTGAAAGAGAGACCCCATTCCTTTGCCTATAGCAACAGCATTCCTCAGAGTTAAGTTGGCCAAAGGAAACCCATGAATTTGTATCCAAAAGGAGACAAAATGAGAGGCACATCCCCCATGGTGACTTGAGGGGACCAAATATTGAGAACTTAGGGGAAGCCATTGACATTCCAAGTGTTTTGTTTGAGAATTCTATTGAGATGATCTTGTTTTGAGAATTTGAGTAGGAACTTCTTGGGGCCAATGGGAGCAAAAGAGAAAGACACAGCAAATTCCCATGCTTTATTCAGAGCAGCCTAAATAGTTTGGTTGTTGTTGGTTTTTTGTGATATAAGAAGGCCTATTAATGGTAGGCATGTTTGAGGAGGTGTGTTGGTTGGGGTATTTTCTATTTGAGTAGAAGGGTCCTCCCAAGAGAGGGCTTCTGTCTGAGAGATGAGAGATTCCAAGTCCATACCCAAAGAAGATAAGAGCTTTGGAAAGAAAAAGGAAAACTGAGGGGTGAAGAACAGAAGAGAAGATGAAAGAGCAGAGGAGAAATAGGCAGGAAGAAACTGGTTGGAACAGGGGAGACAGGAGAGACAAAGAGGAGGCAGGGGAGAAGGCAGGGAGTAGCAGGGTGTCAAGGTGACAAAGGAGAAGGAAGAAGGTTTAGAGAAACTTCAGACTAGGGGAGCTTTCTGAGGGAGAGAGCGAGTTTTCTTGTCATTGACAAAATACGTTTTGATTCATAAAAATTATTTCAATCGTATCCTAGCCGGTAGCGCAATCGGAATTCCACATAAACTTGAGCCACACAGGATCTAGGTTCTAAAAAATAATCAGGATCAAGTCTTTCACATTACTGGATGCAATTCAGAATTCTTCCGTTAAACTATCTATATATAGATAAAAAAAAAATAATAAAAAAAAAACACTAGAATTGGTGACGTGCAACATAGGGTCGTGAAAACAAAATGACCCTATGTTGCGACCCTTTATGATAAAAACGATGGCCCACATGAGGGCACTTCCTGGGAACAAATTGCTCTCTTAGTCTTACTGATCTCACAACGTCAATGATGCTCTCTTTTTTTGCAATATATAATTCTATATTGAAACAAGTGAAAACCCATGCATGTGCCATATATGTGTTGATCATAGGAATTCTCTCGTTAATTATGACCTATAGCAGACTAATGTAGAATGAGTGGAAATATTACAAAATCCTCCAATTAATTATGTAATTGTAGTTCTTATCCCGTTCTTATACCTTCTTATTGAGCAAATAAAGCATTAGATTAAGTTAGTTTTATGAGGAAAGGAAGTGTTCAAATGCTATATTGCATTTGAATAAGTCAAAATAAATAAATAAAGAAAAGCAATAAGGATAAGGGCTAGTTACACTTTTCCCTTATGAACTACAACTCATTTTTATTTTGCCCCCATGAATTACCATCCCTACTACCCTACCACTATGAACTACCATTTTGTGCTAAAACCCTTATTTCATCAATCAAAGGCGTTAACTCACACGGTCTATCCGTCACTTTGCCCTATGAACTATAATTCATTGTCACTTTGCCCCATGAATTACAGTGCATTGTCACTTTGCCACCATGAATTACAATTCATTGTCACTTTGTCCTCATAAACTATAACACATTGTCACTTTGACCATTTATGTTAATTCCTTTGACTAACGGAAAGGGCCTTTGACTGATGGAAGGGGGTTTTGGGCACAAAATAGTAGTTTAAGAGGGCAAAGTGAAAATGCATTATAGTTCATGGGGAAAAATGCAATTACCCCTAAGAATAACAAGAGCAAGAAGTAATGGAAGGCTCATTTGTGTTTGCACATGTGGCATATAGTCTAATGATTAAACCATTGTATTGTGTTTGGTTTCATTTGTGTTTCCCCTTCTAATGTTTATAATTATCATTTTTGTTGATTTCTTCACTTAATTGTTTTCAGGTTTGTTGGGAAATTGATAATGAATTGACAATCAATTTCCACCAACCCTTTATCAAAGACAAGTTTGGAAAGAAAACATATGAGAACACACACCAATCTCATACGTACAAAAAGAGTTTACGTGGTTCGGCAATATGCCTGTCTACGGGGCGTGATCCAATATCCTTCTTTACTATTGAGAAATATTTAGTACAATGATACAAGCCTAAACCGCTCAAGTTTAATATCCCAAACTCAAGCCCTTAACCCCTTGTACACCCCACTCAATTGTCCCTCTCAAATAACCAGTAAAGAAAAACGTCTACACTTTGTAAATGCCACAAAGTGTTTTTAGATTTTCCTGGATGATCTCAACAAGGACTGTATGTCCTTTTATAAAGTCAGTTGCTTCTTCACAAAGTAATCAAGCATTGACCAAGAAGTAAACAAGCCTTGACCAATAAGTAAATAATCCTTGGCCAACAAGTAAACAAACTTTGACTACTAAGTAAACACTTGTTGACAATTTGAGTCATTATCAACAATCTCCACCTTGGCGAAAAATTGGCAACCTCCACCTGAGACCTCAGGTCTGCATCTTAACCGATGTCCATTCCCATGCCCCAGGATATCATACAAAACACTGTCTACACAAATAGTCATAATTCTTCAAGAATTATCATGCTCCACCATAAAGAACACATGCACTTAGAATTAAATCCATTCTAAGAATTTCAATTTTCGGCACATGTCGAAAAAAAAAAAATCATGCTGAAAAATATGGTGCAACTTCCATGTTTGATTCCCGGAAGTTCATCAACCATCGACACTCTTTTCCACCGCATACCGACATAAAAACCAAACAATGTCCATTATGCAAACGGACTTGCTAATACAACACATCCATTATCTTGACATTTTAGCAGTCATGCCAGAGGATCTACATGCCCTATCAAAAAACATCATATTCTCTCTTTGTAATGATAGAAACAATATTAGCATTTTTAGAGCAATCTGCCAAACCTGCTCCTCTTTTTGGGCAATTTCTTTTAAGGTGTCCAGATTGCCCGCACCCCCAACATACAATATTTCCCTTCATAGGGTTCTTTTTCTTCTAGTTTGTAACTACCAATGCCGAGTTCTTAGGTGTAGAATTTTGTCCACCACTCAGCCTTTTTTCCTCTGACAGAAGTTTGTTGGTAACTTTTGAGAAGAAAATCTTCTCCTTCCCATGAATCAAAATTGGCTTCATATGTTTATAGGAAGACGGAAGAGACAAGATAAGCCTTAAGGCCTTATCTTCACCATCCATTTTAACTCCCAGAGTTTTGAGTTCAGAAACGATTCCATTGAGAACACTCAAATGGTCTGAAATAGTCGTACACTCAGCCATTCGTAGTGTATGAAACTACTCCCTCAGGTACACCTGGTTAGAGATTCCCTTCGTCTGATACATCTCCTCGAGCTTCTCCCAAAGCTCCTTTGCTGTTGACATCCCTTACACATTAGCAAGAACATTCTTAGCCAAACACAAATGAATGGAACTTGCTGCCTTCAGATCCAAATCCTCCCAATCTACGTCGCTAGTACTGGATTTTGTGGCACCATCAATAGAACTAGAGGTGGGTATACCTCTCAACATTTTGTGTAGCCCAGATTGAATTAAGATGTCTTTGACTTGTATTTGCCACAAGCCAAAGTTCATTCTCCTGTCAAACCTTTCAATTCCAAACTTCAAGGACTACATTTCTTCTTAGCAAGGAAAGATCTATAGCCAAGCTCTGATACCAATTGTTAGGAAATTGATAATAAATTAACAACCAATTTCCCACCAGCCCTTTATACGAAAGACAAGTTTGGAAAGAAAACACACGAGAACAGACATCAATCTCACACATACACAAAGAGTTTACGTGGTTCATCAATATGCCTACGTCCACGGGGCGTGATCCGGTCTCCTTTACTATTGAGAAATATTGAGTACAATGGTACAAACCTAAACCGCTCAAGTTTAATATCTCAAACCCAAGCCCTTAATCCCTTGTACACTCCACTCAACTGTCTCTCTCAAATACCTAGTAAAGAAAAACTGTCTACACTTTGTAAATGCCACAATGTGCTCTCAGATTTTCCTTGATGATCTCAACAAGGACTGCATGTCCTTTTATAAAGTCAGTTGCTTCTTCACAAAGTAATCAAGCCTTGACCAAGAAGTAAACAATCCTTGGCCAACAAGTAAACAAGCCTTGACCAATAAGTAAACAATCCTTAGCCAACAAGTAAATAAACCTTGACTACTAAGTAAACACTTGTTGACAATTTGAGCCATTATCAACATGGTTAATAATTAAGTGAAGTTATTGAGAATATGTGAAAATAAATATATGTCACATATCGTAGGGATTTATCCTATTTTATTTAAGATATTGTTGTTGGTTTATCATTTGGAGTTAACAATTGAGTGAAGTAATAGAAGTCGCAAACTACATATTGGAAGGAATGCATATGCTGCTTTTGTGTATTGGAAGGAATGCACATGCTACTTTTGTGTATGGATGGACCTATGATGAGGAGGGTTTGCTTTTTTATATATGAATCTCATGTTATATATTGTTCATATATATTATGTCTACATGTAAATGTTTGGGGTAATTATCATTTTCCTCATGAACTACCACTTTAGATTATATATCCCCATCAACTACTATTTTGTTACCAAAACCTCCATCCACCAGTCAAGGTCGTTAAGTTGGACAATCAACCCATCATGTGTGTGTAAAATTGGTAGTTGATGAGGTATACGGTAATTGAGTGTTAGTTCATGGGGAAAAATGATAATTACCCAAAAAAAAAAAAAATGCATACACATTCAAGGCATGTGATGCGCATGTGATGGGTTTATCATCTGACTTTATGACCTTGACTAGCGGAATGAGAGTTTTCATAACGAAATGGTAGTTTGATGAATGTAATGTAAAGCTGATAGTTGATGGGGGTATATGGTAATCGAGTAGTAGTTTATGGGTGAAAAATATAATGACCCCTAAATGTTTTGAATCGAATTGCACTTAATCAACTGTGATGCATGTATATGGAGATTAATGTTAATTATTCGGTATGGCACTTGAATTTTTTGTTAAGGTCATTTGATTGTAACATACCCTTGTGATTATGGAATTTAAATTGTTTTTTTGTTTGTTTCAGGTATGTCATTTGAATTTGGAGTTGTAATATATAGGGGTAATTACATTTTCTCTTTATAAACTACAATGTATTTTCACTTTGCCCCATGAACTATCAATTGTGACACCCGACTCCCATGAACTACCATTTTGTATCCAAAACCCCCATTTTGTCAGTCAAAGGCCTATTCGGCCAGTTAAAGACGTTGACTCAGATAGTCAAAGTGACAATGCATTATAGTTCATAGGAGCAAAGTGACAAGTAAACTGTCTGACTTAACGCTTTTGACTAACGCAAGGAAGATTTTGGATACAAAATAGTAGTTCATGAGGTTGGGTATCACAGTTTGTAGTTAATGGAAGAAAAGTATTAAAGCATTGTAGTTGATGGGAGAAAAAGTAATTACCTCTAATATATATTGCGATTGTATGAACATTATCAATTTGGAGTTGTGATATATGGTATATTGTGATGGGAATTGTGATGGATTAATCCATATTGCAATTGTTATCAGGTTATGGCATTTGGAAAAAATACAATTGTTTTAGATATTGTTATTATGGCGTTTGGGAAAATTTTCAAAAAATGGAATATGGGGAATAAAAAAAAAAAAAATCGGAATTACGTCCTTTTGGGGCCTTCTTTTTGCCCACACGTCACCTTCTAGAAGGTGACGCCCACTGTTCACAAGTCACCTTTTAGTGACATTTTCAGTATTAAAATATCATTAACTTGAATTTCCAGTCTTTATATTAATTAGATTTTTTTAAAAAAAGTCCCTATTTGAACGCCACTATTTGAATAATGACATTTTTTGGGACAAAAAAGTCATTATTTAAATATCATTAAACCTAGAACTTTTTGCAGTGATAATAACATAGGTACACATAGGGGAAAAAGATACAATAATAGATTCGACGACTTAGTGAATATAAATGTATATGACATACACGTTATTATATGGTGAATTCAACTGTTATAAATCACATGAAACATTAAAAAGCTGGGACCGCACTTAATGAAACGAAGGTCATTAGTTCGAATCGACATCTCCCTCTTATGCAGACATGTCAATAAAAAAAATAAACATTATGAGGTCATAGTTTATCATGAATGAAATATGTATATAATACATGCTATAATATGAAAATTATGTCATAATTCAATTTCATATAGTTTACTTGAGATTAGGGGTGAAATGTGGTTACCGTTAGTGATTATTGACTAAAATTGCTAACTGTAACTAGCTAAGTGGTTAGTAAAATTCACTAACTGCTAGGTGGTTAACCGATAGTTAGTGGTTAGTAACTTTAATAAGCTAAGTGCTTTTTCAAAGAAAAAATTTTATAAATCTATTTTTACAAAAAAAAAAAAAAGCGATGTCATTTCTATGGTTAGAGTATCCACATCAAGCTCTTGAAAATTTAGTTAAATTTAACTTTCAAAATATACTTTTTAAAAATATAGCTAATCACTTTTTAATACTACCAAATATCAAACTTTCTAAATATTTTTCTACTTTAACCAAATATTAATTTTTTATTGTGAAACCAAATTACTTTAACTACCATGAAACTCACTTTCATGCTTACATAGAAGGAATTATTTATTGTGAAACCCAATTATTTTTTGTGCCCAACATCATAATAGCACTCATATTAATATAGAACAAATTAATATTAATTTTTCAAAAGTTTAGTTTTCAATGACCAGTAGCTAGTCAAATAAAATAATATGATAAAATAAATGACATTTGCTTTTTGTTGTCTTTAGATTTGAAGAGAAGGTTTGACAAATGTTATATTTAACATTTGATAGAGAGTTTGATGTGGGAGACTTTTGTAGATTTTGTTAATATTTTAAAGAAATGTTAAAAATAGAGAGTTTGATGTGGATGCTCTTTACAATAATATAATACTACATACGACACCGTTTCTAGATTTTACATATTTTTATATATATTTAAAATTTTAAAGACAAAATGACATCGTTTCATATATTTATATATATTTATATATAATATATATAGGCAGATAGCAATTAGTGTAGTTAGTGGACAGTTAACTCTACTTAAGATATTGTCTTCTCGGCAAGGTTGGTAGTGTCTCGAAGGATCTATAATACAATATCAATGTCCAAGATATTAAATGCTACCGTCCATAACATTAGTAGCGTGATCGAGTGTGATCTCGAGTGGCCTATGCTATAAATGATGTACATTCTGTAGTGACCCGCCAATCAAACATGACTACACCAGTTATGAATAATCTTTGGATCCAAGACCTATATAAACATAAACTTCTTTTGACTGTAGGGTTAATTTTTATAGTAAGCTCATGGTTGTTACCTTATGCATTAGTGTACCATACCATATAATATAATTATTTGTCTTTTACAAGCATACTTATAAGTCTCATAATTTTTTTTACTCCCCTTTGTAACATTATTTCACTCCTTTGAATAAAAAAAATAAATAAAAATCTCATAATTTTCATTATCTTTACCTAATCAACGCACATTTTTACCAAATAGAGTTCATAATAGTCCAAAATATATTTTATGAGAATTGTAAAGATGCATGTTTAGTACGCATAAAATAATTATGGGGTAATTACCATTTAACACCATGAACTATAATGCGTTTTCACTTTGTCCCCATTAACTACCATTTGTATTGCCCATACCCCATGAACTAGCATTTTGTACCTAAAACCCTCATTCCATCAATCAAAGGCGTTAACTTAGACGGTCTACCGATCACTTTGCCTCTATTAACTACAATTCATTGTCACTTTTCCCTATGAATTATAACGCATTGTCACTTTGACTGTTTAAGTTAATGCCTTTGACTGACGGAAAGAGGCCTTTGACTGATGGAAGGGGGTTTTGAACACAAAATGGTAGTTTATGGGGGTCAAACAGTAGTGTTAGTAGTTCATAGGGGCAAAGTGAAAATGCGATGTAGTTCATAAGAGAAAAAAGTAATTACCCCAATAATTATTCTATGCTGAAAAAATAACAACAAATATCCATCTAAGTTTTGTACTCACTTAGGTCATATAGCTCATCCACAAACTCCTCCAAAGGTTTCATACCCTCAAAATATGGGAAAATACCTATTATTAGTTTTAAACTTGAGCTAAAACAAGCTCTAGAACTAAAGATTTTCAAAATGGACTTTCTACTTGACCATCAAATGTTCAAACAGAGAGTTATGAATATTCGGCCACGACATCGAACATTCAGACAGAGAAATTCGAACATTTGGTGCTGGGTAGAAAACCCATTTTGAACTAAAAAGCCACTACACAACTTCTAAGCAAGTCTCAAGGTCTTAACATGATTCTTAACAGAGTGCTACCACAAAGTAACATCTCAATGCAAAAGAAACTAAGTCTAACATTATCAAAATGTTAACCCATGCTTAAACCAATATTAAAGTCAATAACATGACTACAAGCATAAAACTTGCAAACTAAACTATGAAAAGTATCTACGCAACATAACAATAAGGTAAGAAATAAAGCTACAGCAACAAGGTTACCTTTTTTAGACCAAAACCACCAAGAACTTCACATTTTCTTTAAAACTCATATACACACACAAACAGGGGTTTTAGTGAGCAAGATGGGCGAAATTAAGGCTTAAGGGTCGAAGGAAGGCATATTTATAGGGTTGAAAAAGCTGAGGATGTTGTTTTCTTGAATTTGTAGATAGTCGAACGTTTGGTGTACTATTACCTAACGGTTATAGAGTTGCAAGTTGAATGTTCAGTGTTCTAGGGTCGAATGTTCGGTGTTTTAGGGTTGAACATTTGATGGTCCCTATAAAAATGTTTTTCACTAGGGTTTTGGATTGAACATTCGATGGTCCATGGACAAACTTTCAATCTAAATCCAAAAGTCAAAATCCTTATTCCTAATGAACCCTAATGAATCCATTAACCCTTCCACTTAAGCCAACACAACCTAGTAAAATCTTCGGATACTATGCTTTTTAATTTTGGATTTTTAATGCATGATGTTGCACAAATTTAATTGTACTCGCCAATCGAACGAGTCATTAAGTAGTGTAGCTGGTGTACAAGTGCGAGGTCAATCCCACAGAGAATCGGCTTTGCTAGAAACTAATTCTAATGCCTAAACTAATAATATCTTAACCTAGTCCCAATATCAAACAGATGGCGTGCATAAAATAAAGACTAAATTAAATGCAATAAAACAAAGAAATAAAAACCTAAGGTCTAGAATCCACCTCACCACATTAATAAAAATATAGTCATGCTTAGTTCATACTCAATAACGATTATGCTACTAGGCATATTACGATGCTAACACAATGTTCATATTTTTATGCATCGATAAAACACATATGTATATCTTATTGTTATTACAAAATCTTGTCGAACTAATCGATGCAAACACTATTTTAAGAGGTCACAACAGATATTGATCCGAAGACTAATTATCGATGTATCTTGTTACAAAATGTTGACGCTTTAACGATTTGTAAACAACAATCAACACACTTTTGTCACTAAAATGTATGGAAAGCGAATATAGATAAAATTAAAGCGATAGAAAGAGCATTAAATTAAGCATAACAACATGAACATAAATAAATGGTGAGGCTTCATCTTCAACCTTAGTTGAAGATTAGCCTATAATCATAACAAGAAACAAAAGAAAAAAGAAAAGCATTAAATATTAATTAAACTATACAAAGAGTGGCGTTTAGAGGAGCTCAAAATTGCCAAACAGTCCTAGCTCCCAAAGGCGTCTCAAGTGGCCTCCAAGCATCCCTACTCATTTACAAAAGAAATGGGGTATTTATAGGCTAAATTTTAGGGTTTCATGCTGTCGGTCAGTTAAGTCGATCGATCGCTGCAGTCGATCGATCGCACTTCATGAATTTTGCATTTAATGGGCACAAGTGCGCTCGATGCAAAACGTGCATTCGAGGCATATACAAATCTTGTGAAATATAATTTTGTAGATCTTCGAGTTAGCTTTCCAAAGACACCAAGACTACCCCAATTGAAGTTCTACAACTTTAGATATGACCGTTTTGGTGGGAGTCGTCGGTGTGAATTATCGCTTGACTCAATTTTGTTGCCAAAGCTCCCCGGATTATTTTAAGCTCTAGATTTAATAGCATTAGCTCCGAATGCAACTTAGCAACTTGCAAAACACCAAAACTAACCAAAACATTAGAAATTAACAAGGTAAGAGCTTAACAAACATAAGTTAAGGGGATCAAATATACAATATTTGACACCGATCACATGAAGGTTCTGAATTCAAAATAGGTCTCTTCATGATTTTTTGTCAAATTTCTTGATGTCCAGTTAGTGTCATATTAGCATTTTGCCAAAATATGTCTTTAAAAGAAATGTTAAATGTATGTGTTGTTGTAAGTTCATGGTAGTAAATGAAACGTTGGGTCATTGTGAAAAGTGAGTGAATTATGTACTTATTGAAATTGTGGACTCATACATTCATGTGCAACTGTGGTGACCCCATAATCACATATATAATGTTGTTGATGTATACAACGATCTAGTAGCCATGTACTTGGGCTACTATAACTGAGGCCACAAAATGTCTGATATGTTTTTTGTTAGACTAAAGTATGTATCAGGCTGCTTTTTGTACATTTTTTGTTATGTCTATAAACTCCATAACATGTGCATGGTATTATGTCACATATGACAATTTTTGTATAACTATTATTTTGTTATGTAATGATACAATGTTAAAGTTTAAAATATAGATGTAATTGTCAACTTTGCGTGTGTTTTGTTCACTATGTAATGTTTAGATGTTTTCGTTACATGATATATAATGATCTCTGTTATGATATAACGTTCATATTCATGTTATGGGATGTAGTAATTTTAGAAGTTAGCCGGAATGCCACTGGACCACCATCTTCAATGGTTGCTGTTGAACAAACATTGAGAACTTCTATCTCCTGCTATTGTGCTCAATATATATTTTCATCTTGTAAAGAATAACGTAAAGGATTTTATGAGTCAAGCCATTCAAGCATATTCCATTATTCTTATTTATAGCATTACTTATCTAAGCAATATTGAACAACATCATGCTTACAACATTGTATAACATAGTACTACAAGAAGCTGAATATTATTGCTTGGCATTTAATACATAATACTGCCTCCAGTGATCAGCTTACTCTTAATTAGATCCTGAAATGATAGATTTGGATATTTTCAACATTGAGCTTCTGAAAATTACTGTGCTTTCTGTTAGTTATAAACTTTCCCCAGCTGTATTCTCTGTATTTAGCAGGGTTTTGCTCATTTGTCAGCTCCTCCAAGGGCTTAACCAAGGTGTAGTGTGCCGGGTTGAAGAAAAAATGGAATGGAGAACCTTTCCTCTTTGAGTTCACCATCACCCTATGATCCACGCTCTCATACTTGTCATTGCTCCAAACCTGAGTAATAATATTATATATGACAATATTATAAATTTGCAATGGAATTTGCTTGTAAATGGTTCATTGGGTTTTTACTTAACAGAAAAATGTTGGCTATTATAGCTACATCTGAATGATGTGTACTTCATTTTGAGATTGAAAATGGTACCTGAATGATGTCACCAACATTGATGATATAAGCATCCGGGGTAGGGTTGACCCGAATCCACTCTCCATCAGCTTTCCGCTTGACTTCTAATCCTCCAACATCATCTTGAGCAAGGATGGTTAAGGCACCACCATCCTTGTGTCGACCTACGCCAAGCGCCAAGTGAGGGGCAGGGCAAGGCGGATAGTGATTGAGGCGGATAAAGCTTGTTTGGTCTTTGAAGAAGCCATGGAACTTATCTCCTGGCAAGCCCAAGCTTAGAGCCACCAGTTCCATTAACTTGTAAGCTAGTTTTACCATCTCTTGAGCATATTCCTGGCATGCCTCCCTGGTCACATACATTGTTAAACCAAATCACATACATTTAAGTTTAGTACTTGGAATGAGTCTCAAACCAAACATTTCATTGTTCTTTTAATTAAAAGAAAAAAAAAAATTCTTCAAAAACATTAATATTTTTTTGGTAGTAGTATTAATTATGAGGATAAATACAAAATTAGACAGTGTGATTTGCCTAAATTACAAATCGCTCATTGCATTATAAAAGAAAATTTATAAGTCAATCCCCAAAATAGGCCAAAATAACAATTTATAACTCTATGTAGTTAAATTCCATTAATATATTTTACGAATTCTGTTAGTGTGCCATGTAAGCAACACCAATGAAATGATGGCATGCGTCCTCTTATGTGGCTCAATCTAAGAAGTTTATTTTGAATAATTGACACGGATCTTTAGAGTTGTAGGCCCATGAATTGGGAACCTCAACAGTGTTTCTCACCATGGACAAGATATCAAATGATAGGAAAGTATGATGAGTGTTGGCATGCGGAAGTGATGCAAATATTTCATCACTGTTGTATTTTACTATTATCTCAATAAACATGAGGGTATATTAGCATGATGGGTACTGTTGGAACAAGGAATGCGAATTTCTTCACCAGAAAGAGAAGTACTTTAACCACATCAATGAAAAACAAAATAACCTTTTATTGTACTATTGCCTCAATAAATCTTGCAAAGTGCTAACAATGGCAAAATGTACACTTCTAAAACAAAGAAGCCAGGCTCTTAGTACTAAATTCACAAATATATCGATGCTTTTGCCCGGCTATGTTAATTGAAAAGTTCAAAATCGTTGAGCTGTTCACCACATGTTTTTTTACAAACCATAACCAGCACATTTTTGATGAATGGAAATAAATTAACAAACAAGAAGAAAACAACACATTTGTCTTTCACAAGTCAATTAAATTTACTATTTTCTACCTTGTCATCTCCCTTAATCACATTCTATTTCAATTAAAATTCAAATTTACAATTTTCTATTACCCTGATGAATGAGGAATACAACAAGCAGCTCATTAACAAATTCTATTGTGAATTATGTCGAAAGATTACCTTAACTCAGTTGGATAGTCAGGCCACTGATTAGTCCACTCTGTCACTTCCTTGTCATCAGGCTCATGAGAAGCCGGGATTAGGGTGGGTTCCTCTATGGTAAAATCAAACACCTCCTTCCAGTCCCTCACATTCTTGGTGTGCTCGGTGTCATAGTAACCCAACACCTCCTTGTCGCTCCTTCTGACCTTCCTCTTCTCCTCCAGGCTCTGCGCAAAGAACTTCCTCGACGCATCCTCGATCCTCTGCCGCTTCTCCAAAGGCACCCCATGGTTGATCACCTGGAAGAATCCCCACTCCTTGCATGCATCTCCTATCTCTCTAACAACGCCCTCATCGACGGCAGAAACTTTGTCGGAGGAGTGTGTAGGGATAAGAGAAAGATCGATCAATGGGATGCCTTGAGCTTCGGTGAAGGAGATGTTGGGCCTGTGTTCAGGGTCTTGGATGAAAGCTGGATCAACTTCTCCCATGATTGATTTTTGTCTGTGCAAGAAGATAACAAAGAGATGGGTTTCTTTTTTCTTTTTTTCTTTTTTGGTCCCCCACGAAGACGAATGGTGGTTTTATAACGTCAGATTGAGTTTGCTGTACAATGAACCTAGACGGGTTTTTGGCTTTGTACGAGGAGATGGCACCTAGGCTACTTTGTGTTTTTTTTTTGAAGAAAGGCTACTTTGTTCATTGAATTAATAGTTGTGTTTTTTAAGGTCGTGTGATGTTTGCGCTGGCATGGCTAATTTGTTTGATACTTAATTTTCTCCTAGATACTTGGTGGTAAAGTCTAGGAGAAAATTCTAATTAAAGAAGATACCAATTTTGAATGGAGTTTTTATTTGAAAATTGTTTATAATATGCTAAATTAACTCACACTAATTATCTTTTGTAAGTATTTGGTGGTAAAGTCTAGGAGAAAATTCTAATTAAAAGAAGATACCAATTTTGAATGGAGTTTCTTATTTGAAAATTGTAATATGCTAAATTAACTCACACTAATTATCTTTTGTAACGATGATCACCCGTTGGCTCAAATTCTAAGGGTCTTTGTCTCAGTGGAATTCCCGTTCCAATTGTTTTAATTGCAAATAATTACCTGCCGGTTGAAACTAGAGTTTTAATCGATATGTGTAAAGAAAGCGCCTTATACGGGTTTGAGATTGGTTCAACAAGAATAGGTACATAAAATAGGGAATAACTTCCCTTTGGTCTGTGCGTAAAGGAAGGGTTTTTTGCCCCCCAATTACAAGCTGTCACCTCACTCAAAGGAAAAAAAAAACCCACAAAATTATCCTACATCCTAAAATACCAAATTTTTTCTTATTTCTTCTTCTCTCCCATTTCTTCCTTCCTGTTGACCTCTCCCATTCTTTTCCCTTCTTCCTCCTTGTCATTTAAGAGAGAAAGAGAGATGGTTTGGGAGAAAGAAAGAAGATCCACGGTAAAGCAAACCCTGACGGCCGACCATCGTGGGTGCAGTTTTTGGTTTTCCGGATGGGTCTAGTTTTTTTTTTAAGATGATAAAATTCCCAGAAGGGTTAACTTTCTCCTCTAGGTTTTAGTTTTGAAGGATTAGAAACGAATTTTGTGGCATTAAAATCCATTTTTGAGGCATTAAAAGCGATTTTGAGGTTGGGTTTGAGTTTTAGATGTTTTTCGGTTGGGTTTGGCGGAAATGAAGAAATCGCCGAGAGATGATTTGGTCGGGTGGAGTCATTTGGGTCAGTCAACTGTCGCGGTGAGTGCCCTCACTGGAGAGGTGAGGAGAACTGGAGAAGAAGAAGAAGGAAAAAAAAAAAAAGTGGTGTTTTGTTCTCACTTTATTTTTTGAAATGATGAGTGTCGACATGTGAATGGAGAGCAAATAACCCCCTTTTTGCACGTCCATTAGCATCTCCATAAAATAACCTGACGTTAAAAAATAAAAATAAAAAGATGGTGGGATGAAATAATATACTTAACATTATTGACTTTGTAGTCCGATCCATTAGTTGGAAGTTCAAAATTACACAAGGAAACAAAGATATCCTGGAATGAATGAAGGAATGAGCACCTTGGAATGAATTTTATAGTCTTTTCACTTTCTCTTCTCGATAATTCATTCCTGATCCCCGAACGGTAGAAGACAAAAGCATAACGACAATGTACTTTAGCTAAATATTCATTTTTATTTATTTACTTTAAATAACCAGAATCTCATTCCTAATTGTTTGCCCCATCTTCTCCATCTACGTTCAATCTTCCGAAGCCCTCTTGGCAGCAGGGGTGGAACCACCTAAGGTGGTCTCTAAATAATAATAATAATATATATATATATATTTTAAATAAACATTTAAAATTAAAATTTGCGCCCCAAAGAAAATTCAAAATTTTGTTTCCCAAACTAAAATTCTAGTTGCCTATTGAAACAAGGCCTTCCTTTCATCAGGCTTGTCTTTTCGATTTTTCGACTGGTTTTGTTATGGACTTTAAAGCTGCATGGCTTCCACCCTCAGATCTGGTTGTGCTCTTATTAACACTTTCAACCATTTCTCTTCATTTCTTGACCACTTAAACGAATTCCAAAGAAACCATTATTTTGTTTTCTATTCTTATTTCTTTTTCTTGCTTTCATAATCTTTGATTTCTTCAAAAACTACCTGATTTTATCAGTCATTTTTCTTCTAACTGGAAGGACCTCGAGATTGAGAGAACTTGCTCTCAGGGTGTCAATGATGTAGAAGATGCTGAAACCAGGTTGAGTGGTGGGAGGGAGATAAAATAATATTTAAAAATAAACTCTTTGTATTTAAAGAGGATGAAAGCATGAAGTTAAATTTAAAATTGAGCGGAGAGTTTGTTAAATAACATGTTTTGTGAATTTTGTTAAAATTTTGAAGAAAAGCCAAAAGTAAAGAGTTCAATGTAAATACTCTTACTTATAAGCCCTTAGACATCATTTTAAGCAAGGATATGAAATAGCTTTTGGAGACGGCTGCATTTCCGGAGTGGGGATGGTTAAGGTCAGTTTCACGTGGAACTTTCACTTTTAGCATTATTCTTTTTAGAGAGTGCACTTGTAAAATCTGTGTTTTACATTGAAGAAAATATAAAGAGAGTGAGTAATTAATACACTTAAGTAGATCATTAGCTTAGGCTTTTTTGGGCTAAAAATAATGTCTAATATGTATATTAACTTACTCTTGTTTGACTCTTGTTGCTAATACGAGTGTCTTGATTTGACTTTGGTAAAAGAGTGTGGTCTTCAATGTGGAGGAGACTAACAATTAAAGGATAAATTTATTGTGAGTATACCTATAAAGTTTGTGTCTCACATTAAAATATATATATAATTAAAATCAGGATAAGAAAAATTTAAAAAGAAGGAAAGAAAAAGAAGGCAAATTACACGATGAAAGAAAGTCTTGTGCAATATTTCAGAAGCCCATCTTTTATTAGCATGTTACAATTTCGAGAGGCTAAAAGAGCCCATTATTGCTACTAGATACATAAACATCACATCACTACCACAATGAAAAATACTATTTAGTAAATTGTTATCGTCATACTAGGATGATGTAGTAATAAAATCAAGCCTTTTGATTTTTCTTTTCTAGAACCCTTGTTAATCTAAAGGCTCATTTTCATTTACGTCATTTGAGTTGTATTATAGTCATATAACAATCTACTATACAACATTACATGTTACCATAATTAATCTTATACTCTAAAATGATAAATTTGAATGTTCTCCACATCACGCTTCTTGAAATCACTGCGGTTTCTAGTGACGAAAAACTTCCCCCAGTTGTATTCCCTGTACTTGGCAGGGCTCTGCTCATTCACCAGCTCCTCCAGAGGCTTGACAATGGTATTGTGGGATGGGAAGAAGAAGAATGGAATTGAAAACCTTTCCTTCGTAGAATTGACCACCACCCTGTGCTCCACACTCTCATACTTGTCATTGCTCCAAACCTATATAAACATGCCCATTATCTCACTATTTGTTGAACTCTAAATGAATTTTGGACCAAAAGAGAAGGGAGGGGGAAAGGAGGGGAGCCTAGGCCCCCTTTCTGCAGATATTTGGTATGTCAATGATGTCATCAATGTCAATCTCTTCAATAAGCACAATCATTTTGTACTGATGGCTCAATTTTTGCATAAGGATGGCATACATGCATGATGTTGGATGACATATCTTCTTTCATTAGTAAACACAACTTCATACAGGATTGAAACTCAAGCTTACCCTTTATCCCTTATTTATGTGGGGAGGGGATGCATATGGTAATAAATTTACAAATTATATCACTTATGATGCCATATAGTAAATTCAATTTTGAAAGTATTGATTAAATAATTAACTTTGTCATTTTTTATTAGTTTAAGCTTTTAAAATAAGCGATAATTTAACATATTATAAGAATCAGATGTCAGGAGTTTGAACCTTAATTTCATAATTACTTTCTATTTCAGTTATGTATATATGACATGTTGGGCGTAGTGATTTAACAAGAATGTATAAACTTCACATTACCTGAAACAAATCACCAACATTAATGATATAGGCATCGGGGGTAGGCGTCACCGGAATCCACTCTCTGTCCGATTTCCGCCTAACTTCCAACCCTCCAACATCATCCTGGGCAAGGACGGTTAAGGCACCGGCATCCTTGTGGCGGCCAACACCAAGAGCCAGGTGGGGGAAAGGGCACTGGGGATAGTGATTGAGCCGGAGAAGGCTGGTTTGGTCTTTGAAGTAGCCATTCAAACGATTAGCTGGTAAGCCTAAACTAAGGGAAATGAGTTCCAACAACTTGTAAGCCAGTTTTTCCACTTCTCGGGCATACTCCTCACATGCTTCCCTATAAAATTTCATTTTCAAGAGATAATCTAATAAAATGAAGTCTTATATCAAATATCAACACTATCTATTGATTAGGTAAAATCAACTAGTAAATCTCCAATTTCAGAGTAAAGAAGCCTTTGTGTCTAAGGAATCATTGTTCTCGATTCAACCACATCGCTTTAAAAACTAATAATTATAATAATAAAACAGAGACCTTGAAAAAAAGTGGACAAATTAGCTATAAATTACCTGAAATCGGCCGGGAACAGGGGCCACTGATTGGTCAAAATCCTCAACTCCTTGTCATCAGGTTCATGCGACGCCGGCATCTGTGTCGGATCTTGGACCAAAAAGTCAAACACCTCCTTCCAATCCCTCACGTTTTTAGTGTGCTCGCTTTCGTAGTACCCCATCGCGTTCACCTCGTCCCGCTTCACCTTCCTCTTCTCCTCCAACGGCCCGTCAAAGAATTTCTTCGCCGCCGCCTCCACTCTTCTACGTAGCTCCGCCGGAACCCCGTGGTTCACCACTTGGAAGAATCCCCATGTCTCGCACGCCCTGCCGACATCGGAAATAACTTGTTGGGTGCTTTTGTGAGTGGGGTTGAGGATGTCGGAGAGGTCGATGACTGGGATTTCATCAACCACCTCGACAGGTTTGAGCTTCGGCCTGTGCTCGGCGGCTTGTACGAACGCTGGGTCTACCTCTCCCATGGCTGTGATTCAAATTAAGACAAAAGAGGGTGGAGAAATGTTAGTGGCTAAAATGCTATATATATGAAGAAGAACGCGACAATTAGCGTTGTTTTCGTAATCATATACGTATGAAGAAGAACGCGACAATTAGCGTTGTTTTCGGAAATCATATACGTCTTTTTTTTTTTTTTTTGCATTTTTCTACTTTTCAATTTTTTAGATTCATTGAATCTTTAGATGAATTTGGGGCTGAGAAAAGGCTTAGTTGGATTCGTGGAGACAGTGTTTGACACGTCATGGTTCATGGATGACAAAGTGTTCCAGTCCAATATTAAAACTTGTAGATATATGCAACATACAGCTGTTCCTCCTCTTCGTCACCTTCAACGGCCGTAGGTCTCGTGAAGCCATGTTTCAGCTTCTGAAGTTCGTTGTCGGCACGTGGTCATCATGTGCCGGTGAGCGGCTTACACAAGCCGATCTTCATTAGTTTTTTTATTTTTTTTTTATTTTAACATGTCCACGTAAAGGTAGGGGAAGGAGATTGAACTTATAACTCCATTTATAGAGTTACAACCGATCAATTACTTATCAAAACTTCATTGTGTTAATATTGCAATGCAAAACTTTTTCAGTAAAGCATGAGCATATATTTATTTATTTTATTTGAATTAAGGTGCTGCTTTCTTTAAAACTTTCCAAACTTTCCATCTTCTCACTTTTGAGCATTTAATTCTTATTTCCATCTTTCAACCTTAATAATTAAGAGCATTCTAATATTCCACTGCTTTGTTAGCAAATTATGCCACTTCTATTTTCAACTTCATTAATGACAAAGAATGATTGGAGGCAAATTTAGCTTCCTTTTTTTTTTTTGAAGAGAATTTCAAATTACGACATTAATTTTTTTTTTAATCAAAATTATGACATTAATTGATACACAACATTGTGAATACAGATTTTCGGTTAGTTTTCTCCATTAAAAATTAAACTATTATGTTCATGAGCCTAAACCAATTCCAGTGAGCAAAAGCCTATTTGCAAACAACCATGTTTTTTTAACCACCCCAAACGTATCCTTTCATTAGTGAGAAAGTTGTGAAAGTTATGAGATAGGCTTCATTGAAGCAAGTTAAAACCACCTATTTTAAGCTATGGCTGGACTTGAGAGTGCGCTGGTGGTTTCCATCTTTTAGATCCTTCCCGATTAGTCCTTTTCAAGTTGGTGCTACTATGATCACGTCCAGGTAAAATAGTTACAATTGATTTCTCTCTCCGACCTTTTAACCCACCTATTTAAGCATGAACTCACCTAAATTTGAACCAAAGGATAAAAGTTCGGAAGGTTGCTTGCCCCTTAATTGAGATGGATATTAATGTCAACGACATTTGATAACATGGTAATATGTTCTTGGCACTAGAAAATAAAACGTAATTGCAACTTCCCCACAACAAAAACTCATCGATACTGCCAAGGATGCAGAGGAGAAGACCCATATAAGGGAATCATTCCTTGGCAAAATCAGCAACTTTCACAAAATTTTATATATTTCTTGCTATGTATACAGGCACAAAATTTTGTCAATTTGTCTCAAACTGCACCAGTTTCTCAATCGTCAAGCAATGGATTCAAAAGTAGTTTGGTGGAAAGTTTAGGCTTCAAGTAAACCTCGAGTCAATTAGGATTCAGAACTCTGAACAAACGGTTCAGAGATGCCCTCTTGCTCTTTCTTCAACTCATCATTTTCATCAACACCATCATCTTTGTCACAATTGTCAAATATATAATCTTCAGGTTGAGGCTTTGAGAGTCCATCAGGGCTCTTGTCTGTGTCAAGAAGTTCAGAAAGCTGCGATCCCTCTGGAGAAGCCAAAGTTTCATTACCCGAGTCTTCCAAGTTGGTTTGAGAGCGACGGCTCTGAATGAGATAATGTGCCACAGACTTGAAGCCCAGTCTTAAAACCTAAAAGGCAAACAAAATTTAGCCATTCTTTTTGCTCTGGATGCTAATTAAATCTGCCTAATATTGTCCACCACATACCAAACCAGACTGCTCACATACCAGTACAAGCCGAGTGATAGAGACATATTACCAGCCAGAAATAGAAAATGAAATATACTGATAAACCGTTTTCAGTGATAGGATAAGAGCATCGAAAAGCATCAGCTGACTCAACTACTAAAGCCTCTAGTAATGCTATGGCAGACCACGCCACATAGGCATTGGAGGGATGGGGTTTGATAGATAGCATTACTCCAAAAGCCTCTTACCATTGTACATGGAAGCTAGAATTGATCCCACCAACACTAAGAAAGGGGGATTTCAGGGAAAAGAGAGGGTTGTTGCATAGCCATAGGTTCAATGGGCCTGTTGGACCTCCAGTGGACCAAAAGACAAGAATTTATAGCACCCATCTGAGCAGGACTACGAGAAAAAATGATTACTAACTTAACAAACGCAAGAGGCCTGTGATGGAGGAGATTATTGTCTGTTTACGCAAAATAAAAGGGAAAGCATAAAGATTCTCACACTCATGCACATATACAGGCTTGATGGTGCTAACCTTCCTGTAAAGGGAGCCAGTGGGCATCCACCCTTTTCCCTGACGGCAAAGACTGCAGTTGCAAATTCCTCGACAAACAGGGCAAATCCAATTGGGATTTTGATTGGCTTCTATCACATTCTCTCCATATCTGAACAATATAATAAATTTCAAACATAAACAACCAACATAGTTTACCGGGACTGATATTCATGGGATGGACACTTGAGTCAAATATACATCAGGTTTAACAATTCATAACTTATGGGTAATACAGGTTCCACTTAATATATTTAGTAGTGCATGCTTAGTGACACAGTCAGGAATCAATAGCATAAAAATAATTTTGTTACAATTTTATTGTGATATGGTGCTCCAGGTTTACTGAATAGCACCATATTATTTTAATATTGTGATGGAAGAAAGAGAGAGAAAAGAGTTGGAGAGGAAGGTGGTCGTAGTTTACTAATCTATATACCATATTTGGATTGCTACAAATGGTTGGAACAAAATGTTTCAGCTTAAAGCACAAACAGGAATGTTAATAAACGCTATTATGTATATGTTTGTGCTTTAAATAAACGCTTTAAACACTATACTATATAAACACTATTAGCTAATAAATGTAAACGTTAATAAAAGCACAAATAAACGCTTTATGGTATTACGTATACTAATTGTCATTCAGAACTTGCTATTTATGTTTGTCTCCCATATTATCTAAAAGAAATTTGATAACTAACTAATTATATACATTTGTCCGTTTGTGGATCAGGATTATAGCAAATATATCTACCAACTGTTGTTTGCCTTTGGCAGTCCCTATATAAACCTTGGGTAAAACTCACAACTGAAAACCGGTTTGCAACAGCTTTTGTGCTTTAAATTCACATGAAAGTACCTTTTCTATAAGTAAAACAGGAAGCAGAGCAAATTAAAATTAATTACCTCATGTATAAGCAATCCCCACAAAACTGCCCTTGGACCAAGTTGCATTTGATGCAATGGGTATGCTGACCAAGCGTTTTCTGTCTGCAAATAAACAGGCCATTTCATTGAGCTTGCTTTACCAAGTACCACCAAGTAATTAGTGAGAAGGAAGATCTTATAACACAAGATATCTGATACAATTTGGATAATCACCCACTATAGAAAAACAATATGGTTGAAAACTTTTGCTATTGATTTGATGGGTATTCTCATCGTATAACAAATCTTTTGAGTTAACTTACTGAATTATCACTAATCCTTCAAACCATTTCTCAATTTACATCCACAATCATTTGCAAACCAGCTGAGCATTTAGTTGAGGCTTAAGGGTTAGTAACAACATGTTACTTATTGCTATAAGTCTTTAAACTTTAATCTTAAGATAAAAGGAATTTGCTACTTAATTCTAAGAAAGCATTATAATAGATTAGAATGAAGGAGAAATAAAATGTACCTGCATTGATGGCATGTCTTTCCCTTCACCGGATCATATATGCTTCCATCCTCGCCATATCCATCCACAAACAGTGTCCAATTTTCCTTACAATCTCCCAGAAGCTTATCATGTTCTTCTGAGTAAATTTCTGGCTGTGAACCTTCCCGTATGCGAATCTCATTATTCTCCGAGGAGTTCCTCTTCTTTTTATCACGGATTTCCGAATAGCTAACGGGAGTCAAACTCTTCAACCTAAAACCCATTATCATTTTCAAACAAATTTAAAACATATGCCCAGAGACTTTCACCAATTTAGGATCAGAACAACATCAATCAAGAGCAACAAAAATCACGCATATCAGTTTTATTGAAGAGAAGAACGTCATCTCGTGTATGGAGGCCAAAAAAGTCCACAATGCTCTAGTAAATTGCTGATAAAAAGCAACAGGATACAACAAATCAGCATTTGAATCTGCGGTCTTGAACATTTCTTTTTCAGAGATTAAATAAATGAAACCCAGTATAGCATAAAAAAGGATGATAAAGAGATGAGAAATTTATATTCAATTTTAGAGGCCAAAGCAATGGAGAAAATAAGCACGGGCCTTCTCTTTTCTTTTCCTTCATTTTCTCAGTAACCAATGAAAGGGTAAACCACAAAATATGAAGAAACCCACAAGAGCATTAGAAAGCTCTGTACTTCTCTCTCTCTCTCTCTCTCTTCAAATTTTTACTCATTTCAAGAAACCCAACCAAAAGGACAAAAGCTTTCTTTCACTTTCTGTTCCTTTCCTCATTTTCCCACCAACCAAACATATTCTTAAAAAAAAAAAAAAAAAAAAAAAGGAAAGGAAAAGAAAAGAAAAAAGAAAATACCTTGAAGAGCGCCTTGGGGAGCCGGGAAGGGGCAATGGATTCTGGGTTTCTCTCAGTAGGGTTTTTTGAGTAGGCTTGGGAGGGCAGTTTTGGATTTGAGCTTCCGAGAGGTCAGGAATCCCCAGTTTCTGCATTCTCTCCATGTTCTCTTTGATCCTCTGGTTCCTGAAATTCTCGTACCCTGATGTCTCTCCGGCTCCATTTCCCGTAGATTCTCCATTGTTGTCCTGTTCATTGGTGTTCCGAGCTCTCTTTCTCCAAGGCATTGTGGTTAATCCCTGTGTCACTCCCTAAGTTCTGAGCGAGAGTTGAGTGGAGAGACTTTTAAACGGTCGACTCTAGAAATGAAAAGACATGCATAGTCCACGGCCTCTAGGGTCCAACGCCCCAGGCCCCACCATTATTCTCTAGAAGAGGATTTTCTGACATTAACCCGAAAAATGCCTACGCCTTGTTTGCCATGCCCATGCCAATTTTTTTTTTTTTTTTTGGGTTCTTTAACATTTTTAATTTTTCTTTTAGGGAAAATTCTATATAACTTCTTAAATTATTATTCAATTGGTAATATTTTTTAAATATTAATCATGATAATTTATTCTTAAATTATAAAAATATTATCAATGTTTCTTAATGACAAAATTATCTTTAGTAAAACAATAAAAAAACTTCTAGAAAAAACTTAAAAATAAAAAAAATCATTTTATTAGAAAAAATAAAAAAGAATTTTTTCTAAAAATTTGAAAATTTTCGTTTATTTTTATTTTTGTTTAATAACTTTTTTTCAAATAAAAATTTCTCTTTTTAAAAAATTGTTTTTAATTAAAATTTCCAATCAAAAAGGTAAAACGTTTAGTACTTGCAAGCAAAAAAGAAAAAATTGTTTTGTAATAATTTTTTATTTAAATAATTATAAAAAGTTATTGATATAATATAAAAAGTAAAAATGTTAAAAGTTAAATTTTAAATGAATAGTATGGGCTTTTTTTTTTGCCATTATTTGTCAAAATAGCCACAAATATTCTAAATTCCTATCAAATTTTTATTACATTACTCACTATCAAGCCAAAAACAAATTACAATATCTATTACCAAATGGGGATCAAGATCCCAGCAATTTTGAAAAATTGCTAGTAAGTTTTTTGAAAATCTCAATCATTGAAAAAATCTAATGGCTTAAAATTAAACACACATTTAATATAGGAGATATAAACTTAAAATCACAACCCACACCTTTCGTCTCCTCCCTGCACCCACCGAACATCAGAGACAACCACCCACCCACGACACCGGCTTGGACCTCCACCCATTTCACCTCCCTCCATTTTCCCTAAAATTTTCCCACCACGCGATTCTCTAGGCGACACCACCACCGCCAGTTCCGCCCTCCACCGATTCCCACCGAGTTGAAGAAGGTATGTATACATGATTATATATGAAGATTAGATTTTTCTTTATTTCATTTAATTGCCTAAATGGGTTGGCTTTGGTTTTGTTTTGATTTGAGTTTGGATTTGTTTGTTTATCTACAATTGGTGGTTATTTTGTTTGATTTTGCAAATGGGTAAGAATTTTAGGGCTTTTAAGTTATGATTTTGAAATGAAATTTGAGTTGGGAGCATCTGGAAAGTTGATTTTTTTTCCTTCATAGATTGGCTGTTTGTTTGGCTTGGAAACTTGGAAATTCTGTTGTTATTTTGCTTTGATTTTAATGTTGGCAGGTTGTGCCTAATTGATTATACTTTTGCTTGTTCTGTTTTATATATATATGCACACACACGCTTGATTAAATGCCCTAGAGAATTGTTGATTTTAATGTGTATGTGTTCATATACTATTAGATTTGGGCGTTTTTGTTACAATAGCGAACTTAAAAACGTCCATTTCAGATTTGATATCAACCTTGAAAAATTTTGAGTGCATTTTGTATTTGATCAAAGGTGTTTCCATAACACCATGTTTCACTAGTGTTATGTAAACATGGTGTTCAAAGTTCCTTTTATTTTTCAGCTTTTGAGAATGTGTTGCACGGCAATAGATTACTGAGCTTATGTTCTCTTATGCTATAGGCACTATCACTCTATCAGTTTACTTGTATGAACTCCATGTTGTGTTTGCTATGAATTAATTTCTTGTTCTGAAGGTTCCTTATGATTGAGGGTAGTGCTTCACTTGCATTCCTTCTTGTTCATTTCATGTTGTGTTTCACTTGCATGAGATGGTATGTATGTCAAACCCCATACACACAAATTACATAAATCATTATTCCAATATTATAACGTGGAAATATGTTTATAAAAATGGGATTTTTTCAGGTCATGGAAACGGGCAAAGCCCCACCACGAGTAGTGGACCCATACGAAGAAAGGCGGTGGCTATCCAAATACACTGTTTGAGGAGAGAGTGGTATGCTTGAAACACATTTGTGTAAATTTTTATATTTATGATTAATACTTAGACTAAAAGATGATCGTAGGTATGTAATGTGTAGAATGAGATGATCCGACTTGCAGATTTTGACCTCGCCGAACAAGTAGAGGGGCTTGACGGGACGGTTTGGTGGGCACCAAACGATGCATATGCATAGGCTCACGGCAATAAGTCAGAGTATGCGGGTCTTGTCCGTGGCGTGAGAAAGAATATTCTACCGGTGTGGGGACACATCCATTCCTATTACACACCGTCCTAGTCGAGGTCCCAGAATGGTATCCCCCCAGCCGTAGTTACAGAAATGATTCAGTTTGCAATTCAATTGAAAGAGTAGGAGCATAAGCAAGAGATTGAGGAGCTCCTGGCCAAGCAGAAGGAGGAGCACAAGCAGTAGATAGATGCGTTGACTGCTACGATTACCGAGTAGTTTACTCAGTGGATGGCTGCGCAGCTAGTTGATCAGGCGGCGCTTTACGAGGAGCGGTTCTGCTTGCTTAAGGGGTACCAAGTAGTGATCTCTGAGCTAGAGGTGACCACTGAGAGGGCTTTGCAGGATGTAGGGTCACCGACACGTATCATCCTCCGATCATCTGCATATAGCACATAAGGTAACAACATATTACATTTCATTATTAGTTAATAAGATCATATAGCATACATTAAAAACGTGATATATAATTTTAAATTCGCACAATAATGATAGGTTGTGCATATATTTCATAGCCCAGATGAACGTATATAACATACTAAAACTATAATATGGGTAGATGATGATCGGAATGATACTCGAAAGTTGGCCCTAGTCACAAAAAAGTCATGTCTTTCAAAGGCGACAAAATGACAACCACCTTATGTCTATTGTGGTACGTATATGTGATATTTTGGAAAATTGTAATTAGTTGAAAATTTGTGTTGATTGTCAGTGCAAATTGCTTGTTTATATATGTTTGGCTTGGTTTTGACTACTGGTTGTATATTTGACGTAATCAACTATGTTAACGTGTAAAAGTCTAGCGGTTGATAGAAAGTTTTAGTTATCTTTGTTTAGAAACTTGTTCTTATGCATGGAACTAGATAGTAAAAGACAGATAGACATATATGTTTAACACTGAAATTGCGAAGAGAAACATATGTAGCCATGCCCCCATTGAGAGTTGTCATTTGCTAAGGTTAGATTGTGTATGGGCCAGAGAACAATACTTGTTTCCATGTATAGAAATAAAGCTGTAGGCACACTGTTAGAATTCTGGCTAGATATTTTGGTCATGTTTGCCATTGTTGTCCTTGATTTGTTTTTTGTTTCCATTATCTCCAGATTATATTGCCTTTTCCGCTTACAATTTGCCAGATCTTTCTTCCCACTATTTCCGTTGCATGTGGTAGTGCTTGCAAGTATCAAATATATGATGTTGCAACATTTTGAATGTTCCCTCATTCTTTTGTTATTATGAGAACAAAATATTATATATGCGTTAATTGGTATATTTACTAGTTCGGAATCTCGGCATATTTATGGTGACATGTATTTGAGTGGACGTCAAATGTTTGAGCCAAGGCACTTGAGAAATTGTCATGGTTGTGAGTTTTGACAAATATTTTAGTTATTTAACTTCTAGATATCAAAATATGCCTTAGTGATCTTAAATCAGTTTGATCAAAACATGGTTGGCTTAAAACTGTACTACATTGTGCTTATATATATTGACTTTATACTTTGTATCATTGTTTTTTAAAACTTGCAAGTATTGTCACGAATGACTTCACCCCCCAACAAATAAAAAAGGGAAAAATATAAAAAAGCCCCCTCAATTACCAGCCATTTACGATTTAGTCCCTTGAACTTTCAAAAGTGATAAAATGGCCCCCCAAACTACCTGACAGTTGTATTTTGGCCCTTCCGTTAGTTAAAACCATCAAATTGGATGAAAAATACAAAACGACGTCGTTTTTAGTATTAAGTTACTAAAATGCCCTTTTGAAAAAAAATCAAAATATAAAAAAGCCCCCTCAACTATCAGCCGTTTATGATTTAGCCCCCTAAACTTTTAAAAGTGATAAAATGGCCCCTTCCGTTAGTCAAGACCGTCAAATTGGATGAAAAATACAAAATGACGTCATTTTTTTGGTGTTAAGTTACTAAAATGCCCTTTTGAAAAAAAAAAAAGCAATTTAAAAAACACCCCCCCAAAAACGACATCGTTTTGAAAAGAAGAAGAAGAAGAAGAAGAAGGGTCTGGCTTGCCGGCCACCCCTAAACCACTGTTCTTCTTTGGTAAACTTCACCCCTTGTCCAGGCTGAATCACAACCTCCAGTTCGTGTAGACCCGCATGACCTCGCAAACGGCCAAATTGCGGCTTGATGGTCACTAGCAAGCCTCACCCCGTGCAGCAATTTTTGTTGCAAAACACGAAGAAAGACAATGCATCGTGACCGCACAGGGCAAGAAGGAGAGCCGGCAGGCGTCGGGCCTTGTCCTACAAAGTTGCAACATCGTGTCGGACCCTGCATTCTACCCGGTGATATTCGAACGCAGGGCATATCTAGGTCGTCCATGGAAGGCGTTCTTGAGGACCATAATCATGGAAACCCACAACGATGACTTGATCCAATCAAAAGGGTGGTTGCCTTGGGTGGGGGGTTTCGCACTGGACACTTGCTTCTACGCCGAGTTCCAAAACACAAGCCCCGACGCTAACACGACGGGGCGTGTGAATTGGCCGGGAGTGAAGAAGAACATCACATGCACACAAGTGTTGAGTTTATTGTAGGGAGATTCTTTTTGGGTGATGAGTGGATTAGGGAGGCCCAAGTGCCTTACACCGGTGGCATGATCACCAGTTAAATTAAGTTTGCATATAAATTTCTTGTGGATGAGAGAGATCAGTACTGTACATCTAATATATAAAATGTGTCTCCCGTGCGTCTTCATCTTTGATTACTGTGGTTTTATGAAGCTTCCTAAAGGATATATATATCCTTTAATTATATACAAAAATTGACAACAAAAGTATAACATGATCAACAAAAGCGAGAACCCACTTGGTGACATCCTCCAGCCTACTGATAATCGACTTGGCGGCAACCTCGAACACCCCAAGCGGCAACCTCGATCCAGCAAAGCCCTTCACCTAACTTATCCTTGCCATCGCCGGTGACTTGAACTTTGCACCAGTTTGGCACCAACAGCTCTCCACTCTCCTGTCGAACCCAAACACCTCCTCCAGTGGTTGCCTCGACCCTCTTAGCTTTATTTGGCCTCACCTGCCGATGTCCACAACTCGAGCCAACCCACCACGCTTAGCAAGTCAGCACCCCGCTTCGCCTGTGTCTCACTGGCTATCACTTCACCCAGTGAGTCCACCGTTCTTCTTCTTCTTCTTTCTTCTTTCTTTCTTTTTCTTTTTTTTTTTTTTTTTTTATTAAAAGCGACGTCATTTTTGGGGGGCATTTTTTAAATTGATTTTTTTTCAAAAGGGCATTTTAGTTAACACCAAAAAACAACATCATTTTGTATTTTCCATCCAATTTGATGGTCTTGACTAACGGAGGAGGCCAAAATACAGCTGTTAGGTAGTTTGGGGGGCCATTTTATCACTTTTGAAAGTTCAGGGAGCTAAATTGTAAACGGTTGGTAGTTGATGGGTGATAAGCGCTGAATGTTGCACATTCAAGCCCTTTAACTTGCATTTGTTAATACCTTAGCGTTGCTATTTATTTGATTTTGTTTTATTTGGTGTTTCAGGTCAATTACATGAGCTTAGTTGGAAATTGGAATAGAAAGGGCAAGAAAGAACCACCTGTCTTTGTGACGATCGCAGCACACCTACGATCGTGCGCTTGGAGAACGTGCGCCAAAGCTCGATGAAGCGTGTCTTTGGGTGAGCGATCGCCCGGGCTATGACGTCTTTTCGAGTCACTTAACCCAGAGCGTGGACATTAAAATTGGCATCTTCAAGTCTCCAAGTTGAAGGAGACTAACCTATGGCCATGATTAGGGTTTTAGGGTTTCTAGGGTTTCCTAGTGTCTATAAATAGGCCTTTATACAATGTAAAAGGAACCGGTTTTCCTTGAGTGCGAATTTTATAGAAGTTTGTGGAGTTCATCAGCATGAGCGGTTAAACCCCCATTGTGGGGTACCGATGTAACCCTTTCCAACACACAGTGGTGATTGTATTTGATTCATTTAGTTTATATTATATATGTTGATTACATAACTATGAGGATTGCAATCCTTGATTTCATTCTTAATATAATGCAATTGTTATTCAATTCTAAAATCAATGCAAAATTCTTATCTTGTCTTAGAATTTATTTTGCATGTATTGAACTCAATCGATTTTATTTTCTACGTGATCATAAAACCGATGGTTATGCAATGGTTTTAATATGCATGTGATTAATAGGATTAGATAGACCATGCTTAGGAAGGCGTGCGTACTACGCCCTAGTTTAGAGTAGACAAACCGTGCTAACCGAAGATGGGTTATGCTATTCCATTGATCATATAAAACATATTAAGTGATTTTATAGTTTATACCAAGGAAGGCAGGTCATGCCACATCTTAGTGGATTAGGTGGACGATCCGTGCCAACCAAAGATAAATTATTATTATCCTTTAATATGAATTTTCTTGTCTTATAACATATATGATTTGATAATTGTTGAATCGAATTACTTATTGTTGTTGTATGGATTGTGGTGAAGTCGGTACCTACTCTCTCTCTCTCTCAAATCATCAATTTTATATTTTAATTTTATGCATTCTAGTTCGCAACCATTAATCTTGTTTCTCAATTAGGTTAAACCTTGTTCTTCGAATTTAATAACATTCCCTTACAGTCCTTGTGGTTCGACACCCTCAATATAGCCCTATCTTACGGGATTCGTTCTATTGCGAGTGGTAATTTATTATTGATATTTTGGTCAACAAAATACCACATCAATTTTTGGCGCGCGTTATTTAACAGTTTGTTATTAAATTTTAAGATTAAGTTTAGCTTAATTTATTATTTGTGTTTGGTTTTTGTATTTTTAATTTTCGTAATTTTGATTTTCTTTTTCAAGTTCACATTCGATTTGACTTGCGGCACGCTCTTGAGCAAGCGAGTGATCGCACCTCTGCGATTGATCGCAGAACTCTCTCGAGCCCTAAAGCTCTGAGCAGCGAGCGATCGCACCTCACGGCGATCAATCGCGAACTCCTCTCGAGCCTAAAGCTCTTGAGCAAGCGATCACACCTCTGGGCGATCGTTTCGCTCTCTTCGAACACTCCATTGCACCATGAGGGCCGTTTGTGGCGTTCCTTTTATTTTAAAGCAATTTTTGTTTGTTATTTTCTGTTTTGGGTCTTTAGTTTACGCTTTATTTTCAATTCTAGTTTATGTTGGTGTTGATCTTTGTCTTTGCCTTTAGTTTCTAGTGACCCCGAGCATTGAGCACACTCTTAGACAACTTAGAGCCGAAAGGAAAGCTAGTTTGTCTAAGGAAAATACCATTGACACCATGGCTGGCATCCCTGCGTAGCTTTACAGGATCATTACATTCCACCCACATACACTACTCCCTCATGTCTCGAGGTTCTGCGATTCGGCAACTCACTATGAGATCAAGCCTAGCACCATCTGAGTCCAACGTTCTAGGGTTTCCCATGAGAATCCTTATGAATTCCTCGGTGAATTCAGTCAATCTGTTCTACCATTCAATTGGCGGATTCACCGAGGATGCCCTAAAGATCGTCTGTTGTCTTTGCCCTTAAGGAAAGAGCCAAACATTGGTTCGATCCTTAGAACCCAACTCTATCACTTCTTGGGATCAATCGCAACAAGTTTTTCTCAAGCAATATTTCCCCATAGGAAGGACAAAATGATATTAGGCGGGCCATCAGGTATCACCCAATACCAAGGTGAACCACTACATGAAACTTGGGAGAGACTTAAGGACTTACTTAGATCATGTCCACACCATCTGTCCCCAAATGGTAGCTGGTGCAGATTTTATGACGGTCTAAGAGTCTTGCGAGCACGTAGATGCATCATGTGGGGGACATTCATGTTAAAGAGTGACGAGGAGGCATGGGCGATGATTGAAAACTTGAGTAACAACTCTGTCAAGCTTCCAATGACGGAGGGAACCCACACCTAAAGCACCAAAGGCGGAGAGTCATTGTGAAGTAGGACCCCCCTCTCAAGTAGTTAATGCCATCAAAGAAGCTGGACCAATTGATGACTGGTTTTGCTCCTCTTGCTGCTCACATCAACTCCCAACGAACCATGTTCATTCTGTTCTAGCACTACGCATCGTAAATAAGCTTCGCCTTCATAAATTATCGATATTTCAATGAATCAGGTCAATCGCTTTCTCCCGGGTAATGATCCATACTCCAACACTTACAACCCGGGGTGGAGAAACCATCCGAATTTCTCATGGAAGGGTCAGAATGCAGAGAACTCAACCTCGGGACCACACAATCAAGCTCAGTCCAATAGACAACCTTACAACTCGTCTTCCACATATCGACCTCCACACAAGCAATACCGGGCTGCCCCACCGCAGCAAGCGGAATCCAATGATGAACGAATTCTGAACTTGTTGGGTGAAATGAGGGGACAATTTGGTGAGATGAATGGAAGAATTGGTGCGATTGATGGAAAGTTTGATGAGATGGCCTTGATGAAACTCCACTCTCAATCCATTGCAAAGTTAGAGACTCGGATGGGACGGATGGCAAACACCCTCAAGGAGGGAAGAAGGAAGCTTCAAGTCAACGATGACCAATCCCAAGGGCTTTACATGATAGATGAAGAATCCTCACATCAGCATGTGCAGTCCATCACCACTTTGAGGAGCGGGAAACTAGTTGACAATCAAGTGGAACAGAAGAAGGAAACACATACTGATAAGGGCCAGCAAGTGATCACTGAAACATCTACTTCACCGACCCCAGTTCAGATATACCATATGTACCCCGAGCCCCATTCCCAGAACGGCTCAAGGCACCTTCTCACTTTGGAAAACAAGGAGAGAAAATACAAGCTATGATGGAGATGTTCAAACAAGTGAAGATCAACATTCCTCTCCTTGATGCCATTCAGCAAGTACCGGCATATGCAAAATTCCTGAAAGATCTCTGTACTTAGAAGAGGAAGTCTAGGAACCACATTCCTAAGAAGGTCCTCCTTACTGAGCATGTAAGCTCTTTGATTCAGCACAACACCCCGCCGAAGTTCAAGGACCCCGGAGCTCCCACCATTTCATGCATCATAGGACATAAAGAGATTGACAAGGCACTCCTTGATCTAGGAGCTAGAGTAAATCTACTACCGTACTCAGTGTATCAGCAACTTGGTCTAGGGGAGCTAAAACCCACCACGGTAATTCTGCAGTTAGCTGACCGGTCCATTAAGAAACCCAAGGGGATTATCGAAGATGTTATTATCAGGGTGGATAAATTCTTTTTCCCAGTGGACTTCATTGTTCTGGACACTGAACCTGTTCCACATCCAGAGAAACTGATTTCGGTCATCCTTGGATGTCCGTTCTTAGCCACAGCCAATGCATGCATCAACTGCCAGACTGGGGTTATGGAAATCTCCTTTGGCAATATGAAAGTGAGGTTGAACATCTTTAATGTGTTCCAACATGCTTCGGATCAGAATGAGTGCTTCTTTGTGGACCACATTGAAGAATATATAGAAGACTCACTCCCTGGTTTATTGGTTGAGGATCCATTGGAAGCCTGCTTAGCCCATTTTGGGTTTGAAGATTTCAACACAGACCGACATTGAGAAGTCCATGAATTGCTAGGCGGCAGTGTGACTTTCACCCATGGAGCGCCAAAGAACCCTGCCATTGACATCAAGCACTCCCCCTGTTCCCTCTCTTGAGTCCCCACCGAAGCTTGAGTTGAAACCCCTGTCAGACAAGCTGAAGTATGCCTTTCTTGGTGCCAACGAGACTCTTCCAGTCATAATTGCTTCCGATTCTGAGAGACCGGAAGATAATCTGTTAGAAGTCTGAAGGAGCACAAGGAAGCTATTGGGTGGGTGTGGCGAGACCTAAAGGAATTGATCCGTCCATATGCATGCACCGGATCCATTTAGAAGAAGGATCAAGACCCTCCCGTGAGGCACAACGTCGACTAAATCCGAACATGAAAGAGGTTGTGATGAAGGAAGTGGTCAAGCTGCTTGATGCTAGAATCATTTACCCCATTTCAGACAGCAAATGGATTAGCCCCACTCAAGTTGTACCAAAGAAATCTGGCCTTACAGTAGTGGAGAATGCACCTGGAGAGTTGATTCCTCAACGCACTACCACCGGATGGCGTGTCTACATTGACTACCGGAAGCTCAACTCCCACACTAGGAAAGATCACTTTCCACTACCTTTCATTGATCAGATCCTAGAGCGTCTAGCTGGCCAGAGTTACTACTGCTTCCTTGATGGCTATTCTGGGTACAACCAGGTTGCTGTTGACCCCCAAGACTAGGAGATGACGACATTCACTTGTCCCTTTGGCACTTTTGCTTACAGACGCATGCCCTTTGGCCTATGCAATGCACCTGCCACCTTTCAGAGATGCATGATGTCAATCTTCTCCAACATGGTAGAAAAATTTTTGGAGGTATTTATGGATGATTTTTCTGTTTTTGGATCTTCCTTTGATAACTGTCTCCATAATCTTTCACTTGTGCTTAAACGCTGCAAAGAGACTAACCGATCTTGAGTTGGGAGAAGAGTCATTTTATGGTGCGAGGAGGTATGGTTGGGGCATATTGTATCCAAAAGAGGCATTGAGGTGGATAGAGCAAAAGTAGAATCGATTGAAAATCTGCCGCCTACCTCGATGAAGCAAATCCGCTCATTCCTAGCGGCGCTGGTTTTATCGGCTTCATCAAAGACTTCAAAGGTCTCAAGGCCGTTATGCAGTTGCTTGCCAAGGACACTCCATTCCATTTCGATGAAGCGTGTCATGAGGCGTTTGAAGCTCAGGTCCTGCTATCCTCCTCTCCCATCATGAAACCTCTGACCGTCCCGCCTTTTGAGATCATGTGTGATGCATCAAACTTTGCTATGGGTGCAGTCTTGGGATAGCGTGTGGGCAAGCTACCTCACGCCATTTACTATGCTAGCAAGACCCTAATGGATGCTCAAGTAAATTACACCACAACGGAGAAGGAGTTGCTAGCTGTAGTATTTGCCTTGGATAAATTCAGATCATATCTATTGGGATCCAAGGTAATCATCTATTTTGATCATGCTGCCTTGCGCCACTTGTTGGCAAAGAAGGAAACGAAGCCCCGTCTGATCCGATGGATACTTCTGTTGCAAGAATTTGACATCGAAATTCGGGACAAGAAGGGCACTGAAAATGTCGTTGCCGATCACCTCTCTCGAATTCAGTTTGAGACAGTTCAACCACTCCCAGTTCATGATTCCTTCCTGGATGAGCAACTGTTTGAGATAACTCCAAGAGAACCACCATGGTATGCTGACATCATCAACTACTTAGCCACAGATCAGATACCTCCCCATTGGTCTAAGCAAGACAAGGACCGCTTCTTCAAGCAAGTCCGATTCTACTTTTGGGAAGACCCGGAATTGTTCAAGTACTACGCTGATCAGATAATAAGACGTTGTGTCCCAGAAAGTGAGTTCCACAGTATCCTTTCATTTTGCCATTCTCTAGCCTGTGGGGGACACTTCAGTGCTAAGAAAACCGTAGTCAAGGTTCTACAATGTGGTTTCACTTGGCCAACTCATTCAGGATGGATCGCGACTTACACGGGCTTGTGAAAGATGTCGACGGCTAGGAGCTATGTCCCGGAGAGATATGATGCCACTTAACCCCATCCTCATAGTCGAAATTTTTGACGTTTGGGGTATTGATTTCATGGGCCCCTTTCCACCTTCTTTTGGGTATGAATACATTCTGGTAGGTGTAGACTATGTTTCCAAGTGGGTTGAAGCTGTAGCCACCAAGACCAATGATCACAAGGTGGTGGTGAAATTCATCCAAGCCAACATCTTCAGCAGATTTGGTACTCCCAGAGCCATCATCAGTGTGGAGGCAAGCACTTTTGCAACGGTTTTGAAACCACCTTCTCAAGTACTCAAGTTACTCATAAGATCGCCATTCCTTATCATCCCCAAACCCCATGGCCAAGTAGAGGTCTCCCAAGAGATCAAGCATATTACGAGAGAAAGGCGGTTAGGCGGACGCAGAGATTGGTCTTTCTTAATGATGCATTATGGGCCTCATGACCTACAAAACGCCGATTGGTATGTCACCATACCGGCTGGTTTATGGAAGGGCATGCCACCTCCCGGTGGAACTGGAACACAAGGCTTTGTGGGCAATCAAGCACTTCAACTTCGACATGCAAGCAGCCGGATCTCACCGAAGGCTTCAGTTGACAGAGTTGGAAGAGCTGAGGAATGATGCTTATGACAGCTCCAAAATTTACAAGGAGAAGACAAAGGCGTTTCATGACCGGCACATCAGGCCTAAGACATTTGAACCGGACCAGAAAGTATGGCTTTTCAACTCCAAACTCCGGCTCTTCCCTGGCAAACTCCGCTCCAAATGGGATGGCCCATTCACAATTATTTCAGTATCTCCCCATGGTGCAGTGGAGTTGAGGGACCCAAAAGATGGGCACATTTTTAAGGTCAATGGTCAAAGACTGAAGCCCACAGTATTGAACCCCGACCTAGGAGATGTGGAATCCGTTAGGTACGGATCCCACCTACTCATTTAAGAGGGCATCTGAGAGAACATGAAGGCGTTTGGATGGTCCACAATCTCAAAGCGTCTTTATTGAGGTCGATGGTCGATGCCCGAGAGGTACAATTTGTTGTTTTCATTTTACTTTTATGTTCTTATTTTGTTGTTTTCATTGTTGTTTTTAAATTTTGTTTAGTTTCATTTTGTTTTGGTTTAATTTTTTGTTTGTTTTAGTTTGATTTGACTGCATAATGAGATTAGCACCGAGGAAGCGTTAACGCCCATCAAGCGATCGTTCTCGAAGTCCTCCAAAAAGTGCTAAACATACTGATGAAGCGAACGTTCGCCCATCCTTGGGCGATCGTTCGCCCTCTCAATAGTGCTGCAGAGAGCGAACATCCTTAGGCGATCGTTAGCTCCCAATAGTCTAGCGAGGAAGCGCCGTGGGCGATCGTTCGTCCCCAGCCCGGATGAATGTTGCCACACACCGCACCGACGAATGTTCGCCCAGCATTGGGCGATCGTTTGCCCTCGGGGTAACCAGCTCTCACGTGACCTATTTAGGTCACGGCCCCCACCATCATTTTCCCATCAACTTCCCTACCCCACCGAACCCATCCCCACGCCGTCCACTCTCCACCTCTCAACCCCCCACCAACCCACCACAATCACCACCAACACTCCTCCATCATCACCCACCAAACCGCCACAAACCACCATACCTCCATATCCACCACCACGTTCACATCCCTCTCAAACCCCATTCCCCATTTTCCTATTCATTGACCCCAACCTTCACAACTCCACTCATTCCATGCATTTTTCTTGTCTTTTGTGATTGGAAGTTGTCTATTTTTGCGGGGGTTGGAGTTGACCACTCCTTCCACCTCCCAAGCATCAAGCTCCCGTGCCCAATCCTCCCATCCAACTATTGAGCGGGGAGATCCTATTTGAGACGAGTTCGACATCAACGGTGACTTCAAAACTTTGAAGCCACCCAATGGGCAATCAAGAGTTTAAGCGTCGGGGGTTGAAGAAATTGTTCAAACCCGTCACCTCACGGCATATACCAAGTTGATCGTCCGGTTCTACTCAACCTTTCCGGGATTGCAATAAGCGGGCACCCTCTCTTCTATAGTCAAAGGGAAGCCATTGGAGTGACCACGCCGACATTGCCGCCACGCTGCATTGTAACGATGAGCACCCACCGGCGATGCACAACTTGATGAACAGCCGGATCCCTCTATGTCTCGAGATCATTGAAGACATGTGTGCGACCAATATGCCGATGAGAAGCGGAATCTGAGGCAGCGGTCCAAATTGCCACCACTCTTACTTGTGGATTATGTTACATGCAGAATGTACGTCCATTGGGGCACAAGTCACGCAGGCGTGACCAATTCCTACAAGCCGCCTTTCACAAAGGCCAGTATTCAATCCCATCCATTATCTGGAACCAAATTCAAAAATTTTGGGATGGTGCAATTCTGAAGGCGAGTAACACAAAGTCATGGGGACTTCCATTCCCATTCCTGCTCACTCACATTCTCAAGAAGAAGGAATAAAGGCACCCCGAAGATGGACGGTGTCGAACACCCGTTCTTTGGCAGAACCAGTGGAACCATAGCCAATCCCATATGCCGAGAGAAGTTAGAGTTGAAATACCGGTGAGGAAGGTGGGGAGGAAGTGAGCATATGGAAGAAGATGCACACCACAACAAAGGGGAGAGCCGACACCTTTGTCATCACCGGAATATGAGCTCTTGAGCGGTGCACATCACGCTTGGAAAAGCTGGAACAACGCTTCACCAACATCAAGCACAAAGGGCTTCTCATACTACCTACTCCGAGACATTTTGGATCGACTACCACCAGCAGGCATCATCTTCCGTCCCACGAGGAGCAGTAGTGAGCTGCAGCCGTCTGGTGAAGACGTTAAACTTAAGCGCTCATGGGAGGCACCCCACGGTATATCCATTTAATTTTGTTGTCTTGGTTTTTATTTTTATTTTATTATTTTATTTTATTTTCTTGTATTACTTTTGGGTTTTCTTTGAGAGACAAACGGTTTGTTCAGTTCAAGTTTGGGGTGTGCTATGAGCCACGCCACCAACAAGTTCTCTAACTTCCAATTCCAGTCAGCTCGTTCCATAATTTCCACATTGGGGACAATGTTGATTAAGTTTTGGGGGTATGGGAACACGGTTTCACACATGTCTTTTTTTTTTTTAAAAAAAAAAAAAAAAAAAAAAATTATTCATGTTGTCCTTAAATTTTGGTTGATCTAAACCATGTGATTGATTTCATCAGTGAGCTTAAAATGTTGAACACATGATCGATGTTGGAATTTCTAGTTTATTACTTGCTTTAGGCAATTGAGATTTCACGATTTGATCGCTCTAACACAAGCACATTAGCACATGATTTGTGGGTATAACATGTAGGTTTAATGTGTATGTTTTTATGTTTTGAGTGACCTTTGGGTGACTTATTGAATGGATACATTGGCATAAAATAAAATAAAAATAAAATTTGACCATTGATAAATCCTTTATTGAGTAAGGGCCTCTTGCCTCAAAGCGTTGAGTGCTCATGTCAAAGATGAGGAACTTTGATGTGGTTAATTTTGTAAAAAAAAAAAAATGGTAATAATCATTGATAAATTGTTCATTGAGTAAGGACCTCTTGCATTAAAGCATTGAGTGTTCACGTCAAAAGGTGAAAAGTTTTGATATGGTTAACATTACGGCTAGTTTAGTTTCGTAGCCTTCTGACTCGAGTTAGTAAGTCCTCAGGGGTGTCTTTACACCTAATGCCCTAAAACCGGTTTGGAGTCATTGGCTCAACACTCTACATGGGTCAATTAGAAAGCTTAAGGGAACTAAACACTATAGAGCCTAATAATAAATTAAAATGCTAGAAAGATATGCCATTGTTGTTCACTCTGATAGGACTTTTAGTGAATCTTGAATTATGGACACAGTTGACATTGAATTTGCTTGGAAGCTTCATAGTCTTGTGCTAATTCAATTTACACCATTTCAACTTGTGATACCTTAATTACTTTATTGTAAGTAATTAGACTCTAATTTCCAATTTATTGTGAAGATGGAGTTTAATCTTTTAAGCTTGCTAATGAATGAAGATCATGGGTTTGAGTGATGCTTTACTTTTTGGATAACATGAATTGTGCACAATGTTTGTGGGTATCATTTACGGAAAACCCTCATGAGACTTCACTCGTCCTCTAGAATTCCTAGGGGTTTAAAAGGCTTGTTGCATATGCTAAATGCAACCATACATCCCACGAAAGCTGGATTTATCTTTTATATTGTTCATTTCATTTTCTGTTTTCTATTGCTAAGGGACTAGCAATATGTAAGTTTGGGGGTGTGATAAGCGTTGAATGTTGCACATTCAACCCCTTTAACTTGCATTTGTTAATACCTTAGCGTTGCTATTTATTTGATTTTGTTTTATTTGGTGTTTCAGGTCAATTACATGAGCTTAGTTGGAAATTGGAATAGAAAGGGCAAGAAAAGAACCACACTATGCTAGCAAACGATCGCGACGCTGCGATTGCGCTGAGAAACGTGACCAAAGCTCGACGAGCGTGTCTTTGACGAAACGATCGCCCAGCTTCTGACGTCTTTTCGGTCACTTAACTAGAGACAAGTTTATTTGTTGTTTGTTAATTGTTTATATAGGATGAATGTGGTTAACTGTTACGTGTGTATAGTTGGATAACAGTAAATGTGTATAGTTGGTTAATTTTTGTAATATAAATGTGACTCATAATTAGTATCTTTAGATTATCCATCAAGTTCGTAAAGGATGGATATTTTTTTTATATAAATGTGATTATTGATTATCAGGTTTTGATTATTGATTATGAATGTGGTTTTGATTATAGAGACACTGGTAATGATTTATCAGGTTGAACGTTCAAAATTAGCTGGTTAAAAATGAGGAAGGAAAGAAGGAAAAATTAAAAAAAAAACCTAACGTGGCAAAAATTACCAGGTTACCCCAGGGGTAACGTTGCACAAGTGTGCCATGTTACCTCGGGGTAACGTGTCATGGTATAGCACGTTAGCTTAAGGTTTTTTTTTTTCTTTTTTTTTTTTCCATTTACTAACGTGTGAATAGTAATACATTAGCAAATAGTAACGTGGCACACTTCTAACACGTTAGTAAATCCCCAGTTCTAACGGGCACATTACTAACGTGTAAAAAACATTAGCAATGACCATTACTAACGTGCCAAAGGGCTTAAAATGTTAGTAATGGGCCGTTACTAAAAAAATGGGGTTTTTGTAGTGTATGTGTAATTAATGACATACTTTTTTGAAATAATACTGAGTCAGTAAGTTTATATTTAGGGGAAAATACACTTTACCCCCCTGAACTATTCACTTATTTGCACTTTTAACCCCAATGTTTAAAATGTGACACTTTACCCTACAAAGTATCTAACATTGACACTTGACCCCATGAAGTACATTTTATCCCTTTGAAGTATTTTGAGTTGATACTTTACCCTCTCAAAGTAACTAAGTTTTGGGGGCAAAAGTGTTAACTCGTGGGGGGTAAAGTGTCAATTCAAAATGCTTCAGGGGGTAAAGTGTTAATTCAAAATACTTCAAGAGGGTAAAGTGTACTTCATGGAATTATGTGTCAGTGTTAGATACTTTGAGGGGGTAAAGTGTCACATTTTAAACATTGGGTTTAAAAGTACAAATGGATGGATAGTTTTGGGGGATAAAATGTATTTTTCCCTTATATTTACTTCGGCTTATTCTCTTTAAATGAATCTTAGACTGACGTCGTACTTTCTCTTTATAAATACCGTATCTAAACATTAGGTTCGAAACTTTTCTCTACTCTTAAAATTCTCTTTGAACCCTCTATATCCATCTATTTCTATATGTATTTATTCCTAAAATATTGAAATTCGTTAGATGCGACACATAAATGTGTGTGTGTATATATATCTATATATATATAGGATTGGGCCTTTGACCATTTCATCTGAAAATCAATTGATGTCAAGGAAGCCAAATCCTTTTATGGCATTCAAAATTGCACCCCCAAAGTATGTGAGAGCCATCCAAGTGAAGAAGAGTGGCATTATTGAACCTAGTAAGGAGGAAGGGAGCTGCACTTCTATTCCTTCTCAGTTAAAATGGATCTGCTCCGTGGCTGTGGCTCCAACTTGAGTGGAAGAAGCTCAAGAAAGTAAGATGCAAAACTTGCGAGGAGTATGTTGCTTCATTTCCTCCTACCCAAAAAGCAAATCATATTCCTTAACCCCAGTCGCTATTTCCTCCATGGCTTCATCAAGCAACCCATAACAACTTGGAATTTTATGCTCAATATTCCCATTTACATGTTTTCTTGCTACAGTTATTCTCCGGTTTAGGCGGTGAAAACCTCGACTATTGAGGAGGACCCAAATATTCTTTTCCTCCACTCAACAAGTCTCCTCCCACTAGCCTTCACCCTACGAAGAGTTTCGAGCCTCCACCAACCGATTTGACCCCATGTGCAAAGCTGGCGATGGTGGGTTCGGGAAAGTGTACTAGGTTTGCTCTATGATGGCTGAATTGTTGCCATCGAGTAGCTCAATAACGTGTACCTAGGTTTTCAGATCCATTTTAGCTAAAGGAAGAGAAGCCCTGTATTTTTTAATAGCATCTAACTATAGTGCATAGAAGCCAGATCCAATATTTGGAATAGTTCAACTCTACTACTATAGCATTGTCTTGTTTGCCAATTAAAAAATGTAGATATCAATTAACATTGAAACTGAAATGGCTAAAGAGCTCATATTTTTTATATATATTGATCCACTGATTATCAATATATTGATCCAATATATGCATCCATGTGGCGTACATTTCAACAAAAATTAATGCATGGGTTGAACACGTTAGTAAACAACATATATATTGAAAAACCCTAATTGACTTTAATTAACACCTATTCTAATTGTATAGGTGTTTCACAAAATATTATGCGGAAATAGATCTGACCTAACTGACAATAATAAACCAAATACAAATATGCAATGAACATTAATGAACACATATATTTCATTACGAAGAAAAAACCATTTAGAGAACACTCTAAATGTAAAACATCTCCAGGGTAGCCTGTAACGTCCTCAAAATTAGCCTCGGCTAATCCGGTGGAGTCACTGGCAATTCACCCATTGAGCCAACTTGTGACCAAATGGGTAATCACCCCTATAAAAACGTCAGAGTAAATGCAAAGGAAGGTGAATAAATATGAGTCCCTATAATTCATCAATTAAGAATATGGAGCAACTAAGTAATAAAAATGAACCTGTAATTATAAGTAAAGCATAACCGGTCAAGTATTAGCAACTCTTGCCACTTCCATAGCCATGAATCAAGTAACCTAAAGAACAATAACCGCATAAGTCTAACAACTTAGTAAGTAAACCTCACACTTAGGTACGACATGAGCCCATTTAGTAAAGGTAAACGTGCACTTTGGTGTAGAACAAAAAGAGGGCATTACCTCCGCTAATACACCATATAATAGGTTTTAGGGTTTTCAAAGCTCTGTGGTGTAGAACTAGCGATAATTGCCTAATTGTTTTAATGCAGAAAAGTTTACTGCTTAAAGGTCATAACTCCTATACATGGTCTAACCTCGAGTGGCCCACACCAACTAATGGTGTCCTGTAGTAACCAAAATTATTAACTAGGCATAAGTAGCTTAGTTAGGGGAGTTAAATTGGGCTTTGGGTCACTAAAGACACTAGAGGGGTAATTTGCACTTTTGGACGGACGTATGCTGGGTTTGGCGAATGTATGGGGGGGACCACCGGACGTACGCTACTTTTTGAATACCCTCTGGATAATACCTGGATGTACAAGGCAGCCATTGAACCACTGGGCAAGAGCCACCAGACGTACGCCCCTTGGTTGGACGTTCGCTACTCTTTTAGGCCTATAAATAGACCCCTACCCTATTCGTGTTTTTCACACTTTCCATACGACCCTAGGCTACCAGAGTGTTCCTAGAAAGTTTTCCAAGCATTTTGAGTGTGTTGTGAGTGTGTACGTGACGCGTTTGCAAGTTTTGAAACGTTCGTGAGGCAGAACTCTTGTGGTTTTCTTTCAAGGAGGTAACGTTCGATCCTTAGCTTTTAATTACATCATTATGCTGTTTGTTTAGTGTTTAGTTGTAGTTGCTAGCTTAGTTACACCTTAAACCTGTTGAGTTAATGTTTTCGATTAGCTTAGCGTTGTTACGATGCATGGAGGCTATTGACTAGACTAGAAGGCTTTAGGTTGTTTCTAGTAGCCCTAGGAGTCGGAGAATAGGCGGACAAAAAATGAGGTTCTCCCCGAGCACCCACATAGCGGACGTATGATGTTGTGTCAGACGTACGGCTTGTCGTAACATGGCGGATGTATGCACCCATGCCAGACGTATGGTCAGTGTGTGGCAGGGAAATCCTATTTTCACCAACGTCCCATAGCTCCTGCTTTCCTTACTTTATAGTTGTTTTAGTAGAATTATAACTAATAGAAGGTTTTCCATAGATTTGGAGAACTCGGATCTTTCGGAGTTTTCAGAGACACTTATAGATCTATGTGAGTTTTAACTCACATAATGCGCATTTTTATTTTCCATGCACTGCACGTCTATTTTGTGTATTGAGCAAACATGCATATTTTACAACTCTCACAGTTTATACTTATTACACATGAATTCTGTCATTTTGAGAAAAACGTTGTGCTAAGCCTGTTAATCAAGTGGGATTTATAAAATGATATGCATGTAAAATATAGACAAGATAATTGCATTGTATGACATGGTACACCAATACGTGCAGTAGTAATGGCCATGGGCTTACTATACATGTTAGCTTTATGGTCAAATGTGTGCGTTATGTGAGGGTTTTGGATCCATTGGTTTCGTGACCTTGATGCAACCATTCCCAATGGTTCAATCATTATAGGATAGACGTCATTAGTTGGTGTGGATCACTCGGGGTTGGACTCGATCGTGCCACTAATGCTACTTACGGTATGCTATGCAATGGCTGGGGCACTGATATTGTATTATAGATCCCTCGGGACAGCATCAACCCTGCTGAGAAGGGGTAATATCTTGGGTAGAACATACTATTAAACTATGACTATTGTTTCCATCATATGCATATATCATTACTATATATATATCACGCATAATTAAACTATCATGATGGGATTGCTTTTGCTTATTAAACATTTGAGTTCATTTCTAAAATTGGCATGGGTATTATCTACCTTAAAAATCACTAAGTCTTAGACTTACCCCCTTTATTTATGTCTTTCCCCATCATTACACATAATTGCGCGGTTTAAGCGCTAGATGGAGATGCCGTCAAAGACTACTTGGGTGATTGCTCAGCACCTGATATGGGTAATCTTTGAGGATATGGAACCCGTTTGACTTAGGATGATGTGGGAGGATGGAGGATCTGCCCATGTAGACATGATGGAAATTTTGATTTTACTAGCTCTATTGAAGCTTAAGTCTAGGCTTTGATCTGTTGATCTCTTGTAAACAATGTTGATGCATACTTTTGGGTTGTATTTATTTTCTTGATGATGGTTTGTTGACCAGTACATTGATGTCTATCTATCATATTATGGATTTAGTACTTTATCTCTGGTATTGTTGTGCAATGTTTCTATTATTGTCTCTTAATCCCATAGTCTTGGTAAAGTCTTCCGCTGCAGTTTTCTCGTTACAACGAGGAAAGTGATTTCTCAAGGTCATGTCTTGGAGGGACATGGCTGGGATGGATCTTCGTGGGGTCAATTACTAGTTAATTGATTTACCCATTGGGTGGGGCGTCAAACATCCATCCTGTAGTGACTGAACCATTGGGAATAGTTGCATCAAGGTCACGAAACCAATGGATCAAAAGCCCCGTATAACGCACACATTTGACCACAATATGCAGTTTATATAGTAAGCCCATGGTCTTTTATATCTCACGTACCAGCATACATGTCTTACAATGCATCTTAACAATTTATTTAATAACACAGTTATCGAGTAATTTCAAAAATAGACATGCTTGTATCATACGCGTGATCAATCAACTGACATATCCCATGTTTTAGGTAAAAAGGATGTAAGTGTTTACTTACCTTGCGCACTCGAACAAATCCTCCGACCAACCTATTTCCTATTATAACGAATACAAGACACAATTATTCTAAGCCTTACGAAACCTAGAAATGTAGCCAACCCAAGCATACACGTGTGAAACTTAAGAACAGGTGCTCTACCCACTGACCATACGTCTGGCCTCGATGGTGTACGTCCGGCCTTGATGGCATACGTCTGCTCAATGTAAGCACACTATTTCATAGACCTCTAAACCTCTCCTAAGCTAGCAAAATATTACATACAACATAAGGAATCACAGAACCACGATTCTTTGAGAAAAACCCTTTGAAAACATCATTATCTTTAGGAAAACGTCTAGTGAACACTTGAAAACCATTATCAAGGAATAAGGCAGTGTTAAATACAAAGGAATAGAGCTTACCCCAAAGCTAAGCACGGACATGGTCTCATTTCCTTGGAAACTCCTCTTTGAAGCTCAACCTCACGAATTTCTTACTCAAAATGATAAGAAAGAGTTCTGGCAGCCTAGATGCACACCAGAAATGAGAGGAGGGGCAGGCTATTTGTAGGGAAAGTTCACCATCGACTCTCTGACAGAGCAGCGGACGTCTGGCAATCCTAGCATACGTCTGGTGGTCTTTGCACATTAGTCCAGAAGGTGTCTCATACGTCCAAGTATTACCTAAAGGGTATCCCAAAAAGTAGCGTACGTCCGGTGGTCCCACATACGTCTGTTGTACTATTTGCAGAGCATATGTCTAGTGGGGCCCACCCGTACATTTGCACTACTTACAGTAGTGTATGTTTGCCAGACCTAGCATACGTTTGCCTCTTGAGGGTTAGTGTTTGGCTTATATCCTCTAAAGGTCCAAAGGGTGTTTTATGCTAATGCTAAGGGTTCTTGGTCTTGCTAAACATATATATTAAAAACCTTTGTTGATTGCTCCTATGGAAAAGATTTTATCTAATAAAAAGGTTGGCTTTTCTCTGGCTGAACCTCCCTCAGCCTCGTCATGTCCACCCTGAAGCACTCCGCAATCTGGGTGATTAGGGCCTCGTATTGCAATGCGAAGCCCTTGTCCAAAAGTCGACATACATCATGGTGGAAGTGACCACGGAGCTGTAGTCGATGGGAGCCTCGGTCAACAAGGCATATAGGCAGCGTGCCCTCTCTATAGTGATCATCGTGTGGCTGATGATCAGGAGTACTCAACTAGCTACGATGTGGTAGATGCAATGGACATCGTTGCTGAAGTCGCTCATCTGAAAGCTACCCTATCCCTTGAGCTCCATCTAATAAGGGCGCCCCTCGGTGAAACATGCCACCAGGTCAACATGAGTGGGGAGATGATCGACCGAATATGGGTAAGCTGGGTCACGTACGCGAGGTGCTCTGGTGATCTCGCTGATGAGCATAGGGGTCACCTCTATCGCTCTCCCCCTAAGCCATGTACGGAATGAGTCACTGTGTCTCTGGTGGAGGTTCGCATAAAACTCCCACACAATGGCCTCCACCGCAGGGCAGTGATCCTTTGCCATGTCGGTCCACCCCTAGGCATCCAGCACTACTCGTACCCTCGATGTGCGCTCATCGAACTCCTCTATGATGGTTCCCCTCTCGATAATGATCCTGCACCCATGGTAGTAACGAAAGTATCGGCACTTGACCTTATCTCTCTGGAAACGGGTGTAGTCATATACTAGCTCAGATTCCTCCTCATCCGTGGCGGTACTGGCCTCTCTAATAGGCTCACCAGGAACTGGCCTGTCTTTGGAGGCATCATCACTCTCAACATAGGTTGAACTCCAAGGTATGAGTCTTGAGTTTTAGGTGGTCCAAATGACCCCAAAATCCATAAGTTTGATAAAAAATCTGAAACCCCCAAATCTCAAAACTAGGTTTTTGACTGAAAATTTTTTGAGAAATTTTGGGCAAAGGATGAATGGGTTTTGTTCCTAGATCATAATGGAAGGGTTTAGGCCTTATTTCATGCACCAATTGCATGAAGAGAGCAACAAATTTCAAGAAACTCGGATTTAGGGCAAAAATCCCCCAAATTCGAATGGGCATGATTTCAACGAAGATGATGCAACAAAATGGTTTTATACTCTCAAACACATGATCCTAGTTCACAACCAAGCTAGCTAAATGCAAAATATGCAAGAAAATATCAAGATTTAAATCAAAACCCTAAAGTTGCGAAAACTTAAGAAATTTGGGAAAATCTTCATACCTCGATTTAATCTTGAGAATGAGATGGGAATCCTTTAAAACCTTCAGAGACTTGGCCGAAAATCACTGTGGGAGTGTTTGGGCAGAGAGAAAATAGGAGAAAATTCAAATGAATAGGGTTTGGGAACGTTCAGCCGTTTTATAAAATGCTGGGTCAATGTTGTACGTCCGGCATCGAGGGCGTACATTCGCTGAACCCTAATTTTTTTTAAAGCTTTTAGAGAATTTCCAAGGTACATAAAAGTTGGAAATAACAAGGTAGGTCAAAATGATTTTATTTCTGAAATTCGGGGTATAGTGAAAATTCTTTTTGTGCTCTACAATCAACCCTAGATGTCCAAACACCAAAACTCACCACTGCTAAGGGTGAGGAAAAACCTAGCTATCTAACATCTAAAGATTACTACCCCAAGACCTATCACTCTTCAGACGGGTCTTCTTCATCCTTGACCAATGCCTCGTAGTCCTTGCTGATATTGGATAGAAATGCAATCCTCTGACGATCAGATCCTTTTGGTAATGCTCCTGTCTTCAGTAGTAGAATTTCTTCTTGCTCTATTTGGGCATATTCATCCAAAATCTGAGTTAGTTGAGTGTGCATCGCTCGCTTCTGTTCATCACTGAGATAAGGGTTAAACCTTCCAGGGATAGGTGGAAAGTCTCATATCGCCAAGATATTGCGATACTTAGGCACGACAGACTTCTTCTTAGTCACTAAGTGCGTCTCCTTTCCTCCATTTGGCTTAGGGACAGGTGAAGGCTTTGGCTCCTGTTTCACCTAGGTGGAAACCTTGCGTTTACTAAAGCGAGGTTAGTATTCAGGAGTGTATAGTCAGAACTCAACCGACCACTTATGAATACTCGGCAGGTGTCTACAACCATCGCGCATTTGAGTATGAAGCAGGATCAGGTGCCTATAACACAAAACAGGCAATCCCGTTCATCCTAAGTCAAAAAATCAAATAGGCCATTACAGTGGCCTGCACTCGCAAACAAGGGAACTAAACCTATCCTATGCTCTAGTTCTGCAACATCAAACCTAGATACTACGTCCTATTCTCAGATTTACAGCTACGGTCAACAAGACCATTTGCTTTGATACCATTTTGTAATGCCTCGAAAATTTGCCTCAGCTAATCTAGTGGTCACTGCCAATTTTGTAGTACCCTAATAAAGGTAATCGTATTATTTAGGAAGATTCCCTTTTTAATTAAATAATTAGCCCGAACCTTTAGTAGAGTCGCTTAGGCGAAAGCCTAAGACCCTTAGCTTTAACCTAATCACATTTGGATCCTCTAGGAATAGAAGCTTAACACTGACCCACAGGGGACGTGCGCTTCGTATGTGTATGAGAAACGTTGCGATTGGGGACCACCGGATGTATACTCCGTAAATAGTACACCGGATGTACGTGGGACCACCAGACGTACACTACTTTTTGTATACCCTTTGCGTAATACCTGGATGTACGAGACACCCTTTGGACCAACGTGCACAGACCATCGAACGTACGCTAGGGTTGCCAGACGTCCACTGCTCTGTCAGGGAGTTGGTGGTGGATTTTTTCTATAAATAGCCCACCCCTCCCCTTCATTCCTTATGCCTTCTTCTTCTTCTGGAATGCCCCTAGGCTGCCAGAACCTCTTCTTGGTGTTTGGAGTGAGAAATCCGTGAAGTAGAGTTTTAACGAAGAGTTTCCAAGGAAAGGAGACCATGTCCGTGCTTAGCTTCGGGGTGCTCTATTCCCTTGTTGTTATCACCTTGTTATCTCATGTTTCTACCCTGATAATGGTTTCAAGTGTTCATTAAATGTTTTCCTAAAAATGGTGATGTTTTCAAAAGGGTTTTCCCAAAGAATCGAGGTTATGTGATTCCTTACGTTGCATGTTGTATTTTGATAGCTTAGAAAGAGTTTAGAGGTCTGTGAAGACCATTGGAAGTGTGCACTGTCTGAACCTTAAAACAGTATGCTTAACACACTGAGCGGACGCATGCTCTCGAAGGCGGACGTACGGTCGGTAGGCAGGGCACCTATTCTTAAGCTTCATACGTGTATGCTCCAACTTAGCCTTAACTCTAGGTTTCATAAGACTTAGAATGACGGTGTTTTGTATCCGTTATAACAAGAAACAGGTTTGTCGGAGGATTCACTCGAATGTGCGAGGTAAGTAGACACTTACACCCTTTTTCGTAAACCGTGGGATATGTCAGCTGATTGACCATGTCTATGATATGAGCATGTTTACTTTCTGTAATTACTCAGTAATTGTATGATTAAATGAACCACCAAGATGCATCATAAGGCATGGTACGCCAGCATGTGCGGGTTGAACGGCCATGGGCTTATTATATGGACTACGTATTATGGTCAAATGTGTGTTATGTGAGGGCTGTGGATCCATTGGTTTTGTGACCTTGATGCAATCATTCCCAATGGTTCGGTCATTATAGGAAGGACGTCATTAGTTGGTGTGGGCCACTCAGGGTTAGACTCGATCGTGCCACTAATGTTACGTATGGTATGTTTGGTCGTACCAAAAATAGTACTTGCCAATTGCACGAGTCGTTTGTAATAAAGTGAATGTGCAAGTGCGAGTGTCAAACGCACAGAGAATCGGTGTTGCTAAGAATCAATTCTAAAATGCCTAAACTAATCTTACCTTAACCTAGTTCCAACATCAAACACATGGCGTGCATAAAATATAAACTAAATTAAAATGCTTTAAAATAAAGAAATAAAAATGCTACGGTCCCTAATCCACCTCACAACAAATTAATCTACATATAAACATGCTAATTGACGCATCCATCATTCAATTAGGCTAAAATGCATGTCCTATTCTCACAATAGTGCACACACCCATCGTACAGCCTAGCGCTACGCATGTTCTTTTGCCTTTACGAAATGTAGTTGAATCATTCGATATATTAACCCATAAACGGTCACGATGGATGTTGGACCAAGATCGAATCATCCGATGTGTCATTGACGACAACGGATATTGGACTCAGTTGAACCATCCGATGTAACCCGGATTAATCACAACAAATATTGGACGGAAAATGATCCATAAACAACAACCAATCATAATCTTGTCATGAGATTGTGATTGAATTGAACAAACGTTAAATTAAAAGACAGAAAATATAAACTAAACATGACAATATATAAATAAATCTATAGTGAGGGAAATAAGAGACTAAAGTGAAACAAATGAAAACATTTAAATAAAATTGACGTTTAGGAGTGTTTACAATGAAGAACAGTGAGGTTTTGAGCCACTGAGGGTGCCTCAACCCGTCTCCCAAGCGTCTTGGTTCATTTACAAAAGAAAATGGGTTATTTATAGGCTAATTTTTAGGGTTTCAGCGCTGCTAGGTCAGTTAAGTGCGTTTGAATGCACTCGTGCAAAAAATTCTGCATCAGATGGGCATAGCTGCGTTCGAACGCAAAATGTGCGTTCGAGTGCACATACTTCCGAATTGGCCAAAACTTGTGAAATGTGATTTTGTAGATCTTCGAGATAGCTTTCCAAAGACACTAAGATCACCCCAATTGGAGTCATACAACTCAAGATATGGCCGTTTTGGTGGAAGTCGTCGGGTGCGAATCATCGCTTGACTCAATTTTACCGCCAAAGCTCCCGAACTGTTTTAAGCCCTAGATTTGATGGAATTAGTCCCAAATGTAACTTAACAACCTGCAAAACACTAAAACACCAAAACTAACCAAAATATTAGAAATTAACAAAGTTAAGAGCTTAACAAACATAAGTTAAGGGGGGGTTAAATATACAATATTTGACACTGATCAATGTTATGCAATGGCTGGGGCACTGGCATTGTATTATAGGTCCCTCGGGAGAGCATCAACCCTGCTGAGAAGGGGTAATATCTCAGGTAGACCATGTATGTGAGTTATGACCTATAAGGCATTATCATTTTCTGCATCAAAATAATTAGGCAGTTATCGCCGATTCTACATCATAGAGCTTTAAAAACCTTAAAACCTATGAGATGGTGTATTAGCGAAGATAATGCCCTCTTTTGGTTTACACTCATATTGCACGTTTACTGTTATTAATTGGGCTCATGTCATAACTACGTGTGGGGTCTACTTACTAAGTCATTAGACTTATACGGCTATTATCATTCTTTAGGTAACATGATTCACTGTTACGAAGGTGGCTAGAGTTGCTATTGCCTGACTGACTGTGCACTATCTATAGCTACAAGTTTGTTTTAATTGTCTAGTAGCTCCATGTTCTTACTTGATGAATTGTAGTACTCTTAGATTTATTTACCTTCCTTGCATTACTCTGACAAGTTTTTACAAGGGCGATTACCTGTTTCACCACTCGTTGGTCCCAGTTGAGCCAACTTGTGACCAAATGGTAATCACCCTTATAAAAACGTCAGAGTAAATGCAAAGGAAGGTGAATTAATATGAGTCCCTATAATTCATCAATTAAGAACATGGAACAACTAAGCAATAAAGATGAACCTGTAATTATAAGTAAAGCATAACCAGTTAGGTAGTAACAACTCTTGCCACTTCCATAGCCGTGAATCAGGTCACCTAAAGGACAATAACCGCGTAAGTCTAATGACTTAGTAAGTAAACCTCACACTTAGGTATGACATGAGCCCAATTAGTAAAGGTAAACGTGCACTTTGAGTAATAACCGAAAAGAAGGCATTACCTTCGCTAATACACCATATAATAATAGGTTTTAGGGTTTTCAAAGCTCTATGGTGTAGAACCGGCAATAATTTCCCAATTGTTTTAATGTAGAAAAGTGTAACGCCCCGAGAATTAATTCAACGGTTCGTCTCCCAGCCTTGTTCCACTCCGAACAAGACCTTTGGGACCTCTACTCCAAAAAAATAGAGGATATTAAGCAGCGGAAGTAATAATGTATTATAAACATTAATCAGTATAACCAGAGCGTCTAATCAAAGATCATCAAAGTAGCGAAAATCATACTATATACATCAGTACAAGGGATCCATGCTAAACCTTAATATGCAAGCAAGCATGCATCAAGCCCTAATGTCTACAACATAACTCAAAAGTGCTAATTACCATGAGTACCCGTTTAAGCTTGAAATAAGTCCTCAAGCATCTCCTGGATCAAATCCTCCACAAGAACTGGATGTTTTATGGTATCTACTATCTAGAACAGCATAATCGCACATATGGAGAAAAAGGAAATAATACAAGGGTAAGTCCGACGACTTAGTGAGTAGAAATCCACATGACGTACCTGTCATTAATTTATGGATTCTTTTATATAAAACACATGCAACATTATAAGATGACAGTTATCATGCGGGTGATATATATATACATATAGATAATATATGCTTATAATCATGAGTGACAATAATAGTTCAACAATATGGTCTACCCGAGATATTACCCATTTTCAGTAGGGTTGACGCTATCCCGAGGGACCTGTAGTACAATGCCAGTACCCCAACAATTGCATGAAACATACCGTACATAACACTAGCGACATGACCGAGTTCAACCCCGGGTGGCCCACACCACTAATGACGTCCGTCCTATAGTGACCATCCATTGGGAATGGCTGCATCATTGGTCACGAGTCATTGGATCCAAAGCCCCTACACATGCACACATTGACCATAAAGCTAACCCGTATAGTAAGCCCATGGCCATTATTACTGCACATACCAGTGTACCATGTCTTACGATGCAATTAGTCTTATCAGTCTTTTACAAGTCTCATTATTATCTTGTTAACAGACACACGTTTTCACAAAAGAGAGTTCCTCGTAGTTCCAAAATGTATTTCATGAGAGTTGCAAAACATGCATGTTTGATATATACAAAATACGTGCAATGCAGGAAAAGTAACAACAAAGCATCCATGTGAGTTTGTTCTCACCCGAGCCATAAAGCTCCTCTATATAATTTCCTTGAGGCTCCATAACCTCGAATATTGAGAAAAGACTTATCATCAGTTCTATTTCTACTAAAGCACAACTCTATAACAAGTAAACATGAGCTATGGGACGGCTGGTGAAAATATGGTTTCCCTATAACACTGGTCAGATGTCCGGCTCGAGGTCAGATGTCCATCGTGGTCACGACAGTCACGTCCGTCATGAGACCAGATGTCCACTCCGACGTCTTTCGGGGAGAACCTCATTTTTCTCCACTGTCCGCCTATTCTCCAACTCCTAAGGCCAACAAAGCTCCCTAAGGCCTCCTAACGCAGATCGAAACCTCTATGCAAAGAAACAATGCTAAGCTTAACAAAACGCTAGGCTAAGCAAGATTAAAGCACAACTAAGCTAACAACTACAACTAGCAACATAGAACTATAATCGAGCAGCAAAACGACATATTAAAAAGCTAAGAAACCGGCGTTACCTCCTTGAAGTGAAATCAGAGTTCCTTCCCCTCACAAAACCTCACAAAACACTCACAAACAGCTTACTGGCAGCCTAGGGGCGAAGAGGGGGGTTTAGGGGCAAGAATGGTGTGAAATGGGCGATGGGGTGAAGGGGTATTTATAGGGCCAGAAAGTAGCAAACGTCCGACCAAAGTGGTGTACGTCTGGTACCTTTCCACAGCGGTCTAAAGGTTATCTCGTACGTTTAGGTATTAACCGGAGGGTATTCCAAAAAGTAGCGTACGTCCGATACTTTTTGGCGTACGTTCGTTGTACTATTCACAGAGTACAGTTCTACTTTATGTCAGTGGACGTCTGGTGGGGGACCACCGTACGTCCGCACTAAAAGACAGGGGCGTATGTCCGCCAACCCTAGCGTACGTCCGGTCCAAAAGTCCAATTTCTCAAAATGCCCTTCTGGCTGATCCTAGTGACCCAAAGTCCAAATTAACCCTTTAATTAAGTCACTTATGCTTAGTTAAATATTTGGGTCACTACAAAAAATCTAATGCTTATAGGTCATAACTCCCATACATGGTCTACCCGAGATATTACCCCTTCTTGGTTGGGTTGATGTTGTCCTGAGGGACCTATAATACAATGCCAGTGCCCTAGCCATTGCATAACATACCGTATGTAACATTAGTGGCACGATCGAGTCCGACTTCGAGTAGCCCACACCAACTTATGACGTCCGCCTTGTAGTGACCGAACCACTGAGAATGATTGCATCAAGGTCACAAAACCAATGGATCTAAAGCCCTGTATAACACACACATTTGACCATAATATGAAGTTTATATAGTAAGCCCATGGCTGTTTATACTGCATGTACCGGCGTAACAATTTGTTTAATAACATAGTTACCGAGTAATTACAGAAATAGACATGCTTGTATCATACACGTGGTCAGTCAACTGACATATCCCATGTTTTACGTAAAAAGGGTTTAAGTGTTTACTTACCTTGCGCACTCGAGCGAATCCTCCGACCAACCTACTTACTGTTATAACGGATACAAGACACCGTTATTCTAAGCCTGACGAACCTAGAAATGTAGCCAAGCCTGAGCATACATGTGTGAAACTTAAGAGCAGGTGCTCTACCCACTGATTGTACGTCCGGCCTCAATGGCGTATGTCTTCTCAGTGTGTTAAGCACACCGTTTCAAGATTTAGACAGTGAATGTTCCTAATGGCATTCATAGACCTCTAAACCTCTCCTAAGCTAGCAAAATATTACATGCAATGTAAGGAATCACAAAACCATGATTCTTTGAGAAAAACCCTTTGAAAACATCATTATCTTTAGGAAAAAATTTAGGGAACACTTGAAAACCATTATCAAGGTAGGAACACAAGATAAGACAGTGTTAAATATAAAGGAATAGAGCTTACCCCTAAGCGCGGACATGGTCTCCTTTCCTTGGAAACTCCTCTTTGAAGATCAACTTCATGGATTTCTCACTCAAAATGCTAAGAAAGGGTTCAGGGATCCTAGAGGCACACTAGGGGAAGGAAGAAGGTGTGAGAAATGAGAGGAAGGGCATGCTATTTATAGGGAAAGTTCACCACCGACTCTCTAATAGAGCAGCAGACGTCCGGCAACCCTAACGTACGTCCGGTGGTCTTTGCACATTGGTGCATAAGGTGTCTCATACGTCCAGGTAGTACCCAAAGGGTATCCCAAAAAGTAGCGTACATTCAGTGGTCCCACGTATGTCTGTTGTACTATTTGCAAAGCGTACGTCCGGTGGTCCCCCCATATGTCCTCACTATAGACAGCAATGTACGTCCGTCAGACCTAGCTTACGTCCGCCTCCTGAAGGTTAGTATTTGGCTTCTATCCTCTAAAGGTCCAAAGGGTGTTTTATGCTAATGCTAAGGGTTCTTGGTCTTGCTAAACACTTTTGTTGAAAACCTTTGTTGATTGCTCATATAGAAAAGATTTTATCTAATAAAAAGGTTGGCTTTTATCGAGATATTACACAGCCAAATCCAAGAAATCACTCTACTACAAAAGACTAAGGATTAGAAGAAGTTCACACTTACACAACCTTTGTAATTGACACTCCCTTGCATAAGACAAGCGACCCACTTGCCTTCTACCATAGTAGCCATTTTCAAAACATTTAGCACAGTTCTTATATATGATCTCCTTCATCGCAACTCCGATTGGCTTCAAGTGTTTAATAATAAAAACGAGAATGAGATTTCTCACCTTTTCTCTAAGAGAGATCCAAATGCTCCAGTTTGATATCTCTATCTCTCTCTTAGTTCACAGTATTCGCTCTCCAAATACATACATAATAATGTGCATAACAATTGTTTAAAAAGAAATTCGCACAACAATTAAGCGGCCGTGTTCGGACATAGCTAGGTAACATATGCATAAACCCTTGTTGTCCGAACAACCAAGCTCTAGACACAGGCCATGTAAATTGAACTTTCTATAAGTGTTGTCCGGACACTGCTTTTGGTTGTCCTGATAGGTCAAGCAAAATGAATTTTCTATAAGTGTTGTCTAGACATTGCTTCTGAATGTTCGGACAGGTCTTCGAGGAAAACAATTTTGAACACTTTGTAAATGCTGTCTGAACATGGCTTCTGGTTGTTCGGACATGTCTTTGAAGAAACCAAGTTTGAACTCTCTATAAGTACAGTCCGAATATAGCTTCTGGCTATCCAGACAAGAAGCTCAATTTCATCAATTACATGCAAACCGAATGTGCCAAAACGTAAACTAACACTCTTTAAATGGCATTAAAAAGAAAACCAAAAGAAACGTTTTCTTTTATGAAGAAAATGACTGACGGGGCTTGATTGAATATGAGCCCTCTATTTTTTAACAGCATCTATGTTGTAGTTTTTAACAACAACACAAAAGTTAGATCCTCCTATATTAACCAAATTAAGCCGTCAAATTGGGCTGCATCTTTCTTATTTAGTATGTATGTGTGTGTGCACTAGTGATTAAAGAATGGTTCACCCATTAATTAATTAAACAACCAATATTAACAACCAAGTCTTAATTAGAATCTTCTCCGTACGTGGAATTTAAAAACATAAGAGCAGCCCCTTCATATCATCAGTGACTCCTCTCCATTTATAAATAGGTGTCCTCCAATGCAACATTAATTCTCACACCAAGATCGAACACTCAAATTAAGGTTGTACTTGGAGACAACCTCAAAGATGACGAAAGAAGTTCCTAAGATGTTGCTACTAAGTGTGGCCTTGTTGGCTTGGGCATGCTCCCTCGCTTTGACCCTAGTCCTCGTAAGACTTCTTTTTTCTAATTGTCATGTCCAAGACTTCTGTGTTCCCATTAACGATACTTCTTCTAATCATGCTGGTATATACGACCACTCAATTGATCTTCTTCTTCTTCTCCCCTCATGCATCTTAGGACTTCGCATACTAATATATATATTTCAACCATTTATCATTTGAAAAATGAGCTGGCCCTAAAGAGAGAACCTCTGACCTCTTTCAAGTTTTTCCTCTCCAGTGAGTTCCTTTAGGGAGGAGGGATGGTACCCACATCCGCCTTCCCTCTCCCCTCTCCCATTCTTTTGCTTTATATGCACTTATTTTTCCCTATTTTGTTTATTGTTTTTGGTCCCCATCACCGGTTTCAGCAACAGCCATGCCAGCTTCTCCACCTTGTCGACTCATTGCCTCATCCGATTGTCGCATTTTCCTTTGTTCAAGTCACCTTGGGGTTTTAGATCCGGTTTGATCTAAGCTAGATATGTTCCTTTTGGGCTTGCTAGGCCAATGACACGTCTCTCCCCCACCTTCTTTAGCCTTTCGGTCATTTGTCGCTGCCCTCCTTGTCACAACACTACCATCACATGTTGACGTAGGAGCTTCACTCTCCTAGGCATGCATGCTCCACCGGCACGATTGTTGCTTCGGCCTCCACCGATGCTATTGTCTACTAGTTCTGTGTTTTTTTAATGTATTTTATTATATTATTATTATTATTTTGTAGTTTCTTTGTAACTTATTGGAATAAGGATTTTCTAGACCATTGGGTTGTGGATGTCAACAGTGTCCTAGATTTCAGGTTAAGGATGATGAGTTTCGGTATTGGGTCTTTTGATTCCACGACCGAGGAATGTGAGCTACCTATGCATTGAGTTGAGTTTGTCTAGAATTGATCTGTTCTTACAATTGAAGATTAGTCATGTGTTAACGGATATTGATGTCATAGATAGGTCATGAATGTCAGATTGTTATGTATGTATCTATGACTTGTAATCTCATTATTTTAACTATGATTTTCTAAGAGCTTTTGCTTTGTGATGTAAGAGCTTTATTGATGCAGTGCAACTTAGTGGGCTGCAGTGAAGAACAACAAATATGCAGTGGATAGATAATTCTACATCTTGAGACTATCAATGATCTAAGAACTTTTCTTGAAAATCTAGATACTCTCTTTTGAAGGAAAAGAGGAATAAACTTAACTCTGAGTATTCTCATTAATAAAAATCAATAATCAATAACAACTCCCTTTTCTAGAGGCTATAAACATGTATATATAGCCCCAAAACACTAATCTCGATAAAATACGACTTATAGAGTCTTTAAACCTAATAAACACTTAATAAAGATAAAATACGAATTATAAACTCCCTAAACTTAATAAACACTTAATAAAGATAAAATACTAAATTCAAATACAATAATGAAAGATAAGATAGATAGATTGACGATAAGTCCAATCTACATCATCCTCCCCAGGTTGGAGAGAATTCGCCTTGAATTCGAACTGTCTTTTCCACGATCCTTCGGGTGTCCAATTAACTTATTCCAATCTCCTCTTCTCAAAATCAAGGCAAGGCAACACCCCAAAATACATTGGTTGCCCTTAATCATTGGGAGACGGTGATGGTAATCTTGATTGCCCCGCACATCAGTTTGCCAAAAGTCAAGCTTGTCGACATTGTCATGCTCTTCTTGTCTCTCTCCCACCATACAGATCTCATCACCAATTTGGTTAGATGAATTTGACAAAATAACATCCACCCTGATGAAATCGACATAGTTAATTGGTGCTACACTCAAATCAAACGCTTTATGTTCGGGGCTCTTATAAAATACATGGTGTGTATCCAAGAGATTTACCTTTTCTAAAGACTCCTCTTTATCGGGATAGATGTCATAGATTGGGGGAGAGGTCCAATCTACCGAGCAATATTCCACAATAAAGCCATCTTCCTCCTCCACGATCGATTAACTCATAATCTTTGCCGCCTCTCTGGGCACCTTCTCTACCATCTTCCTATGTACTTCTTTTTGTGAAAATTTTCTATTTTTCTCTGTTACCTTGAACTCTTTGGGTTGCAAGCAACCTTGAAATTCTGGTGTATCGAGTTTGAACCTACTCACCTGCCGATTGGCATGAGCTTATGCAAGGTGATGATGTCCCTGCGTTTGGCACTCTATAAATGGGTTTCTAGATCCTATCCCATTGTGACCATACAAGTTGGATATTTGGGTAGCGAGGGCTTTGATTTGATCCCCCAAAATAGTGAATTGCTCCTAAATGTGTCGTCAATATTCAGCGATAAATTTGTCTCCCGCCCCCGTGTACCATGGTCTTGGTTGATGACGACGAATGTTTGGACCATCCATGTCGGCTAAGTGATCGGTAGGGACCCCGTGTTGGGTGCGCGCACACCTCTTCTTAGGCACTGTTAGACCACCAAACCTCTCCTCCATGTGCCGCAAATAAATCGTTGGTTGCTCTTTACAGCTGTTTTCGTATGCAGATTTACTTCGTTCATATCTGCCAGATGATTGCTCCTCCCCATTCATGAAAAGTAACTTGGCTCTAATACCAACTGATGCAGCGCAACTTAGTGGGCTGCAGTGAAGAACAACAAATACGCAACGGATAGATAATTCTAGATCTTGAGACTATCAATGATCTAAGAACTCTTCTTGAAAATCTAGATACTCTCTAACATTTGAAGGAAAAAGAGGAATAAACTCAACTCTGAGTATTTTCATTAATAAAAATCAATAATCAATAATAACTCCATTTTCTAGAGGCTATAAACATGTATATATAGCCCCAAAACACTAAACTTGACAAAATACGACTTATAGACTCCTTAAACCTAATAAACACTTAATAAAGATAAAATACAAATTATAGACTCCTTAAACCTAATAAACACTTAGTAAAGATAAAATACGAAATTCAAATACAATAATGAAAGATAAGATAGATAGAATGACGATAAGACCAATCCACATCATTTATGCTCATGGCCCTTCCTCAACTAATGAGATTGTAATGATTTCCCTTTTAAAAAACCATTCATCATTTGGAAGATAATTGCTTTTTTTCCTATTATAGTACTTATTAACGGAAAGCTTAGCAAGGACCCAAAGCTTGCCACTTGATGTACAAATTTTATTGTATTCGCCAATTGCACGAGTCGATCGTAATAGAGTGGATGTGCAAGTGCGAGTGTCGAACCCACAAAGAATCGTGTTTGTTAAAAACCAATTTAAATGCCTAAATTAAATAATATCTTAACCTAGTCCCAAAAGCAAACAGGTAACGTGCAGAAAATTAAACCTAAGTAAAATGCAATAAAATAAATAAATAAAAATAACTAAAGTCCCTAATTCACCTCACAATAAATTAATTCACATATAAACATGCTTAGCTCATATGTATTAAAAATTTATGCTACAAGGCATACTCTGAGCGCTAACACATTGTTCATATTTCCATCTATCGATAAAGTACATATGTATATCCTATTGTTGCTACACAATCTTGTCAAACTACTTGAGGCAAACACTGTTACAAAAGGTTACAACGAATAATGGTCCGAAGACGAATATTCGATGTATCTCCGGTTGCAACGAGTGTTGACGTTTGGCGATTTGTAAACAACAATCAACACACTTTTGTCACTAAAATGCATTGAAACGAATAAACATAAATCTTAAAAGACAGAATAATACGAACTAAACATAAATATATACAAACAAATTAAAGTGAAGGGAATAAGAGACTAAATAAAAGTAAAATAAAACATAAATGAAATAAACGACAATTTAGGAGGATTTATGGAAAAGCAGAGGTTTTGGGCCCTAGAGGCACCTCCCAACGTGAAAACAAATGATACATCGAGGTCTATTTATATGGTGGGTCACTGGGTGAGTTTGAACGCACTACTGCGTTGACGCACGATTATTGTGGTCGAGCAAGGTGTGCGATCCGAATAACTCTATGGCGCTAGGGGCTGACTAGGCCTGCGTGTGTTCGAACGTAGTTCCCTTGCATTCGAACGTCGATAACCGCTAGGGCCGGCTGGGCATGCGTGCGACCGTAGCTCTTGCGTTCAACCGTGAGTGCGTTCAAATGCACCAAGTGCGGTTGAATGCACTTGGCAAGAATCAGCTTCTTCTCTTTAAGTACACTTTGCCCTTTACTAGCCATGTTTTAATACAATAACTTGCACAACACAAAACACTAAAACTATACAAAACATTAGTTATTAACACAGCTAAGAGCCTAACAAACATAAGTCAAGGGGAGTCCAATATACAATATTTGACACCGATCACCACTGCCAATGATTTCTTCTTCTCAGGGCTAGACACTCCAAGAGACACCTCAAATTTAGTTGGATCGAATGTCACTTTACTCAGTGTCGACAAGATACTAGGCCTCAGACCTTAGGTATATCCTTGGCCCGCATTGACTTTGCACCATACGGCCTCAATCCTCCTCACATTCACCCTTGTTGCACTGAGATTCTTATGGTCCTAGAGGTTGCACTATTAGTTGGCTTTGTCACATCCAACCCATACAACCGCCTTTTCTCCAAAGTTCTAAATGCTAGAGGTGTCTTTGTCTTTCCAATTGGTCTCATTCACTTCCAGTTTAATGTAGGAAAAATCAACGTTGTTGCTTTTGCCGGTCTTAACAGCCAGAATCCTAGGCTCATCACCATAGCAAATGCAGTTTTTGGATCAAATGCTCCCATCAACCCTGATGTTCTCGCAAAGGCCTTCCAACTTGATAGGAATGTGGAATATTATCTTCAAAAAAAATTCTAGTGGGACAATAAATAAAGAAATATATGTAATAGCCAATAATGAATCATTAGACGATTCAGATCGATCGAGTTTGTCATTACTTAATTCTCTTGATGTAATGTCATTGCAATAAATTCATTGAAATAAAATGATAGTTTCTTATATATTATATACTCTCTCTCTCTTTGTCACTGAGTAATAATGGAGGAAGAACAATTGCATAATTAAAGTTAAGTACAATGTTTGAAATATAACTTCAAACTCTTAAATCATTAAATCAAACAATAAACCTCTTGATGCAGCGTGACTTAGCAGATTGCAAGGAATAACAACAATAAAGAACGGATATGTATTTCTAGATCTTGATTCTCTAAACACTAAATATTCTCTAGGGTTTGAAGGAAAATTATGAAGAAAGACAACTCCGAGTAATCTTATTAAACAAAACTCAATCTTAAACGACAGCTACTTTCTAGGTATATAAAACATGTATTTATAGGCTCCCAAACCCTAAGCCTAATAGTAATAACAATACAAAATAGAGTTGAAGTTGTAATTCCACGAGGCCTGATGTGTGCAAAATGTTGTACATTTGAGCCCCTTAATTTATGTTTGTTAAGCTCTTAGTTTAGTTGTTTTCTAACGTTTTTGTGTTGTTTTAGTATTTTAGTGCGCTATAGGTCCTTGGTGTAAAATGTGGTTTAAAGGGATGGAATTGAGCAAAGAAGGAATCATAGTCCCTGGCAATGCACTCGATCACACAAGAGCTACGATCAAACGTACACCGATGCATTCAAGCGCAAGCCCTTGTGATCAAGCGCACATTCTCTTTCCAGACAGCTTACATTTTCTATAAATAAGACCACTTGTATAAATTTTAATACCTAGGTTTTATGGGCGCCTTTATGAGAGCACCAGCCACTGTTTGGCACTGCTTAGCCTGTAGAATTGTCAAACTTTACTTGCTTTATTTAAATTAATGCTTTGTTTTAGCTTTCTTTTGTCTCTTTAGCATGAGAGACTAAATCTTCAACTAAGGTTGAAGATAAAGCCTCACCTTTAATTTTATGCTTGTTTTTTACATTAAGTTCATTTAATTCCGTCATTTAATATCGTTTACTCGTTTCAATTCAGTTTAGTGACAAGATCGAGATTGATTGCGCCGTAGTTGTTTATTCATTGTGTTTTGTCCGATGGATACATTTCATCTTTTGATTTAAGTTTATTTATCCATTGTCGTTTGATTAATCACATTCACATTGGATCCTTTGAACTAAATTAGATATGTTTTGTCTTTTGTCAAAATGATGGATTCTTTGAATCCTTCAATAGGCACAATAGAGTATGCTTTGATTATAATCGATAGACGGATTAGTGCACTTAGTGTATTTAACTTGTGTTTTTTGATTTGGTGAGGCAGTCTTAGACCTTAGTATTTCCTTTGCGATAGTGTTTGGCTATTTTTCTTAGTTTGTATAGTTTCTAAAAAATCAGTCTGTGATAGTGCGATCGATCACATCTTTGTTGCGATCGAGAGAAACTTGAGCCTATTCCAACACTGTCACGTGCCTTCACTCGATTAGTACGCAGTTGCGCATGAGCGCGCCCTTTCTGACAGACTGTTGTGCCAAATACTACATAAATTAATAGATAATATTTAGTACGTTTTAACTCGCAAGTGCACAAGATCAAAACAGTAATATAGTGCAACAAGTATGAGATCGATCACACGGAGATTGTTAATTTTATTTAGAATTAATTAAAATATCAACTTTGTCACTAAATTGATATTATGAAAAAGAAATAGAATAAAGATAAATGAAAGTGTAGGGGTTTGATATCCACCACTAATCATATTGAAATAATATAACAATATGTCAATGCTCTAATCATATAATGATTACCTAATGTTTGCCAACCTAAGGGTATTGGTGTCTACTCCTTAAGTTATTGGTTTCCCTAAGCAATGAATTAGGCATGGGTGTTTACTTTAATTCTTTTCTTTCTTAAAAGATTTAGCATGGGTGTCTACTAAGTTGTTCTTTAAGAAAGCATAAAAATTATGAAAACCGACAAACACATGAGGCCTAGGGTATGGGTGTCTACTCCCAGTTCATCATGTTGATTAACCCTAGAACCCAACGTGGATTGCTTTTATTACTTTTATTAAACCCAGGACTCAATCATTTAAATTGATCTAACAAACTAGTTCATACCATATGCATATGTTGATTAGGTAAACACATATGAGGAATTCAAGAAAGCAGGTATTAATCAAGTTAAGCATCACAATATGATTATCACAAAGGCGCCAATATTGAAATATTAAATAAACATAATTAGGCCTTCAATCTAGCACCACTAAATTATTTAGTTATACATAATTAAAATAAAACTAAAAAGAAAAGGAAAAGAAAGAACCAAAAACCGCTCCTAGAAGTAGCCTCCAATTCCTCTCCCCAAAGCTTATCTAAAATTGTCCCCTTTAATTGTGAGGCTTAGAGGTCTATTCATAAGCTCTAGGAGAGTCCTAGAAACCCTAGTAAACCTAGGAAATTTGGAATTCTATCTCCTATTCAAATTAGGAGATAATCCTAGTACAAATTGGATTAGGATTCGTCCAAAATTGTGTTCCTATCTTTCGGGGTGATTTTGGCCTTGTGGCAGTCCGAATTGGGAAAATGATATTTCACAATAATTTGTATAATCTTGAGTTAGCTTTCCAATGCCACTGGAATCACCTCAATCCAATATTTGAATTGAAAGTTATGGCCAAAATACCGAGACATGTGCACAATCCAAATTTGAATCCAATCCGATTTTGACTCTAATCTGAGAAATTTCGATTTAATCCTTTTCACATCTTCTAGGTCTTCACAATTTGCCCTTTAAGCTTGGAACTTTTCCAGAAACGCTTCCTTTTCTTCCATGACCTACAAAACACAGAAAACACAAAAATAAATAAAATGGAACCAAAACAAAACTAAAAGATTAACAAATATAGATTAAGGGCTTGATCGATCATATCAGCACACTCGAGCACACCTCTCGGGCTGCACCAGCGGACCCAAGACAATATGTTCGGTTTTCATTTTTTTGCTTTGATTAATTATTAGTTTAGTTTTAATTGTTTAATGTGCCTGTTTTAGTTTGTTCTCTGCTGTTGTTAATTTTGGTTAGTTAATTGTTATTTTAATTTGTTTAATTAGTTTATTTTTAGTTAATTAAATAATTATTTGTTTAGTTGTTTTATTTCTTTAAAGTTATAATTGTTTAAGCTAGTTTGTTTTGTTTTATTTCTTTAACTGCTTTGTTTGTTATCCGCATTTGTTAATATTTGTTTATATTGCTTAGCTTTTAATTCATTCATTTTTAATTAGTTTGTTCTTTAGTAGTTTATTTTAATTCAGTTTTTAATTTGTTTTAGTTTGTTCTTATTGTTCTTTTATTGTTATTTTGTTGTGCTTATGTATTCTGTTTTTGTGTATACTTGCTTAGTTAGTTTATTGCTTTTCAAGTTCTTTAGTTAATTTCTTGATTGGTGTATGCATGATCGGAGATCCCTAAACTTAGAGTTAACACCTTTAAATCCCGACTTAGAGAAAAATCTTAGAAGATCCAGTAGAACATCTGATGTACAAATTTAATTGTACTCGCCAATTGCACTAATTGATCGTAATAGAGTGGATGTGCAAGTGTGAGTGTCGAACCCACAAAGAATCTTGTTTGTCAAAAACCAATTTAAATGCCTAAATTAAATAATATCTTAACCTAGTTCCAACATCGAGCATGTGGCGTGCAGAAAATAAACTAATTAAAATGCAATAAAATAAAGAAATAAAAAAAAATAACTAAAGTCCCTAATCCACCTCACAATAAATTAATTCACATATAAACATGCTTAGCTCATATGTATTAAACATTTATGCTACAAGGTATACTTTGAGCGCTAACACATTATTCATATTTCCGTCTATCGATAAAGTACATATGTATATCCTATTGTTGTTACACAATCTTGTCAAACTACTCGAGGCAAACATCTACAAGAGGTTACAACGGATAATGGTGCAGAAATATCCGATATATCTCCTGCGGTAACGAGTGTTGACGTTTGGTGATTTGTAAACAACAATCAACACACTTTTGTCACTAAAATGCATTGAAACGAATAAACATAAATATTAAGAGACAGAATAATACGAACTAAACATAAATATATATAAACAAATTAAAGTGAAGGGAATAAGAGACTAAATAAAAGTAAAATAAAACATAAATTAAATAAACGACAATTTAGGAGGGATTTACAGTGGAAAACAGAGGGTTTTGGGCCCTAGAGGCACCTCCCAAACGTGAAAAACAAATGATACATCGAGGTCTATTTATAGGTGGGTCATCGATCGAGTTTGAACGCACTACCTGCGTTCGAACGCACCAGTTATTTGTTGTCAACGCAAGGTGTGCGGTCGACCGCAAATAACTGCTGTGGTGGCTAGGGCTAACTAGGCCTGCGTGTGTTCGAACGTAGTTCCCTTGCGTTTGAACGTCGATAACCGCTAGGGCCAGCTGGGCATGCGTGCGACCGTAGCTCTTGCGTTCGACCGTGAGTGCGTTCGAACGCACCAAGTGTCGAACGCACTTGGCAGGAATCAGCTTCTTCTCTTTAAGTACACTTTGTCCTTTGCTAGCCATGTTTTAATACAATAACCTGCACAGCACAAAACACTAAAAACTATACAAAACATTAGTTATTAACACAACTAAGAGCCTAACAAACATAAGTCAAGGGGGGTCCAATATACAATATTTGACACTGATCAAATACCCCAAACTTACATTTTGCTAGTCCCTTAACAAAACAAAACTAAAAACACAAATAAAAACAAAGAACATAAATCCACTTTTATGGGAGAAACGATTGCATTTAGCGCATGCAACAAGCCTTTTAAACCCTTAAGAATTTCCTAGTGGACGAGTGAAGTCTCGTGAGGGTTTTTTAGAAAAGATACACACAAACAGTTTATTGGCACTATGTTATTAATCAGACAAAGCCTAACACTTAAACACATGGTTCATACATCATTTAGCAAATTTAACATGTTAAACATACGAACCACATCATCTAGGCATCCAAACATTATTTCACTGAAGGTTGAAAATTGAGACAACACGTCTATAATGTGCAAAGTGAACTAACAATAAGATCATGGAGTTTCAATCACTCTCCAAAGACATGTATCCCAAAATTCAAAGGAAAACAATGTGATAAATACAACCAAGGCTTAAATTGAAAGATGCAATTTTTTGTGTAGGCATGCAATGTTGACTTCTTAAACTTCTAAATGACCTATGTAACGAGCGTTGGGCTTGACTCCCAAACTGCAGTTTAGGGCACTAGATGTAGAGACATCCCTAAGGGCTTAATTACTCAAGTCAAAAAGAGTTACGCCTAACTAGCCATACAATTTTAGAAATTTCTCATCTTTTGACGCGAATACTCATTGCTTGGCCAGGCAAGAGGTCCGGTTACTCAATGAAAAACTCACTTTATTATGATTTTGATTTTGATTTTTTTTTTAATATTTTTTATATTAAAGCCAAGGTTTTCATCATCACATCGCAAAAACCTAAAAATCTCTAGATACACACTTCAAAGTCAAATCTCATACCCCACGGACCCTAATGCTAGTGTGCGAGTGAAATATTAGTCTAACAAGTGGAGTCTCTCTAATCCAACACATGAATCAAAAACTAGGATTTCTAATGATAGGCAATGTTCAAGCAAGTTAAACAAACCAATGACATGCAATCCACAGTTACGATGTAAGTCATGACCAATCAACACCATAGCAACAAACAAAAAGAAAAAAAATTTATATACAGGGCAAAAACAAATATATACATGCAAAAACAAAACAAAACAAGCAAATAAAACAAACAAAAAGACAGACAGAATGTTTGTCCACACCCCCAAACTTAAATGACACATTGTCCCAATGTGGCAAGAAATACATTACAAGGATGAGGAACCGATGAGCAAAGTCCAAGGCCCCCAAACTTAAACATCAAAACACATCAAAAACTAACGGCAATCTTTTCTCAAAGATCAAACATCAAAATGTTAATTGTTAGAAATCAAAATAAAAAAATAAAATGATAGAAAATAAAATAACAAAAAGAAAACAAATAAAAAAAATGCAATGCGGAAAATAAAAATAAGAATGGTTGCTCCCGTCCGGATGATAAAAATTTGAATTTGATTCCAACTCAGGACTGGAGAAACTGGTATTCAATTGCTCATTTGAAAATTTAGAAAATTGTCCCCAATACGGACAATCACCTAAACTATGATAAGGGCTGGAGCAGTGTGAACATGGTTCATGTGGGTGTAAAGTGGTAGGGGAAACATTAAAATAATCAAACGGAAGACTCATGCTTCACCCAATACAGTTTAATATGCAAATTCTGCATGAAACAATAACAACAAAAATAAACAAAAACTAATAAAAATAAACTAAACAAATAACTAACAAAATATTAAACTAATTAAACAATTAAAAATAAACTAACTAACAAAAACTAAAAGCAGCAAGAAAATAAATAAAACACAAAAAAAAAAAAAAACAGAAACACATACTTTTGGGTCTCTTGGTGCAGCAATTTGAGCGCTGATGAGTCTCGCGATCGATCGCAGACACGTAGGTACGCAAAAAAAATGTAGCAGTCTATGCACGTGTGTTCGATCGCAGGGGTGTGCGATCGATCGCACTAGCGTAATGCGTTCTCGAGGCGGCGCTCACGCAGCAGGTACTAAAGTGAGTGCGGTATGCCCGAGTTGGAATAGACTCAAGTGCGTTCGATCGCACAGGTTGCGATCGATCGCACTATCACAGGCTAAATTTCCAGAATCTAAAACAGACTACGAAAATGCTTAAATAAATACTAATCTAATTTTTTTTTGGATTTTTTTCTATACAAAAGCACAAAATAAATAAAATAAATGCTGAATTTAAAATAACTAGTAGAAAGATAAAATTAATCTAAGCAAAAAAAATCAATTCCAACAAAACACCGATTCCCCGGCAACAGCGCTACCAAAATTTGATCGTACCAAAATAGTTGTACTCGCCAATTGCGAGTCGATCGTAATAGAGTGGATGTGCAAGTGCGAGTGTAAATCTAGAGAATCGTGTTTGTCAAAAACCAATTTAAATGCCTAAATTAAATAATATCTTAACCTAGTTCCAACATCGAGCATGTGGCATGCAGAAAATAAACTAATTAAAATGCAATAAAATAAAGAAATAAAAATAACTAAAGTCCCTAATCCACCTCACAATAAATTAATTCACATATAAACATGCTTAGCTCATATGTATTAAACATTTATGCTACAAGGCATACTACGGCGTTAACACATTGTTCATATTTTCATCTATTGATAAAGTACATATGTATATCCTATTGTTGTTACACAATCTTGTCAAACTACTCGAGGCAAACATCTACAAGAGGTCACAATGGATAATGGTCCGCAGATTTAATATCTCGATGTATCTCCGGTTAACGAGTGTTGATGTTGATTTGTAAACAAAAATCAACACACTTTTGTCACTAAAATGCATTGAAACGAATAAACATAAATCTTAAGAGAGAATAATACGAACTAAACATAAATATATATAAACAAATTAAAGTGAAGGGAATAAGAGACTAAATAAAAGTAAAATAAAATATAAATTAAATAAACGCGACAATTTAGGAGGATTTACAAGGAAAAGCAGAGGGTTTTGGGCCCTAGAGGCACCTCTCAAACGTGAAAAACAAATGATACATCGAGGCCTATTTATAGGTGGGCGGTCCTGGATCGCTCGCGCACTACTGCAATGCATGCTTATTTGTGGTTGAGCAGGTGTGCGGTCGACCGCAAATAACTGTATGCTAGGTTGACTAGGCTGCGTGTGTTCGAACGCAGTTCTTGCTCAACGCCGAGCAATCTAGGGCCGGCTGGGCATGTGCGTCACCGCAGCTCTGCTGCAGACCGTGAGTGCGAACGCACGCGCGGTCGAACGCACTTGGCAGAAATCAGCTTCTTCTCTTTAAGTACACTTTGCCCTTTGTTAGCCATGTTTTAATATAATAACCTGCATAGCGCAAAACACTAAAAACTATACAAAACATTAGTTATTAACATAGCTAAGAGCCTAACAAACATAAGTCAAGGGGAGTCCAATATACAATATTTGACACCGATCAACATCATTTGAGATGGAGGACAATTCGAGGAATGCAAATCCAGAGGAGCATGAAGAGTACCAAGATGCAAGAGCTGGGGATGTGGAGCTAATCCGAGCTTATGACGTGTTTGCAAAATGGCTAATCAAATTTGTTAAAAAACCCTATATTGGATTATCAAAAAAAAAAAAGTTAAATGTAGCAACACTTTTCAAGGGATCAGAGCCATTTTATTTTTTATTGTTTATCTCACTTTTTTTTTTTTTTTTTCAAAACTTTTCCCACTTTTTCCCAATAACTTTCCCAAAAATTTTCCCTAATAAAGAGTAAAAAAATAATATTTTAATAGAATAGATAGAAATATAGCTAATTGGATGTAGAGGCATTTAAAAATTTATTAACTAAACTAAATAAAAGTGAGTTTTGAGGAGCGATTTTGCATAAAAATTTAGCTAGACTCCTTCATTGCGAATGCTCTAATTTGGTTTAATTTAAAGGAAGTTGGGTGTGTGTAACATGGCAAATTTTTATTTCCCAAATAAAGAATTTTTTTTTTTTGAAGAATTTAAGTTCATAGCACGCATGTGGGTTGGTTTTTTGTTAGAAGACGGATTTAAGTAATGTATGAGCAACATGGACAATTTTAAAATCCTAACCGACAAAAATGAAAAAATTAGTAAACTTTAAAAGGGTAAAATGTATTTTTTTCCTTTTTGTTTGTTTGTTTATTTAATTATATATATATATATATATATGTTCGCACAAAAGGGGGGAGAGAAATTTAAATTAGTGACCTCTACTTCATTAAGTATTGTCTTAGTCGATTGAGCTACCTCTTAGACTTAGTGACATTTTTGTTAGTTTTTTGGCCATGAGTCATGTTCATGAGGTGGTGCACTATCATATATACAGACATCTTATTGAATCTAACATGGTTTTCTTAATGCATGGCACATCTCCTATAAATAATAATAATAATAATGAAATGACATGCTACATTTTTTATACATCACAATAGGGGTGATGTGTAGAAAATTTACACATCAAATTAGGAGTGACGTACAAAAAATCGCACGTGACCTTATTATAGGTGAAATTCAAAATTTTCGCACATCACCCAATTTCGCACGTCACCCTTATTTGCACGTCACCCTTAGGGTGAAGTGCGAAAATTTGCATGGCACTATTTTTTTTTTTTTTCTAGTCATTTGCTTATATGTCACCAAAAAAAAAATTAAAAAAAAATTGTCACTATCCTAATAGTGACATTTTTTCTTTTTCTGTACGTCACTTTGTGGATGTCACTAATTGACTTTTTTGTTTTTTTAATTTTTTTTTAGTGAATTACATGGTTATCAAAAGTATTCATGAAAAAGTACCACAAAGTCAGGGTGCCAAACCTAGCTAATCGTGACTTATCAACTTTCTACTTACATTTTCTCAAATTTTAACAAAACTTATAAGATACACAATTAACAAAACTTATAAAATATACAATTGAACAAACTCTTTACTCAATGTTAATTAAGGGGTAATTACTTTTTCTCCTTTGCATTTTTACTTAATTTGCTCCCATAAATTATCAATTGTGACACCCGATCCCATGAACTACCATTTTGTACCTAAAACCCTCTCTCTGTTAGTCAAAGGCCAATTTTGTAAGTCAAAGGCTTTAATTCAAATGATCAAAGTAACAATGCGTTGTAGTTCATGGGGGGCAAAGTGATGGATACACCATCTGAGTTAACTCCTTTGACTAACAGAATGGGCCTTTGACGGGCAGAATAAAGATTTTAGGCACAAAATTGTATTTTATGGGATCGAGTGTCATAGTTGATAATTGATTGTGAAAATAAGATGTTGGTATGCAATCTTAAATGTCAACATATATCCATACGAATTTATGAAAGAACTACCAACTGTTACGCCTACTTAGAGGTTAGGTTGGTTATGTAAGGTTGTTATTACTCTGTACGTTGGAGAAGAAAAACATGTTTCTTTCAATCCCGGCTATAAATAGACATGTTTCCATGCAGCATCTCTCACTCCTCACAAGACCAAGAATTCACAGAATACAGAAGCTGAGAATCGTAGCCACAAGAAGGATGAAAGGGGTTCCTAATTGCCTTGTAGCTTTGGCACTCATGGCTTTGGCTTGCTCTGTTGCCTCTGCCTATGACCCTTCTCCTCTGCAAGACTTTTGTGTTGCACTTAACACTTCCACTGATTCAGGTACATATGTACACCTTCTTTATCTTATTTGAAGCATCTAGGTTATTTTTCTCATCCTGGAGATCTACATATCAATGTAATTATGCTAGGAGGTATTACTCAAACAGGCCTTTTTAATTTCTGCATCACATGCTATAAACCATTATTATCTAAGTGTCCTGTGATATTAACAAAATTTCCTTTGTGCAGTGTTTGTGAATGGAAAGTTCTGTAAGGATCCAAAGCTTGTCAATGCCAATGATTTCTTTTTTCAGGGGCTAAACATTCCCCTCAGCACTGCAAATCCACTTGGGACGAATGCCACTCTTGTGAATGTGGACCTATTGCCTGGCCTTAACACTCTAGGCCTATCCATAGCTCGCATCGACTATGCACCATACGGGGTAAACCCACCCCACACTCACCCTCGTGCTTCAGAGCTTCTACTAGTTCTAGAGGGTGTTGTGGGGCTGGCTGTCACATCCGACCCAGATTACGCTTCTTCACCAAAATCCTATATCCAGGAGACATCTTCATATTTCCAATTGGTCTCATTCACTTCAATTTTAATGTAGGAAAGACCAAATGTTGCTTTGCCAGCTTTTGGTAGCAGAATCCTGGGGTCATCGACATACCAGAAGGAGTATTTGGATCCAATCCTCCCATCAATCCGGACTTTCTTGCCAAGTCCTTCCAAGTGGACAAGAAAGTGATTGAGGAACTTGAGAAACAGTTCAATTAAAGAACTACCTAGTCGCCACGTACAATGAACTGTTTGATGGCTTAAATAAAGTTTGTCATGTTTTCCTCGTTGTAATGTCCTAGCAACATACAATTATAATGAAATAAAATGTTTGCTTATGTACTCGATTTCCTTGTTTTTCTTTCGACGTAGCATGCATATATATGGTAACTAAGGAAGAGCGAGTGCACGATTAAACTGAATAAAATTTTGAATCCATGAAGCGATTGGGATGGTATTTCTAACTTCCCGGCGCTTCCTCTTTTCTAAAAAAGTAAATTAATAAGCATTGGAATAAATAAATAGTTAAAAAGGAGAGAGAACATATTGAAAAGATTGCAAGTAGCAGAAGGTCCAATATCCGTGCATAGTATTTATTAATGTTAAAAACTACATTTTTATTCAAAAACTATCTAATAATATTGATGTGATTGTTTCAACCAGCTCTTTAATCTATCATTGTCAAAATAAATAAATAAATAATCTAAGGGTCACTTGGTAGAACCATGCCAACAATATTGTAGAATAGTTAAATAAAATGTAATTTTAGCATTTGTCAATCTTTATTTCCTTCCAAAAGTGCCATCTTGTTGTGTTAATCCTTTCTTGTTGTGTTAATTCATCTTGTCTGTTTTAGGGTGGTCAATAGGGAATAGAGTATTGTTATATATAGGAAAATGCTAGGGGTTCTCTTCCTAGTGTTCTCCTAGCATTATAACATGATTTAAAAAAAATAAAATTGTAGTGGCCTCCACCACCGGTTTTTTTAGGCATTAGCACCAAAATTGAGGCATTAGCACTAAATTTAGGATGATCAAATCTATTTGAGGTGATACTATCTGTAAAGGGTTAACCTTTCACCTTTAGGTTTTAGTTTTGAATCCAAAAACAAGTTTTAAAACATTAGGACCTAAATATTAACTTATAAAATTAATCACATTAGCAAAAAATTATACTACAATTTTATTTTTTCTTAAATCATGTTCTACGTTGAAGATTATTTATTAATTTGTCTACAAGTATTTTACTGGAGAATACTAAAACCTTAGCCTATATAGATGCATGTTTGTGTTATTGTAAATCAAGTTTTAAAGTATGAATTAAATTTATGATTAAATACCTAATACCCCTAGGGTTTCAAGACTTTATTTTTTTTCCGTAAGGTTTGATTTTTATCACATGAGGTACTTATAATTTTCATAAATAACTGTTTTGGTACTTTCGTCCACTTGCCGTTAGGTACACTAAAATTTTGATGTGTGGCATAAGTGCGACGTCATAAATTATGCACTTTGCTACCTAATATCCAAGTAAGTAAATTAAAAATATTAACTTTTATTTTTTTTTTAAAATGAATTAATATTAATTAAAAATTAAAACAAGTACAGATTTAAAATACCCACACTCACTGAATTAAAACAAGTGTTTTCACTTTTCACGTTTTCAATTCCTTAAAGAACAGAACATCCAAACCTTAAGTGTCCTCCAGTGATTCTCCCAACCCAACCCCAATGTTCTCCAACTGTAGCCATGAACCCAAGTTTTCTCCAACTTGGCCGTGTCAAGGCTTGAAGGAAACGTAGTTGCGAGGTAGTATTCAAATCACGGATTTTTACGTCAGACACAAAACTTAAGGAGGTAATAGAAACGAACCAAGTTCACCTATACGAGAGTGAGGGAACCCAAATCTTCTCTGACAGACAGACCCTAAGCCCAATCTTCTCGGACGAACCCAATTCATTCTAATCAATCAAGTTCCTTCACCATTCGAAACGGACCAAACCACCAAACCAACCTCCGGCCACAATGATTCCCCAACCTCTATTTAGACCCTAAGCTCGTTCTTCCACAATCCAAGAAACCACGATCTTGTCAAGTCTTCCAGAAGCCGGGTTTCCAGTTAGTTTGAAAATAGTGAAGAACTACACATGTATTTAAATTATTGGTAGGGCCTTCACTGCACGTGTTATTGGATTGTTGTTTTGGGGTTGCCTGACAATGAATACTTTTTTGGATTGTTGTTTGGTTGGTGGACACATTGATTGATATTCAACTTTGATGACTACTTTATTCCATTTGTGGTCTTCTAAGAAATACTTTATTCAATGGTCCTATGCATGTGTTAAGAACTTTTGTTGCTGTTGCATGTAAAGTTTTTTATTGTTTGTATTATTTTGAATCTTGGAATTCTGTCAAGAACATTTCGTTTTCACCATTATATATTGTCTATCTAGCGGATATGTTATAATATAAATTAAATAATTAAATTCATTTTTTCTATTAGCTTAACCTTTAAGATAAATGATAATTTAACATGGTATTAATCTATTAAAGTAGAGGTTGTGTGAATCCAGTTTTTGTCATTTACCTCTCATTTCTATAAAATATTTTAGATAATAAGCCTAATTTATTAAAAGAGAGTTTATATTCTTCCTATACAAGTGGCTATTTAAATTTTTGTTTTTTGAATTGAATGACAAAAGTATATGCATGTGTAACCTCGTGCATTGTGTCTCACCCTCTAACATATGCTCTGTTGTGTGCTTATATGTGCTTTTCGTGTTCACCATTATCGATCTGTGCTTATATACATAGATAATTCTTACATATAGTATTATATTTTATAACGACTGTCAAGATTAGTATATTTCACAGAATATAGAGGTTCTGCCCATACAATCCATCCACATATATATAGGAACAAATATGCAGTATTATCAAATATGGACACCCCACCCTATATATGAAAGCTCATAGGGACACTTGTCACCTTTCCTTCTATAATTTATCAATTGTTATTGGCTAGTTTTGGGGGATTTTCATTGTGTCAGGTCTGACTCTAAGAACAGAGGGGGGAATTCTCCTATTTCAAGATTTGTCACTGATTTCAACCATTTGAAATAGCAGAGTTGAAAATGCCGGTTTAGTAGGACCTTATATATATATATATATATATATCTTTTGTTAGAAATAGAAGGAAAGGTGACAAGTGTATGAGCTTTCATATGGTGGGGTGTCCATGCCAATTCCGAGGGTTTAACTTGCACGTAAGAGTCCAATTATATAAAAATGGATGATAAAAATCCAACTTTTTTGTTCAACTTTTACCCAATTTTGCCTTTTTTTTTTTTTTAAAAAAAAAACAAAGTAAAAAGAAAAAAAAAAAAAAAAAGCATTTGAAGCAATAATGTGTTTTTTGGTCCTTCTTTTAATTGGTGTTTTTTAAAAAATAAAAATTGCATTTTGCTTCATAAAAATGGTCATTTTTCATAAAAATTTACCATTTTTATGAAGGAAAATGCTTTTTAAAAAAAAAATACCAACAAAAGAATGACCAAAAAAAAAAAATTATTACTTCAAACACTTTTTTATTTTTACTTTGTTTTTTTCTTAAAAAAAAAAGACATTGGGCAAAAGTTGGGCAAAAAGTTGAGCCTTTACATTTTCCTTACATAAATGGCTAAAATACCTGTTTATTGTCAATGTACAGAAATGGCTACAACCCTAGTTGATCTTTTCATTCACCATCATGGATCCTTTAGTGAACCGGATTTGGAATATGTGGGAGGTGATGTGATGCCGGTAGAAAACAAGGGTTACCGCCATTTGTAAGAAAACTTGTGGATGGAGAATACATGCATCATGGTGGAATGACAATGGCTGCTTCCAAATAAAAACTTACACTAAAGAGTATGATTGTGGGACTCACTACTACAACAAGAGGGCATCAATCAAGTGGGTTGCACACCGATATTTGGACAACTTTTGAGACAAACCGAATTTAAAACCAAGTGCGTTGAAGGAAATGATCAGAAGGGATTGCAGTGTTGAGATAACTTTGTTGGGTTGTAATCAGGTAAAGAGGATGGCATTGGATATTTTGACAGGGAAAATAGGTGAGCAATATAAACATGTGCAAGAGTATGCAAATGCAATAATGAAGTGGAATCCTGGCACATCAACTTATATACAACGAGATGGACAGAGCTTAATTACTTTCCATGAATGGGGAGGAGCAACTACTCTGCAGACATGAACGAGGTGTGCACACGGAGATAGCATGTAAGGAGCAATCGGCAATTCGTTTGCGGCACATGAGTGGTGGGCCAAATAGTTGTTGTTGTCACCAACCAAGACCGCGATTTGCGGAGGTGGAAAGCAAATTTATCGCTAGACATTGGCAATACAAGGAGGATCAATTCCGAGCTATGAGGGATCAAATTGAAGACCTCACTACCCAATTATCCAACTTGTATCATCACAATGAGGATGGATCTAGAAACCCATTTACGAAGCACAGAAAATAGGGACATCAGCACCTTGTGCAAGTTCATGCCAATCAGCAGGTGAGTAGATTCAAACTCAAGATTCCAAAATTCCGAAGGGATCCACAATCCGAAGAATTTTTGGATTAGGTGTTGGCTGTTGAAGAGGTTTTTGAGTTCAACGGTATGCTTGATGAACGACAAGTCTCTTTGGTGGTACACACATTCTGAGGAAGAGTTGTTAGGTGGTGGCAACAACTGAAATAAAATTGGGTGTGACAAGGCAAATTGAAGATCAATAGTTGGGAAAAACTATTGAAAAAGTTGGGAGTCGCTTTCTTGCCCTATAAGTATACCATGGGATGACAGTCATAAAATTGGAGACAAGAGTTTGTGGCTGTGACAAAGAAAATCGAAAAGTCGTACAAAAAAGAGGTATTTAGGGAAACATGGATTGAGGCGAAGAGCCCATGACGGGCCAATTTGACCCTTACTCGCCAACCTCAATTCCATCTACCTAATCTATATGTGGAGGAGCAAGGTGAACATGTTGATGCGGAGTTCCAAGAATCTGAGATCCTTAATGAAGAGTTTGAGTATGAAGATGTTGAAGATCCTTCACAAGGGTTTGTGGATTGGGATTCCTCACCAACCTATGATGACGATATCAATGATGAAGGTCCAATTGAAGAACCTTTGGCAACCGACTGAGAGGAAGAGTACGAAGAATATGAGTTGCATCCCATATTTGGCAGCCTCTACCCTAACAAAGTGACCAATTTGAAGATGAAGAGCCCACAGATGACGTCGCTGATTATGAAGAGGGTATTGCAATTTTTCATGAAGTAGAGGCACCTTGGAAGAGGTAAATTTGTTGGATAGTTTTGCAATTTTTGATGACAATTCCACATATCATGTACTTGATAAGAGCCACGAGGATAAAGCCTTTGATTTGAGTGTTACGCCAATTAATTATGTTGATTTCATCAGGGTAGATGCTATTTTGTCAAATTCTTCTAACCAAATTTGTGATGAGATCTATATGGCGGAGGGGAATTGTGACGCCCCGTCCGATGGGAATATCAATTAACTAGCAATTGACCCCACGATGCGCCATCCCAGCCATGTCCCTCCGAGACACGACCTGCAGGAAATCACTTTTCTCGTCGTAACAAGAAAACTGCAGCGGAAAACTTTACCAAGACTATGGGATTTAAGAGATAGTAAATGAATAGTACTATTCATAACGTAATAAATGGTTACCAATGTACCGATCATCAGACCGTCAACAAGGAAATAGATACATCCCAAAATACGTTACATCAACTTAGTTCACAAAAGATCAGCAGATCAAAGCCTAGATTTAAGCTTCAACAGAGCTAATGATATCATGATCTAGATCATGTATGCACGGGCAGATCCTCCGTCCTCCCACATCATCCTAAGCCAAACCGGGTCTATGTCCTCAAAAATTACCCGTATTAGGTCCTGACCAATCACCAAAGTAACCTCTGACAGCATCTTCGTCTAGTGCAGATAAACCGCCCAATTATTCATAGTGTTGGGGAAAGACATAAACAAATGGTAAGTCTAAGACTTAGTGATTTTTTTTTAACACAGATAATACCCATGCTAGTTTTCAGTAATGAACTTAGGTATTTATTAAGCAAAACAGTTCCGTTATGACGGTTTAATTATGCATGATATATAGATATGTAGTAGTGATATATGCATAGGGTGTCAACAGCAGCCATAGTTCAACAGTATGATCTACCCGAGATATTACCCATTCTCAGAATGGTTGATGCTGTCCCGAGAGACCTATAATACAATGCCAATGCCCCAACCATTGCATAACATACCGTACATAACATTAGTGGCACAATCGGGTCCGACCCTGAGTGGCCCACACCAACTAATGACGTCCATCCTGTAGTGACCGAACCATTGGGAATGGTTGCATCAAGGTCACAAAACCAATGGATCTACAATCCTCACATAACGCACACGTTTGACCATAAAGCTAACATGTATAGTAAGCCCATGGCCATTACTACCACACATCGGTGCACCATGTCATACGATGCAAATTATCTTGTTTGTATTTTACATGCATGCCTTTTTACAAGTCTCACTTGATTAACAGATTTAGCACAACGTTTTTTCCAAAATGACAGAGTTCATGTGCAATAAGTACAAACTATGAGAGTTGTAAAATATGCATGTTTTCTCGATACACAAAATAGACATGCAGTGCATAAAAAAATAACAATGCGCATTATGTGACTAAAACTCACCTGTTCAACACGAGTCTCCGAAAACTCCAAAAGGTCCGAGTTTTCCAAATCTATGGAAAACCTTCTATTAGCCCTAATTCCATTATAACAATCTTAAATCAAGGAAAACAGGAGCTATGGGACATTTGGTGAAAATAGGGTTTCTTGGCCACACAGTGACCGTATTCGGGCTTTGATGCGTATGTCCGCCGTGTAACAACAAGCTGTACGTCTGGTCTCAACACCGTACATCCATTATATGGGTTCTCGGGAAAAACCTCATTTTCTCTCCATTGTCTGCCTATTCTCCGACCCCTAAGGCTACTAGAAACAACCTAAAGCCCTCTAGTCCAGTTTGCAACCTCTATGCAATGTAACAATACTAAACTAACCAAACATCAACCCAAATGGGTTTTAAGGTGCAACTAAGCTAACCACTACAACTAAACAATAACTACGCAGTATAACAACATAAATTAAAGCTATGGATCGATCGTTACCTCCTTGAAACAAAACTACAAAAGTTTCGCTTCACGAACGTTCCGAATTCGCAAACACCTCGCACACGCTAACCAAACACGTACAAAGCTTGGAAACACTCAGGCAGCCTAGTGGCATTCTGGAATTTTGAGAAATATGAAGGGGGTAGGGCTCTATTTATAGGCCCAGAAAGCAGCAGACATCCGGCCAAGGGGTGTACGTCCGGTGGTTCTTGCCCAGTGGTTCAATGGCTACCTCGTACATCTAGGTATTATCCAGAGGGTATTCATAAAGTAGCATACGTCCGCCTATACGGTTTGCAGAGCGTACGTCCGGTGGTCCTCCCCTGTATGTCCACACTACAGACAATAGCGTGCGTCCGCCTAACCTAATGAACGTCTGCCCAAAAGTCCAAATTACCCATCTACCAGCCTTAGTGACTATTAGCCCAAATTAACTCCCCCAACTAAGCCACTTATGCTTAGCTAATAATTTGGGCCACTACAAGAATGTTCTATCAAAAGGTGACAGGGTTGTCGATAGTTATTTGAGGATTTTCATGGCCTATAGGAAAGACAAGGCACTAGAAAAGAATGACAAATTTGAAGTATTGCCAAGTGGTGTATGGAGCTTTCACGACAAATATCGAGGTATGTCGATGTTGAAGACACTACTAAAAACACATTTTTTCCTAATACCCCATTACTAACGTGTTAAGCCCATTGACACATTAGTAATGAGTAGTAGCGTGCCATTACTAACGTGTATACGCGTTAGAGATGTGTCTAAGAATTGAGACTTTACTAATGTGTTAGAGATGTGACACATTACCATTTGCTAATGTGTTATTATTCACACGATAGTAAATGGGTCCTAACGTAAAAATGCCACGTCACCTCAAGGGTAACATGGCATTTTTACCACGTTAGCCCTAGGGGTAACATGGCACAATTACCATGTCACCCAAGGGTAATGTGGTAATTTTGCCACATTAGCTTTTTTTTTTTGCTTTTGCTTATTATATTAAAATTTCCTGGCTAATTCAAGCCGATATTTTATTCCAAACCTGATAATCAAGATTTATATAATATCTATGCATCCTAATCTTATCAAGCTGATCAAAAGAACATTATCATATGCAAAAATACTGTTATCCAAAATATAAACATATAACAATTAACTGCATTCATCCTATATAAACAATTAACAAACAACACGTCATAATGTAACAAGTCAAAATGTCTCTATACATCAACACTGTTATCCAAATATATATAATCAAAACATATAAAAAAATAAAAAAATACAAGTTCTTATTGATGTGACAACATATGCATGGCTCAAAAAACACCACCTAGCCTCCTTTGTCAAATCAAAGCGATCGAACAGCATAGAGACTGCTGACTTCTCCACACTAACTGAAAATAATAAAAGAAACAAATAATAAATGAGGAGCATGATAGAATATCAAACGTAGAGTTAATTGAATTGAGAAACTTAAACAAGCTAAATATAAGCTAGAACATCTATAATGGTTCCTTGCCACTACAAGGCAAGTTTAACCTTGACTTAGATGCTACAATCAATTTAAATAGATCACTCCCAAGATTTTTATCAAGTTGCTTTTGAAATTTTTTTATTCAAGCATATATGGTGGAGTTCTTTTTTGGGTGTTCCAATAATATTCTTCCAGGTTTTGAAAGGCTAGCACTACTTTACAAATTGGAGAATATTGAACCGTGATTATAGCATTAATATACCATCTCTATGTGAACTTACGTCCTTTCACACATTGAGTATTGCATGGAAATTAAATCTTTTCAACGTTGGAATACATCGGAAGCTATTATACTACTATAGCCGGCCCTCTTCCCTTTATATTTATGATTATCATTTCAAATATCTCTTTAGATCACTAAGAATATTTCTACCAAATTACATTATCAATCACTAGCCAATTCATATGAAACAAAAGTTGATGACTTGATCGGAGAATAAGCTAGCTATGTTATGTTTGTTGGTGATAATGACACAGCATTTTCTAAATATTTTATCGATTCTCATTTTCTGACACATGATTGAATTACAACATCTACAGTATTATACCATAATGTAACATAATACACATCTAAATGATGGTTACCTTAAAAACAAACATCTTTAAATACAAATTTAACAATAAACCTAAGAGCACAACATCATCAGTAACTTTGAAAAGTTAGCCTCCAATGCATCTCAAATATGCCTTCACCACCAAAAAGTATCTTCCCTACTAAGCAACAACTAAGTATCAAATAGAAATACTATAATTCACCAAAAACTTTAGAAATACTGGTCTACCTCTCAATGTTGCATGGCAAACTTAGTTACTTGAACATAATGTGAATTTGACAAATTTATTATAATTTCCTCATCCATTCATATTATCTAGAAACAGGTTTATCAACAAAAATGCCTACACATATACTGGGTCCAGGGACAAATCATCAGTTTAAGGCAGCAACTGTCCATTTATTGCATAAGACAAGGGAGTAATGAGGTTTTGGCTTTTGAGTAGCTAGATATTAAGAATAATGCATGAAATTTGATTACATATTGCTACACCCAACAAACTCATTGCAAGTGTGGACAGATAATAGATTCATAAATCCAAGGGAAGAAAGCTTAAAGAACATAAGATAAAAAGAAGAAAGCTTTCACACGTTAATAGTTGATTAATTCAAATATCCAACCAGTAGTCACATCCAAACCAACCATAAACAACCAAGTTGTACTGACAATCCACACAAATTAATAAGAAAATAAAAATTTCATATGGTGCACATATAGGTGCCGCAATATATGTAAGGTGGTGGTCATTTTGTCGCCTTTGATAAACGCAACTTTTGTCCCATCGTGGTCAACTGTCGGGCTTCATTCTAATCATCATCTACGCATATTACAATTTTACTATGTGTTATATATGTTCATGTGGGCTACGAAATACATGCACAATATTTTATTATTGTTCGAAATTTAAAATTAATTATCATGATTTTTATTTACGCTAGATGATCGTCTTATTAAATGATAATAAAAAATAATATGTAGTTACCTTGTGTGCTATTTCTAGATGATTGGACGATGACACGTGCAGGGGACCTTACATCCTGCAAATCCCTCTCAGTGGCCTTTAACTCAAAGGTGACCATTCTATACCCGTCAAGCGTGCAAAAGCGGTCCTCATATGCCTTCACTTGAGCCGCCATCTGCACAGTAAACTGCGCGGTAATCGCAGTAGTCATCGCATCCATCTACTGCTTGTGCTCCTGGTTTATCTCCTCCCTCGCTTGGCTAGCAGCTCATCAATCTCTGCTTGTGCTACTCCTCTTTCGCTTGAAGTGCTCTTTCAATCATTTCGAAAATTACTTCTGGGGGAGGAGCATTCTAGGACCTCGCTTGGGACAGTGTGTAATACGAATGAATGTTGCCCTGCACAAGTAGAACATTCTTACTCACACCACGAACACGACCCATATATTCTGGCTTATTGCTGTGAGCCTATGTGTATGCGTCGTTCGGTGTCCACCGGACCTCCCTTGGGCCCCTCTACCAATTCTTGGGTCAGAATCTTCTAGCCGCTACATCTCATTCTACACATTACATACACGAGGTCATCTTTTAGTCTAAGTATTAATCATAAATATAAAAATACATAAATGTGTTTCAAGAATACCACGCTCTCCTCAACCAATGGATTTGGGTAGCCATTGTCTTTCTTCGTATGGGTCGTGATGTAATTCTTTGCTCACGTAGGAGCTTTGCCTATTTTAATGACTTGCACCAAAATAAATATATTTCCACGTTAGTTTATTGTAATCATGATTTCAGTAGTATATGTATAGGGTTTGACAAACATACCGACTCATGTGAGTGGTGGGCATAGCTTTTTGAGCGGGCAATGTGGTGTGTTATACAATCCTCATATTTGTTTTATATGCTCGGTATATTCCTGTGCACACAACTTACGTTGTTAGTATATGAAAAGATAAATAATTATAATTATTAATACTACACAACTATAAGCAAAAGATTGACCTATCTAATTTTTCTTCTCACACCACTTCGCCAACAAGATGTCCACATCCACCGGTCGTACTTCTGATGGTTACTCCCGCTCTCGCCTTCACTGAGTCAAGAGTGTCATCGGCTTGAATTGCAAGTGGCTTTTTCAATTCATGTCTCCAAAGCTTTAACTTCTCACCCACGTCTCTCACAAGTCCTTTTTTATTTTAGCAATATTTGAGCCGAGCAAGATGTGGAAGTGCTTTTGCATTAGTTAACAATTGAGAAATTAATAACCTCCCATTATATATTTTACCTTCAGAAATAAGTTTCACATAATAAATTATATACGCTATATATAATTTAAATTCGTAACATTTAAATTACACTTACCATCAACGCATCATAAAATATCTCATTCTTCTCTAATGGTACCTTCCTTCAGTCGTCTAATATCCGGATAAACGCACCACTCTTGACCATCTTGCCCATCATACGTCTCCATTTTCTCCTGCTTTACCCTACAGGTTGCACCATACTAGTGAACTTCATCGTGACTCATTTTCCATCTAAGATTGAATATAACTTGTGGGAGTCACTGACATTCAGAACTTCAATATTATCATTTGCATCTGCATTTGGTAAGTATAACATAAAATTACTATCAATATTTAATGAAAATAAATAGTAATTACATTTTTAAGAACATACATAAATATATACATCTAAACATACCTATCGTATAAACCTCGTCTCCTTCTACACTGGCAAAGTAGGGGCCTTAGGCTGTGGTATATCCTGTGAATCATCACCATGGTCCACATCGTCTCCCTCATCTGGGGATACTTGCCGCTCCACGTGAGCATCATCATACATAGTAGTATGATCCATAAACTCGACCCGACTATATGGATTGCCCACTAGGCTCTCTAGTCATGGTCTATATTGGTTGGCTGCCCCCATAATGATGGCGGCGTCCATGGGGCTGTTGAACTTGAATGGACTCTGCTCCTCTAGGAGTACTGGTCGATACCCTAACTATGGCATCAAAAGGGTACGAATGTCCCGAGACTGGCTATCATCACCAGTCGTCTGCCTCACAGAGAGTGGTCACTTCTGTCCTCTTGTCTTTCCACCACGAATATTCATGTCTACCTGCAAAATTAATCACATTCCAAATTAATTTTCTTAACCCAAAAAAATATAAATCAAACGCATGTGAAAATGACATGTAATTAAAGTTGCTAAGAAAAAGAAATACAAACAAATGAATGTCGTAAGAATTAAATAATTAACAAAAAAATCCTATTAATGCCAATTTAATTTTTATGAAATCACATACACTTCAATAGGTGATAGGTCAGTTCTGACGTAATCTATGTCCTCCTCATATGGATCATAATGATGATTATGATCCAATTGGAGAGGCTCGCTCTTGTGGTAGTTTTGCTTGGTCGTCATCAGGCCCTTGACCCTGACCAACATCGTACACATTTTTAGGTTTTGCCCTCACGGTGCAAGCCCAATCGGGTCCTTGTTATCCTTGATGTAAAAAACTTGTGAGACTTGGGAAGTTAGCACATAGGACTCATAGTAATTTTATCTCCCTTGTGTACAAGGTTTTTAAAGTTTACTAGCATTAGGCCATGCGTGTCCAACTTGTATCCCTTACCTCTTGTGTTGTCTGCCCAATCAAACTTAAACAATACGTACTTCGTCCAGTCGTAGTACTCCACCTCAATTATTTGAGTTAGCTTCCCGTAATACGTTTTGCCATCAACAGTCGGCACAAACACGCTACTGTTCTGAGACCTCTTTCTCACATCGTATGCAATAATGTGAAACAACTTCCCATTGGCCACATATCTGTTATATTGGACTGCTGAGACCATCAGCCCTCTACAATGTATGACTAGTTTCTCCCCCATCAACTACGCTCTCATCATAAAATGTTTGTTTAAAATGTTCTTGCTTACCGTCAAATGTTCACCTGTTCCTCCTGAACGGATGATCCATGGGCAAGTATCGCCTATGACCCATAAAACAATATTTTTTCTCGTGTTTTAGCCATGTTGACCTTGTTGAATACATATAGTAAGGACATGCCTTTACACCCCTTGTAGGCCATCCTGACAAATCTGCGTATGCCAAAAAGTCATTAATCGTCCACATCAACTGCACTCGCATCATAAAATATTTTGTTTTTGGAGACATCAAATGTGAGTACCCATACATTCCATAGTTCTTGTAATTCCTCAATCAAGGGTTGAAGGTAGATATCTATATCCATTCCAGATGATTTTGGGCCTGAGATAACTAGGGATAAGATGAATGATATTTATTTCATGCACATCCAAGGTGGCAAGTTGTATGGTACAAGCATTACAGGCCAAGTATTGTGGGATGTGCTCATATTGCCAAAAGGATTAAACCCATCCGAAGTTAGGCCAAGTCTTACGTTCCTGCTGTCGGATGAGAAGTTCTAATATAAATTATAGAACAATTTCCATGCTTGGCCATCAGCCGGATGACTCAATACGCCATCTTCTGTGCGGCCTTCTGCATGCCATCTCATATTGTGTGTGGTACGCTGTGACATGAACAACCTCTGCAATCTTGGAATTATTGGAAACCACCGCAATACCTTGATCAGAAGTTTCTTACTCGACGATATAGGTTGGCCATCCTCATCCAAATGAACTTTATTCTTCCACTTAGATTGTCCACATTTAACACATGAGTCTAAGTCTTGATTGTCCTTCCAAAACAGCATACAATCATTACGACAGGCTAGAATTTTCTCATACCCAAGCCCATGTCCCTTAAGAATTTTTTGACCTCATATATATTAACTGGCAAAGCTTCACCATCATCAAGTAGCAGATTGAAGAACTTGAGGAAAGCCGAGAATATCATGTTAGTAACTCCATCCACACACTTCAAATTGTACAGGTGTACAGTGGCATTGAGTTTGATATGTCTGGTCTTCTCGTGAAGTGGCTTGTCTACCTTTTTAAGCAAGTCATCATACATTTAAGCGTCACCCATGTCGGGTTCATATCCATAATTTGTTCTTCACCACCCTACACCCCGGGTTGAGGCTCATAGTTGTCTTCCCTAACATCATGCACGCCAAATAAATCATGCAACATTCCATGCATATTGCCACCCACATCCTCTGTGATTGCACCTGCATCTGCGGTCGGTCAAGTCAAATTAGATCCTTCAACTGGAGCTCGTACAGGCCTTTCGCTGTGACAAATCCAGTCTTTGTGTTGGGGCCACATTCCTTTTCCCTTGTCAAGTGGTCGCATACCAATGCCAATAGGCGACACGTCTTACACAGACAAAAAATGAGTACATCCAAAGTCTCACAATTTTGAATTGCGAAGTCTACGAACAATCTACAACCGTCTATATATTCCTTCGAGATCCTAGGCATTGTCATTCAACTCTTGTCTATAGCATTACTACATAAAAAAAAAAAAACCGATTAAATTTAAGTTCCTGCACAATATAGGATTATTTAGGTTATATTGAATGTTTTTCTTATAAAATGTACACACACAAAATTATGAAGACCCTAAACATGAAAAATGTGGGTGTTTTTTCTTTGTTCTTTGCACCCTATGTCAAACCATCATCATCATCAAATGCACAATCAATTAGACTTATACTTCTTGTTGATTTGATATAAGTTTGTGCAACTTATATGAAAAATATATATACTTACATAGATGACTATATATTAGGCTTAAGGCCATTTTAGAATATATATATATATATATATGTACGAGTTTCCATCATTCCACAACTGACCCTACTAACTGAGACATAACCCCTAAGAAATTTATGTTGTTTCTAAGCATTGAAATACTTAAAAAATGTCAATTGAGTAAAATGCATGCTCAACCTAAATTTTTCTATTATGAATGAATAAATTGAAATGGACCATTATATTGTGTATAATATATGATGCCTACATATATATTGTTGTTATTTCATTTTTTTTTTTTCTTTTTTAAGGTATGCAAAAATTAGAGTATGCAAAAATAAAATATATTAGAGTTCCATCTGAAAAATAAACTTTTGTGCTGTTACTGTGCATGGCATGAATTAAAAAGCCTAACTACATGAAATGGGGTGTTTCGGGTGAATTCAAACTATTTGTTTTGTCCAAATTATAATCATACTTACAAGAATAGCTTCAACTAGGTTGTGGTGGTGTAAATTGAGTATTTTGCACATTCTAATAAAAACATACATTTTAACTTAAAACACAAAATATATATATATTCCTCTACAGAATTTTCTGCAGACACATATATAAGTTTTATGGAATTTTCCCCTTCCATAGTAGAACTCAAAACTAAATATTACACTAAGCATTTATTCTATGAATAATAATAATAATAATAATAATAATAATAAAAGCCTCAGTAGAATATATATATATACACTTACCGGAGATGGGTTATTGCCAGGGACCAAGGGAGGGAGAGAGAGTAGAGAGAAAGAGTCCAAGCTTGCTAGAGGAAAGTTCTAAGGCCGGAGCTAGCTGGAGGGGATGAAATGGGTTCCGGTACTAGTGGAAGAAGCAGGCCGTGCACAGGGGAGTGAGGAAGAACGCGGGGTGGGGAAAAAATGAGGGGAAAGAAAGAAAAAAAAAAAAAGAGTGGGGGAGGGACGGGGCAGCTGTTGTCCATGTGTCAACAAAGCCCCATTGCTAACGTGTGGACATGTGGCACATTACCAATGGGGCAACGTAGCACATATGCCATGTTACCAATGGGGTGATGTGGCATATTTGCCATGTCACTAATTCTTTTTTAAACAAAAATACAATAAAATTAATTAATTAATTTAAAAAACATTGTGTTTTAAAAAGCATATTTCCCAACTCTACTACAACTAGCTGCTAGTTTAATTATTTTACAATTGTACAAAATTAATTAATTTAGGCTAACAATATTTAATAACATTTTGTTCTAGCTACTACCTTTGCATGGGAGCTGCATGCATGCATTAAATACATGCTAGGGTTATATATACAAAATTTTGTTATTAGAAACCACTAACCGCCTAGCATGCTAAGGTTATTAAAAATCGATAACTACCCAAGGCGGTTGCGGTTGTCAATAACCGCCGGTTATAACCGTTTGAGAACCCCTAACCACATATATGTATCTTGGTTTAATTAATAAGTACCTAGGGTTAATTAATATGTATCTAGGGTTACTATATATATAACCCATATATAGATATATATTAATTAAATAAGTTACTAGCTATATATATTTTTTGTAACTTAATGAATTGAGTAAGGGTTATAAATATGTATATATAATAAGATTAGTATATATATATATTATTTCATATTAGAAGTAAATAATAAAATAAATAAAAAAATCATTTCTTAACATGGCATATATACCATTAAAAAAAAAATTACTATACATATATATTTTGTAACTTATTTATAGGCCTATATATATTAAATATGTGATGTGGATTAGATAGCCTCAGATTAGATAGCCTCAAGGGATGGCTTCAACCACCCCAAACCGCCAAGGGCCAAGGGTGGCCGCCACCCAGACCATCAGGGGTGGCCACCCCTCATCTTGGGGGTGGTCAACCCAACCACTCCTTATATTTTTTTAAGTTTTTTTTTTTTTACTTTTTTTTTTTAATTTTGATATAAATTGGTCTGGGGTGGCCGAAGCCACCCCTGTGCTATACTGGGGTGGTCAGCCAACCCTAGCCACTCCTTATATTTTTTTAAGTTTTATTTTTTATTTTTTTTTTTGATATAAATTTATTTTTAAAAATATAATAAAATATTAGTACATGGGCTTGCCATCTCAACATTTATGGAAAAAAAAAATGGACTTTTGATTGCATTCTAGCAAGACCCTTCCTATATGCCACATTAGGAAATGGCTAACGTGATATATATGCCACGTTACCATTAAGTGACGTGGCATATACGTTACTAGAGTTTTTTTTTTAAAAAATACTATATATATATTGTAACATATTTATAGGCCTATATATATTAAATATGTATCTTGGGTTAATTAATATGTATATAGTGTTAATTAATATGTATATGACACTTAATTATATTAATTAAGGGTTTATAAATATGTATCTATATAGCTAACTAGGGTTACTATATATATATAGGGCTATATATATTAAATATGAATATATAGGGTTAATTAATATGTATCTACCTAGTTACTATATGGAAAAACTTTTCCTCCAAGCTAGGTTGGAAGAATCTCGTCCAACCAAATCTATAAAAGTGACATGTGTCCTTTTTTTAACAACATATAAGATGTACATGAGTTTTAATAAAATTTATTCTAACTTTGTCCCTAATATTAGAAAAACATGTGAGATATATATGTTCTAGAGACACATGTTACTTTTATAGATTAGGTTGGAGGACATTCCTCCAACCTAGTTGGAGGAAAACTTTGTCCTTACTATATATATGCCACGTTATATATATTAAATATGCATCTAGGGTTAAGTTATTATATATATAAATATATATTAATTAGTTACTATATTTATATGTATATTGTAAATCAATCTATATATATATATATATATGTGGTAGGTTTTATTATTATTATTGAGGCATAAATTTTTATCCGAACTCGAGCTCGACACTATACTAGCGCGATTGCTAAAATTGAAAACGGTTGGCTCGATATGCTAATTGAACTGTACAAAAATCTACGATCATAATCAATTTTATTTTCCATTTGAATTAAAGTAATTAATATGCATGTGCATATATAATTCTTATGGCATGCATGCATGCACATGTATATATATGTGTGTGTGTGTGTGTGGATAGTGAGACAGTGGAATTGGTTAATTCTCAGTTTTGGACAATATATATCCGAGAAGCGGGACAAGATCGACCATTTTTCTTCATATTTTTTGAATAATTTAAAAAATATATATTTAAATTTAAAAAAAAATTAATTTTTGCCACAAGGTAACGTTCCAATTATGGCATGTTACCATAAGGGGCAGGTTAACTTAAGGTGACGTGGCATAATGCCACATTACCATAAGGTAACGTGCCATAATTGGAACATTACCTTATGGTAACGTGGTATTATGCCACACGTTACCAAATGGTGACGTGGCAAATTCAAATGAACAGTTGACACATTAGTAAATGTCTTGTTTTTTGTAGTGAGAAAATTATGTTTATTATGGGGTATGGCCTTGTTGTGATTTTGAGAAGAGGAGAATGAAATATTGAGTTGACTGGGCATCCAAGGACCGTGGAAAGAACTAGCCGAATTTAAGGACGAATTCTCTCCAACGGGGGGAGAATGATGTTGGGGGAAACAAGAGGAAATTAACCCCTATGAGCTTTAATAATGAGGATGCGAATTCGAGGGTGAATTCTCTCCAACAAGAGGAGAATGATGTAGATCGCACACAGAGTCATTATGTTATGTTTCCGCATTTTAATTAGGCTAAGCCGTCTTTATTTTACTGTTTTACTAGGATTAGGGTTTTGGGAGTCTTTATTTTGTTATTTTATTAGATTTAGGGTTTTGAGTGTATTTATGTAATATTTTATTAGGTTTAGGGTTTTTGGCTATAAATACATGCTTATAGCCTCCAATAAAAGGAGTTGTTGATTATTGAATTTTGTTGAATAAGAATTACTCATAGGTGAGTTTTCTTTATATTTTTCCTTGAAATCATAAATAGACTCTATATTTTAAGAAGAATTATTAGATTATTGATAGATTCAAGATCTAAAATTATTTATCCGTTGCGTTATTTGTTTTTCAATGAACCGGTCTATGTTTTTCACTAGATAGAGCCTGTAAGTGTAGTGACCCAAATATTTAACTAGGCATAAGTTGTAACGCCCCCAAAATTAGTGTTGCCTAATCCAGTGGAGTCACTAGCAATTCACCCAGTTGAACCAATGAGTGGTCAAACTGGTCATCGCCCTTGTATTTAAAAACTTGTCAGAGTAATGCAAGGAAGGTGAATAAATTTGAGAGTACTATGGTTCATCAAGGGAGAACATGGAGCTACTAAATAATTAAAACAAACCTATAACTAGAGATAGTGCACAGTCGATCAGGCAAGAGCAACTCTAGCCGTCTCCACCACAATAAATCAGTTTACCTAAGGATTAATAACCGCATAAGTCAAATGACTTAGTAAGTAGAAACCACATGTTGTTATGACATGAGCCCAATTGATAAAAGTAAATGTGCAATTCGAGCATTAACCAAGAGAGAGCATTATCTCTACAAATACACCATTTCATGGTTTACAAGGTTTTTAAAGCTCTATGGTGTAGAAATGGTGATAACTGCCTATTTGTTTTGATACAGAAAAAGATAATGCTTTACAGGTTATAACTCATATACATGGTCTACACGAGATATTACCCATTCTCAGCAGGGTTGATGCTGTCCTGAGGGACCTATAATACAATGCCAGTGCCCCAGCCATTGCATAACATACCGTACATAACATTAGTGGCATGATTGGGTCCGACCCTGAGTGGCCCACACTAACTAATGACGTCTGTCCTGTAGTGACTGAACCATTGGGAATGGCTGCATCAAGGTCATGAAACCAATGGATCCACAGCCTTCACATAACGCACACATTTGACCATAATACGTAGTCTATATAATAAGCCCATGGCCGTTCATACTGCACGTACCGGCGTACCATGTCTTACGATGCATCTTGGTGATTTATTTAATCATGCAGTTACCGAGTAATTATGGAAATTAAACATGCTCATATCATACACATGGTCAGTCAGCTGACATATCCACGGTTTAAAAAAAGGGGTGTAAGTGTCTACTTACCTCGCACATTCGAGTGAATCCTCCGACAAAGCTATTTCTATTATAACAAATACAAAACACCATCATTTTAAGCCTTATGAAACCTAAAGCTAAGGCTAAGCTAAAGCATACATGCATGAAGCTTAAGAACAGGTGCTCTGCCTTCTGACCGTACGTCTGCCCTCGAGAGCGTACGTTCGCTCAGTGTGTTAAGTACACTGTTTTAAGGTTTGATAGTGCACGTTCCTAGTGGTATTCTCAGGCCTCTAATCCCTCTCTAAGCTCACAAAACAGGACATACAACGCAAGAAATCACAATTTTACAAATCCTTTGGTGAAACTCTTTGAAAATGTTGATAATTCTAAAAGAAGCACAATTACTACGTTGAAATTGGTATTAAGGCTTAACCACAAGATAACAAGATGATAACAACAAAGAGAAACGGAGCTTACCCCAAAGCTCAGCACCGACATGTTTCCCCTTCCTTGGAACTCTCCGTCGACGCTCTTTCTTATGAATTTCTCTCTCAAAACCCAAGGAACGGTCTTGGTAGCCTAGGGGCGTACCAGGGGAAGAAGAAGGTGTGAGGAATGAAGGGGAGGGGCTGGTTATTTATAGAGAAAATCCGCCACCAACTCCCTAACAGAGCAGCGGATGTCCAACAACCCTAGCGTACGTCGGTGGTCTATGCACATTGGTCTAAGGGGTGTCTCATACGTTCAGGTATTACCCAAAGGTATACCAAAAAGTAGTGTACGTCTGGTGGTTCCACGTACTTTCGATTGTCCCATGTATGTCCGGTGTACTATTTGTAGAGCGTAAGTCCGTTGGTCCCCCATCGTATGTCTGCACTACAGACAGAAGCATGCGTCTGCTAAACCTAGCGTACGTCCGCCCCCCTGTGGGTCAGTGTTAAACTTCTACTCCTAGTGGATCCAAATGTGATTAGGTTAAGCTAAAGGTGTTAGGCTTTCGCCTCAGCAGCTCTATTAAAGGTTCGGCCTTAAGCGTTCAATCAAAAGGGAATCTTCTAAATAAAGGTTACTTTTATCGGGGTATTGCATAAGTAGCTTAGTTACAGGGTTAATTTGGACTTTGGGTTACTAGGATCAGCTAAAAGGGCATTTTGGGAATTTGGTTTCTAGTTTTTCCTTTAGTGCGGATGTACGCTAGGGTTAGCAAATGTACACACTTATCTTTTAGTGCAGACGTACTCTGAAACATTGAACGTATGCTATTATCTTTTAGCGTGGACGTATGGTGGTCCCTCACCGACGTACGCTCTAACAGGTAGTACAACTGTACTCTTTGAACAATACAGTGGACGTACGCCAAAGTATCAGATGTACGTGGCACTATTCATAGAATACATTGAGTAATACCTAATCGTACAAACAGCCTTTGGACCGCTGTGGAATAGTACTGGACATACGCTACTTTTTGGCCCTATAAATACCCCCTCACCCCTTGCCCATTTCACACCTATTTTGCCCCTAAATCCCTCTCTTCACCCCCAAGCTGCTGGAAGACCATTTTGTGAGTGTTTGTGAGGTTTCGTGAGTGTTTCGGTGCTACCGGAGGAAGAACTCTCGAGGTTTCGCTTCAAGGAGGTAACGCTAAGTTCCTTAACCTTTTAAATACGTCGTTATGCTGCTCGATTGTTGTTTCGTAGAGCTAGTTGTAGTTTTTACCTTAATTATGCTTTAGATCTTGTTTATGATTAGTGTTTTGATAACTTAGCATGATCACGTTGCTTTGATGTTTCATTTTGACTTAGGAGACCATAGGAAGCCCTTTGATAGGCTTAGGAGTTGTTTGGAGAATAGGAGGACAAGTGGAGAAAATGAGGTTCTCCTGAAAACCTGGAGTGGATGTACGATCTTGAGACTGGACGTACTGCCCGAAGTGTCACAGCGAACACATGGTCCCATGCCAGACGTATGGCCAGTGTGTGACAGGGAACTTTATTTTCACCAGCCATCCTATAGCTCCAATTTCCTTATTATAAAGTTGTGCTTTAGTAGAAATAGAACTGATAATAGGTCTTTTCTCAGTATTCGAGGTTATGGAGACTCAAGGGAATTACATAGAGAAGCTTTACGACCTAGGTGAGTACAAACTCACATGGATGCTTTGTTGTTACTTTTCCTGCATTGCACATATTTTATATATGTCAAACATACATATTTTGCAACTCTCATGAAATACATTTTGAAACCACTACAAACTCTCTTTTGTGAAAACATGTGTTGATACAATGAGGCTCGTAAAACTGTGCATGTAAAAAACTGATAAAACTAATTGCATCGTATAACATGATACACTGGTATGTGCGGTATAATGGCCATGGGCTTACAATATAGGTCAAATTTATGGTCAATGTGTGTGTGGGGGGGCTTTGGATCCAATGGTTACGTGACCAATAATGCAGCCATTCCCAATGAATGGTCACTATAGGATGGGCGTTATTAGTGGTCTAGGCCACCCGAGGTCGGACTCGGTCATGCCGCTAGTATTATGTACGCTATGATGTGCAATGGTTGGGCATCGGCATTGTACTATAGGTCCTTCTAGACAGCGTCAATCCTGCTGAGAATGGGTAATATCTCGGGTACACCATATTGTTGAACTATGACTGTTACTCTATATATCATATGCATATATTATATTATGTATATATCATCTGCATGATAACTGTCATCTCATAATGTTGCATATGTTTTATAAATAAAAGAATCCACAAATTAATGACGGGTACGTCATGTGGATTTCTAATCACTAAGTCGTCGAACTTACCCTTGTATTATTTTCTTTTTTTCTCCATATGTACAATTATATTGTATAGATAATGGATACCATGAAACATTTGGTTATGTCGGAGGATTTGATCCAGGAGATGCTTGAGGATCTATTGCAAGCTTAAGCGGTACTTATGGTAACTAGTACTTTTGAGTTATGCTGTAAACTTAAAGTTTGATGTATGCTTGCATATTAAGGATTAGCATAGATCCCTTGTAATAATGTTATGTTATAGTATGATTTCCACTACTTTGATGATCTTTGGTTAGACGCTCTAGTTATACTGATTCATTGTTTATAGAACTTTATTACTTTCGCTGCTTAGTATCCTCTGTTTTTAAGGAGTAGAGGTCTTGGAGGTCTTGTTTGGAGTGGAACAAGGCTGGGAGATGAACCATGGAATTAATTAATAGTTAATTAATTCTCGAGGCATTACAGTTGGTATCAAAGTTGTTGCTCTTCGAACCATAGGAATTGATCTGTTTAGTATTAGGTCATGATTTATCAAATCTTTTTGCTCAGTGGAGTATAGGACTCGATTTATTTGGTGATAAGAGATGATCTACCAGAGCATAGGATTGGATTATATCTATACAAGGGATATAGGATTTCAATACCTATGATCTTGAGGATGTTGGACTTGAGGATTTTAGGGATTTGATGTGGTATTGCAGTTAGGACTAGGACCAATTTGATGGTGCAACCTTGGAGACTAGGATTGATCTACACTAAGATAGTTAGATAAGGTCTTAAGCTTAGATCTGCATTAGAACTTTGGATAATAAGGTGGTAGTAGTTTAGGCGCTTACGGATAGGTTTGTGATTAGGTTTGACATTTTGTGAGGCTCGTAGCTTCAAAGGGGTTGATGATGTTGTGACTGCAGAGATGTCACCGCAACATGACGTCATTGGGAGCAACGATGGTAGAGACCATCACAACCCGATGAAAATACGAGGAATGTTTTGGACGCTACCCAAGAATTGGAAGCTATGGCAAGTCATCTTGTGGAGGCATTGGTAATGTATGAAGAGAAGGGACTCAAAGTGGAGGAAAAGGTTGCTCTTTCAAGGATTTCTATTAGCATCCTTTCCCTATGTTTAAAGGGAACCTGAACTCTAGAGAAGTGAGGGATTGGCGTACGAACTTGGAGGAGTTGCTATTAGTTATGGACTGCATTGAGGAGCAAAGAGTCAAGTACGCAGCTTACAAGTTCTCTAGAGAAGCAAGGTGATGGTGGTATGTTAAGAGGAACTCGCTGGTGATGGAATTAGGAAGCGAGGAGTCCATTCTGTGGACTCGATTCAAGGAAGAGTTTTATCAGGAATACTCATGGAGCTTAAGGAGGAGTACACCCTGAGAGTTGCATTCCAAGAAGGAAAAGTGTCGTTGGTGCCATAGGTATGGCAAACTACATTTGGGAAATGCAAATCAAGGAAGAATTTGTGCTATGGATGTAGCAAGGTGGGACACTTCATTTGGAACTGCAACCAAGCTAAAAGGAATGGTATTGGTCCACCTAGGAGGAAATGATGGCAAGACAAGGGTTAAGCGTAACCACCAAAGTTGTTTAAGGCATGTAGGTTTGCCTTATTTTGTAGTTAAGGGCTGGGTTACTGATGTTTGCTCATACATCAGCCAATTGTCTTTTATTTTGTACTTGTACTTGATTTGGGGTTTTAGACCTAAAGTGTAACATTAACTAAGAGTTTTGTTAATGCATGATGTTGTTTACGCTTTGTTGATGTGTTGATGATAAGATTCTAATTTTGTTCATTGCCCATTAGAAGTATGTTAAGGCATGATATTTTTGGACTTGGATTACGGTAAGGGCAATTAGTGAATCTTGTACCCATGGATCTTGAATTGGATTACATGATTTTGGGTTACTTAAGAGCTAAGAGATTCTAAAGAATCCTTCTATACCAAAATAGACTAAGGAGTTCTCGAGTACAGTTGTCTATGGAGACAAAGTGGTGGCTAGAGCTGATCTAAGGGTTGTGATCGGTTAGCATAATGTGATGCCTTAAGTAGAAAATTGAGCTTAATCAATAGCTTATCGCTCTTGGAATTTCCCTACCCCAGTTGGTTATGGAATTCACTAGGATAGGAGTAGAAGTGGTAGATGAAGGTGTGTTTGCACACTTGTCTAACTTGGTGGTTGGGTTAGGTTTGCTTGCCGCTTGGTTGGAGGACACTGAGTGCACCAAGATTAGACAGTTGTTAAGGCATAAGGGTTTTGCCTTAATGTTGTTAGGTTGCTCATCCATGAGTGTGTGTTGAAGGATGAAGGACTAAGAAAGGAGATCTTGAGCAAGACTCATCATTCTCTATATACTATACATCCTAGAAGTACGAAGATGTACAAGGACAAGGAAAGGTCAAAATTGGAGTTTAGTACCTACCTTTGATCAAGGTTGTTACAAGCGACTTTTAGAATGCCGTCTTATGAAATACTTTATGGACATAAGTGTTAGTCACCCTTGTATTGGGACAACATTGGAGGAAACAATATTTGGGCCCAACACTTGTGATAAAGTGCTTACCATTGGACGAAGGATGAGTGCATCCTAAATTCGGCAAGAGAGTTACGCCTATAACCAAAAATGACCTTCAGAACACAAAGTAAGAGATTGTGTGTTCCTTAAGATATCATCGACGAGGGAGTGATGTGACTTGAGGAGAAAGGGAGGTTGGGTTGCCTTACCCCCAAACTTGATAACTCTTTTCTTAAGATTATACTTGGATAGTATACCTATCCTTGTTTTGGTTGAAGGGATAGTCATGTAAGAAAGAGTTTGTTTTCCTCTATAAGGTTATGGCTTGGATGCCCATCAACTTAGACTATATGTGGAATTACTTGACTTGGGTATCGAGATTGATGAGGACTGGTACAGTGTACGAAACCTTCAGTATGATGTTGGTACATTGAGGTTCAAGGATTTTATTCGTATGGTTAATTTCTTCTGAGTTGTGTGCCTATCTATTACGGTTTTGGGTAACCATTACATTTGGATTCTCTAAGAGTAGTTGATTAAGCTAAAGTTGCTTCCGGCTAGGAAGTATGGAATCATGTCAAAGATACCCACAGCTTGGCTTGTTTTGGCGTATGTAGGAGTCATTGGTTTGGCGATAATTGATATAGTGTGGATAATCTACGATGTCCTTGGTGACTTGCAAATGGATTATCTATAACTTGTGAAGATGTTCGCATGGATCGCTTTATATTGGATGAAGGAGGCTGGTGCTATAAGAATGAACAGGACAAGATTTTTCCAAGGACAAGGCTGAGCACAAACCTTGTTAAACTACGGACATTGAAGTAATGTTACTGTTTCTTCTTGTGTTTTGGGGCTACAAAATTTCAAGGAAAAAAATTTTATGAGGGGAGAATGTAGTGACCCAAATATTTAACTAGGCATAAGTAGCTTAGTTATAAGGTTAATTTAGACTTTGGGTCACTAGGATCACCATAAGGGCATTTTGGGAATTTGTCTTCTAGTTTGTATTTTATTGCAGACGTACGCTAGGGTTGGCGGACGTACTCTAGGGTTGGTGGACGTACGCTGAAATGCTAGATATACTCTACTGTCTTTTAGCACGGACGTATGGTGGTCCCCCACTGGACGTACGCTCTAACAGATAGTTCAACCATACTCTATGAATAGTACAGTGAACGTAGGCCAAAGTATCGACATACGTGGCACTATTCACAGAATCCACTCAGTAATACTTGGTCGTACGAAATAGACTTTGGACCATTGTGGAATAGTACCAAACATACACCCTTAGGACCAAATGTCTGCTTTTTGGCCCTATAAATGCCCCTTCACCCCCTCGCCCATTTCACACCTATTATGCCCCTAAACCCCTCTCTTCATCCCTAGGCTGCTGGAAGACCATTTTGTAAGTGTTTGTGAGGTTTCGTGAGTGTTTCAATGCTGCCAGAGGAGGAACTCTCGAGGTTTCACTTCAAGAAGGTAACACTCAATTCCTTAGCTTTTTAAATATGTTGTTATGCTGCTTTATTGTTGTTTCATAAAGCTAGTTGTAGTTGTTACCTTAGTTATACTTTAGATCTTGTTTATTGATGAGTGCCAAATAGTGTTTATTTGGACCCCTTAATTTATGTTTGTTAAGCCCTTAGCCTTGTTATTTTCTAATGTTTTTGCTAGTTTTAGTATTTTCTTATGTTGTAGGTCCTTACCATCAAAGTGCTGTAAAAGGTGGAAATTAAGCAAGGAGTCCCTGTCTGTGCAATCGAGCACACAGACCCACGATTCAATGCACCTGCAATCAAGTACACAGACCAGGATCGAGCGCACCACAATCTAGCGCATGGGATGCGATCAAGTGCATCCACGTACACCCGAGATCCCCGTGTTGCCCTAGGCCATCTCATTCTTGGCTATGCCATGGGATATTGGAGTGGTTGAGTGTGATCGAGCGCACACCTCGCAATCGAGCACACTGCGGTCGAGCACACCTTCTCTTTCCAAACAGCATATATTTTCCTATAAATAGGACCTCTTGTGTATTTTGTAAAGATACGTTTTTTTGGGCGCCTTTTGAGAGTAGAGGCCACTATTTGGCACTACTTAGCCTTTATAAACGTCAAAATTTTACTTGCTTTCTTTAATTAATGCATTGTTTTAGTTTAATTTTGTCTCTCTTTAGCATGGGAGGCTAAATCTTCAACTAAGGTTGAAGATGAAGCCTCACCTTTAATTTTATACATGTTTTTACGTTAAGTTCATTTCAATTCCGTCATTTAAATATTGTTTATTTGTTTCAATTCGATTTAATGACAAAGTCATTATTGATTGTGATGTAGTTGAATATTCAATGTGTTTTGTGCGATGGATACATTTCATCTTTTGATTTACTTCATTTATCCATTGTCTTTTGTGTTAATCATTAGATCATTTGAACTAAATTGGATATGGTTTGTCTTTTTTCAAAAGGATGGATTATTTGAATCTTTCAATAAGCACAATAGAGTATGCTTTGAATATAATCGATAGACGGATAAGTGAACTTAGTGTATTAACATGTGTTTTTGATTTGGTGAGGCGGATTCTTAAACCTTGGTATTTTCTTTGATTATTTTCTAGTTTAAATTTACGTTCAACACAAACACCCACCTTTGGAACTAGGTTAAAGTAGAATTAAACTAGACATAAAATTGGTTTCTTAAACAAAACTCGATTCCCTATAGATACGATCTCGTACTTGTGCAACACTACACGAACAACGACTCGTGCTATTGCAAGTACATTAAATTTGTACATCATTTATGATTAGCATTTTGATAACTTAGCATGATCGCATTACTTCAAGGTTTCATTTCAACTTAGGAGACCATAAGAAACCCTTTGATAGGCTTAGGAGTTGTTTGGAGAATAGGAGGACGAGTGGAGAAAATGAGGTTCTCCCTGAAAACCTCGGAGCAGATGTATGGTCTCAAGACCGGACATACAACTAGTGTGTAACAGGGAATTTTATTTTCACCCGCCATCCAATAGCTCCTATTTCCTTATTATAAAGTTGTGGTTTTGTAGAAATTGAACTGATGATAAGTCTTTTCTCAATATTCGAGGTTATGGAGCCTCAAAGAGATTACATGGAGAAGCTTTACGACCGGGTGAGTACAAACTCACATGGATGCTTTGTTGTTACTTTTCTTGCATTGCACGTATTTTATATATGTCAAACATGCATATTTACAACTCTCATGAAATACATTTTGGAACCACTACAAACTCTCTTTTGTGAAAACATGTGTTGATACAATGAGGCTTGTAAAACTGTGCATGTAAAAGACTGATAAAACTAATTGCATCGTATGACATAGTACACTATTATGTGCGGTATAATGGCCATGGATTTACAATACGGGTTAGCTTTATGGTCAATGTGTGTGGGGGGGGCTTTGGATTGATAAGTGCTTAAATATTCATATTTAAGCCCCTATAATTTACATTTGTTATACTGCTAGTTTATGTTATTTAGTTTTATTTTACTTTCTTTTTGTGTTTTCTTTGTTTTGCAGGTCCTTAGAAGAAAAGGAGATATTTTCTGGAAATTCGGACTTAAAGAGCAAAAAGAGAGGAAATGGAATCTGAGGAAGCGATCGTGCGCAGAAGAAATGCGATCGACCGCACTTGTGCGTGAAGCCCACTTTTGGAAATTCTTGATTCTAGGGTTTTGGCCAATCCTTGTTGCACAAGGATTCAACCTTGCACGTTTTAGGTACTCCTAGACTCTATAAATAGGCCTGTAAACATAGAATTAAACACGCTATTTTGGAGAAGAATTTACGGCTTTCAAGGAAACGATTTTCCAGATTTATTCTTTTCCTCAATTTTATTTTATAAAGATGATTAGCATCAATATTATGTGTAACTAAACCTTTCAGTAGGGCTTGATTGAAGCCCTGATTATGTTTATATTTTAATTCAATATTGGCGCCTTTGCGATAATTGCATGATAGTGTTTAACTTGATTAATACCAGTTTTCATGAATTCCTCATATGTGTCTACTTGATCAACATATGCATGTGGTATGGACTTGTTAGTTAGATCAATTTGGATGACCGAGTCCTAGGTTTAACATAAGTAACAAAAGTAATCCACGCCAGGTTCTTGGGTTAATCAATATGGCATATACACCATGCCCTAGGTCTCATGTGTTTGTTTTTAGTTCATATGCTTTCTTAGAGAACAACTTAGTATACACCATGCTAAATCCTTTAGGAAAGAAAAGAGTTAGAGTATACACCATGCCTAACCTGTTTAGGAAACCAATAGTTGAAGGAGTATACACCATGCCCATAGGTTGGCAACCATTAAATACTCATCATGTAATTTAAGCATTGGCATGTTGTTTTACTATATAAGCATAATTAGCGGTGGAAATCAAAGCCCTACCTCTTTCTCATTATTTAATCAAACTCAATTTTTCTCTCTTTTATTTTATATTGCAAATTTAATTTCAAGCATAATTTACCAATCACGCTTTACTACACCTTAGGTAGATATTTGCACAATATGGATCCAATGGTTACATGACCAATGATGCAGCAATTCCCAATGGATGGTCACTATAGGACGGACATTATTAACAGTGTGGGCCACTCGAGGTCAGACTCGATTGTGCCAATAGTGTTACATATGATATGATGTGCAATGGCTGGGGCATCAGCATTGTACTACAGGTCCCTTGGAACAGCATCAACCCTGCTGAGAAGGGGTAATACCTCTGATAGACCATATTGTTGAACTATGGTTGTTACTTTATATATCATATGCATATATTATATTATATATATACCACTTGCATGATAATTTTCATCTCATAATGTTGGATGTGTTTTATAAATAAAATTATCCATAAATTAATGATGAGTACACTATGTGGATTTCTACTCAATAAGTCATCGAACTTACCCTTGTATTATTTCCCTTTTTTCTCCATATATACGATTATGCTATATAGATAGTGGATACCACGAAGCATTCGGTTATGTTAGAGGATTCGATCCAGAAGATGCTTGAGGACTTTCTGCAAGCTTAGCGGGTACTCATGGTAACTAGTACTTTTGAGTTATGTTGTAGACTTAGGGTTTGATGTATGCTTGCATATTAAGGATTAGCATAGATCTCTTGTAATGATGTTATGTTATAGTATGATTTCTGCTACTTTGATGATCTTTGATTAGATGATCTGGTTGTACCGATTCATTGTTTATAGAACTTTATTACTTCCGCTGCTTAGTATCCTCTGTTTTTTAGGAGTAGAGGTCCTGGAGGTCTTGTTTAGAGTGGAACAAAGTTGGGAGATGAACCGTGGAATTAATTACCAATTAATTAATTCTCAGAGCGTTACAGTAAGGCTGTAAAACTTTGTAAGTTAACAATTTTTATTAACAATTGAACCAAATGTTATTTAACGACTTAATTTACAGGTATTAGAAATGCAGCCAAATCCGATCACTTCAATAAATGGAATAATGCAGATTTGATTTTGCCTTCTCCAATCCAATCTTATGTCATTAAACTTATCTTGTTTGCTATGCTAGAACAAGCTTTCCCAGATAGTACCATCCTAGGGCATTTGCCATTTGGTATACTCTTGTCTACTTGTTTTTGTTTTTTTTTCTTGTTTCTCTTCTAGTTATGGTTTCTCCGGATTTGAAATGTTTGTAGGTATTTGCTTGGGTGGTTTCTCTAGACTAGATTCAGTCAGACCACTTCAAAGCTCATGTCATGTCAGTTGGTGGTGTACCAAAAATAGATACTCCCAATAGCTCGAACCGTTATAGTGTAGTAGTGTGAAAGTGTGCGGTCAAACCTAAGGGAACCGTGAGTGTTTAAAACTTATTTTACTTCTAGACTAAAATTATCTTAACCTAGCTCCGAGTGGGTGTTTTTTTTAAAACGAAAGAAACATAAACTAAATAAATTGCAATGAAGTAAACAAAAGAAATACTAAGGTTAAAGACTTCGCCTCACCAAATCAAAAACACTAGTTAAATACACTAAGTTAATTAATCCGTCTATCGATTGAATCAAAGCTTAATCTATTGTGCCTATTGAAGAATTCAAAGAATCCGTCCCTTTGACGAAAGACAAAACATAAAGGATCCAAAGTGAATGTAATTAACACAAACGACAATGGATAAATAGACTTAAATCAAAGGATGAAATGTATCCATTAGACAAAAGACAATGAATAAACAACTACGGCACAATCGAACTCGATTTTGTCACTAAACCAAATTGAAACGACTAAGCGGTATGTAAAAGACGGAAATTAAAGAACATAATGTAAAAACTAGCATAAGATTAATGGTGAGGCTTCATCTTCAACCATAGTTGAAGATTTAGCCTCCCATGTAAAAGGGAGACACAAGCAAACTAAAATAAAGCATTAAATTAAAGCAAGTAAATAAAGTTTGACAATTAAATGGGCAAAACAGTACCAAACGAGGCTAAAGCTCTCAAAATACGCCCATAAAACGTAAGAATGAAAATATTACACAAGGGACTTATTTATAGAAAACTAATGTGCTACCAGCTCATAAGGATGCACTCGATCGCAGGGCATTGCGCTCGAGCTCAGGCATGTATGCGATCGATCATAGAAGACGAGCTCGATCGCACGTAATTGCTCAAAAATCCCCATGCGCATCGGGATGCGATGGTGGCTAGAACAGCGTGAGATCGGGTCTATGGAGGTCTCAATCTCACCCTTGGGCTCAATCGCACTGGCAGGGGCCAGAACTTCACTTGTTGCCCTTTTTCACCCTTGTAACCGTGGTATGAATGCAAGGACTTGCAACACCATAAAACACTAAAACAACACAAAAACATTAGATATTAACAAAACTAAGAGCCTAACAATTAAAAGTTAAAGGGGGTCAATATACAATATTTGGCACAAATCAAATACCCCCAAACTTAGATTTTGCTAGTCTCTTAGCAAAACAAAAATGAAAACACAATAAAAACAAGAAACATAAATCCACTTTCATGGGAGAAACGATTACATTTAGCATATACAACAAGCCTTTTAAACCTTTAGGAATTCCTTAAAGAATGAGTGAAGTCTCATGAGGGTTTTCCAGGAATGATACCCACAAACATTGTACAATCATTTTATTCTCAACAATGCAACAATATAAAAATCATGGTCCTTATTCATGAGCAAGCTTAACTAAACAAACACCATCTTCACAATTTTCAGAGAATTATCCATCATGCTACTAACATGGCATTATGAGACATCACATGAATCAATTTAAGTGAATGTGAAATTAGCACATAAATATGGGACTTCAAAAACTAATCTCAATCATGTATGCTTCGACACTCAGAATTCATTAGACTACCCATCGGACACAATAACCAAGGTTTATTTATTTATTTGCTTAGCTCCCTTAAGCTTTCTAATTGACCCATGTATCGATCGTTAAGTCAATGACTCCCAAACCAAATGGTTTTAGGGCATTAGGTGTAAAGACACCCCTAAGGACTTACTAGCTCGAGTCAAAAAGGCTACGAAGCTTCGCTAACCAAGTCTAACTTCTCACTTTTTAACGCGAATACTCATTGCTTAATGAGGCAAGAGGTCCGGTTACTCGGTGGAAAGCTCAAAATGATCATTTTTTTTTTTTAAACAACCAAGGTTATCATTCCAATAGGCTACCCAACTTCATCCAAGCTTACAAAACCAACATGACTAAACTCAGAATTTATACCCCACAAACTATGTGCCGATGTGCTTGTGAATATCAAATTGAAAATGTAATATCTCATGCCCCCAAAGAAAGTGACACAATTTAAATTCCCTTATCAAGTGATCACATGTTCATCAAGTTAAGCACGCAAATGAAAATCAAACCATAAATTAAAATAAACTGCATAACTAAGAACAAAATGTGTACACACACCCCCAAACTTAAAATTCACAATGTCCACAGTGTGTGGATACAGAAAATACAAATGTAATGCAAAAGGATAGAGTACTATACATATCACTGTGCTGGTGGAGAAGGTGCTCCCGAAGCTGGTGGCAGATTCTCTAAGATAGCTCGCAACAAAGATTGTTGTGCCTCAAATCTTTCTTCTGCACTCGAACTGTGTCTGGCGTGCATCTTTCTCAATATTGGTGATCTTGAATCGCATGTCATCCAAGGTGTCTTGGAAGGCTAGCAAATCAGAGGCTTTGATAGTGATCGTCTCCTCATACTCTGCTTCATCTGGCTGATCTTGCCTCTTGTCTCTTTTACGCCTCTTCTTCATATTCTTGCCATCACTAGTTCATGCTATTTTCCACTCTGCTATCTCATGCATGTCCATAGGCTCGCTATGTGGGATGCCCTTCTTCGAGTATGAGTGATGAGAAACGGGAATGGTAATCCCCAAGTTCTGGTGGGCTCAGCAACTCAGTGGTGCACTTCCTCTCAGAATTTATGTATCTACCTCCAGATGATCTTGGGAATGGAGCACCAATAGCCTTTGTGGAATGAATACAAGGCATTGAGAAACATGTCCCGTCTCTGAGTCTTGTGTCCCAAGGGACACACATTCCTTTGCAGCACGACGTCCACAAACTAAAGTTGTGGGGGCATCTTCGCCTTGCTAGCGGCATTCTTGTGCTTGTCTGCAAATTGCCCCTCACACATGTCTGAGACGATGTCTTCTGTACTAAGCATGGAGGGGCAGACAATCCATGGTTCTTCTACTTCGGGTGGCTTAGCATGGCATTTTAAAGCAACCGCAATGTCAACTATGGTTACCTCGACGTCTCTATTGTCGATGGAAGAGAAAAGGATGCCTAATCGGTTGCAGTTGTACTTCAAATTTTCATAAAAGGACTGGACCAGACGTTCATATGTGGTGGAGGCGACCGGTTTGAATAATCGCTTCAAACCAGGGCTTCAACTCTTGAACTACCCATTTCATAGCATCATTCTGGGAGAAGTCTTCTTTGATGGCAAATGTGGTTTCCAAGATGAGCTTCCGGGATTGGATAAAGGGCCTGGCTACCATGGCTTGGGTCCTAGAGGACTGAGAAGCAGAAACTTAGCCTCTAGGCATGCTGAAATTGGTTGGGGAATTCTGTCGAACACTTGGTGGGCGCCTCTAAAAACAAGGGTTTAAGAACCTTCTAAAATCTAACCTAACCCCCTGCAAAAAATGAAAAAATCCAATACATAAAGCAAAAGGCATAACCCATGGATGGATTGTGCTTTTTAAATAATCAAAATCGAGGACAAATGGAAAAAATTTGGGAGAAGTTGGGTTTATGTGAGAGAAGAGAAAATGGGGAAATGGAAGTGAAAGGAGGGCCGGCGAAGGTGGTACAATGGCAGTGGTGACGACCGGTGGGTGGGCAGAGGTGAAAAGGTGGTGGTTTTTGGTGGTTTAGGGTTGAGGTGTGTGGGAGATGAGAGGAAAAATGGAGAAAAGGGCTGTACGGCGCAGGGTGAAAATAAGGTGGAGAGGGGAAGAAAGTGACCCAAAAAGAGTCACGCGAGGGTTCTGCACGAGTGCGATCGATCCCACATAAGTGCACTCGATCGCATTCATGCAAGAGTGTGTGTGTGATGTGGGCCTCTGCGTTCGAACAAACGTGAGTGAGTTGACGCAACTGCGTCGTGATCGGCGATGTGCACTCGATCCCAGAGTGCAAAAATAATAATAATTTTTTTTAACTCAACTAAAATAATTACACAAAAATATTTACAAACACAAACAGCAAAAGGTTCACCAGAAAAATCTACCCCACCCCCAAACTTAAAATGGCACATTGCCCACAATGTGACCAGATTTACAATACCCAAGGAATGGGTCAATTCAGGCACAGCATAAAATAATGCTCCCCCAAATTTGAATGGCAGACATAAAACTTGGAACACACAATGCCAAAAATAAAACATGTAACATAATGAGGGGTGCCTCCCTCAAGCACTGAGTTTAATGTCTTCAGCCAGACTCATGATAGTAGGATCAAACTACCTATGACAATAGGTAGACACAACAATTACACTAGCAAAATGGAATGCACTAGCTTGCCTGGGTCAAAAGGGCAATGGTCGTGGCTGGGATAATCAATAAGCACAAAGAAATATCCAGCTAACCATTTCCTCAAATGATCAAAAAATGGAGGAGGAAAATTATCCTTGCTTGTAAGGGCTTTCATCTTGATGTAATCGTTAGACCATTGCCACCTTGTTTGAACTCGAGTGTAGAACCACTCGTTATCTTTTTCCCTTCCCATGGTCAAACTTGGCCACCTATTGGTCGTACCAAAAATAAGTACTCGTCAATTGCACGAATCGTTTTGCAATAAAGTGGTTGTGCAAGTACGAGTGTCGAACCCATAGAGAATCGAGTTTGTGAAAATTAACTTTAATGCCTAAACTAACCCTATCTTAACCTAGTTCCAAAAGTCAAATGGGTGGCGTGCTTAAAGATAAACTAATATAAAAATGCTTTAAAACAAAGAAATAAAAACACTAAGGTCTAGAATCCACCTCACCACATCAATGAACATATAATCATGTTTAGTTCAAACTTCCATAACAACTATGCTACTAGGCATATTTTGAGCACTAACACTTTGCTCATACTTTCGTCTATCGATAAAGCACATATGCATATCCTATTGTCATTAGGAAATCTGTCAAACTAATCAATACATACACTATTTAAAAAGTCACAACAGATATTAGTCTGAAAACGAATCATCCGATGTACCTCCGGTTGCACAAGAATGTTGATGTTTAACGATTTTAAACAACAATCAACACAATTTTGTCACTAAACTGAGTTGAAACAAGTAAACATAAAATAAATGATAGTTTAAGCATTAAACTAAGCATAACAACATGAAGATAAATAAATGGTGAGGTTTCATCTTCAACTTTGGTTGAAGATTTAGCCTCTCACGAAAACAAGAGACTAATTAAAACTAAAATAGAAGCATTAAAATAAAATAAATGACAATTTAGGGGGCTACACAGTGAGGAACAGAGGGCTTCTGGCTCTAAAGGTGCCTCCCAAACGTAAGACAAAAATAATTACAACATGTTCTATTTATAAGAAAAATTAGGTTTGCTACCAGGTCAGGTGTGCTCGATCGCATGGCTGCGCTTGCTCACACTGTGCTCGATCGCGAGGTACACGATCGAGCGCGTGTAATTGCTCTGGAATTCCACGGTGCAACAGGTTAGCGATAGTGGCCACGGCAGCGCATTTCACAAGCTGACGAGGCACGCACTCAATCCCAGGCACATTCAATTGTTGGGTCTGGTGCTCAAGCATAGGCACGCTCGAGCTTGGCTCATTCGCTCGATCACAGTTCTTGTGCAATCGAGCACACTGCCAGGGTCTTGATTGCTTCTTTGGCCGTTTCCAACCTTTTAATCGCATTTCAATTGCACAAACCTGCAACACACTTAAACACTAAAATAAACTAAAACATTAGATATTAACAAAGCTAAGAGCCTAATAAATATAAATTAAGGGGTCCAAATAAGCACTTTTAGCACTCATCACCTATAAATGGGTGCAACCCATTTGCTCTTAGAAATCAAGTCAGGTGGCTCAAATGTAGATGAATAAGTAGTGGGGAATGATAACTCAGTGGTTTCCCCACACTCCGGCTGCATCTTAGAAATGGGATCGAAAATGGCCTTAAGTAGCTCAACTACTTCAATTGAGCAAAAGTTTCTAGCTCAATGTCCTCCATACTTGGCTTAACTACAACCCTAGCTGGCTCAAGTAACCTATAAAAGTCCATGTCTCCTCCAAACTGAGTGAAACATTCCATCTCAGGATCCTCTAGACTTGGCTCAAATATAACCCTAGTTGGCTCAAGTAACCTATAAAAGTCTATGTCTCCTTGATCGGACCAAATTTAGGTACTCGCAATTGAACGAACTGAAGTTTATATAGCGGTTGCGCAAGTACCGAGTCGAACCCACAAGGAACCGAAAACTACTTTGTGTGAAAATAACCTTAAGTCTAGGTTAGTGCTATTTTAACCTATCTCTGCAGTGGGTGTTTGTGACAACTTAAAAGTAAATTAAAATGGAAATGTAAACGAAATAAAAGTACCAAGGTTGAGGTTTTCACCTCACCATTTCAACTCGTTAATTGAAACGCTAAGCTAAAACATCTCTATCGGTTTGAAATAAAACTAAATCTCTTGCACCTATCGAAGGATTAAAGGAATCCGTCCTCGTGACGAAAGACAAACTATAAATGGTTTAAGGCTCAAAGGATCCAAAGTGAATGTGTTAAGACACAAACTACTATGGATAAATGAGCGTAAACCAAGGATGGAATGTATCCATCGGACGAAACCAAAAATCGACTACGGTGCAATCTCACTTGGTTTTGTCACCAAACCAAGTGAGAGACGATAAGTAAATAAAGAAATAACGAATGAAATAACTTAAGCGTAAGCAATTAATATAGCATTCATGGTGAGGCTACATCCTCAACCTTAGTTGGGATCTAGCCTCCCATAAGCAAAAGAAGCGTAAATAAACAAAACGAAGGCATTATATTTAAACTAATGTAAATAACTACAAGGAAAAGGGCAAAGCGAGGGCCAACAAAGGCAAAGCGCTCTAAAAACGCTACCAAAAGTAAAACTCTCGAACAAATGGACCTAGGGTGATATTTATAGGTGAGGTCACTGAGTGCGTTGAGCACTACTGCGTTGAATGCAGTTATTTGAATTGGTCGAACGCGGCACACGTTCGCCGCAAATAACTCGTGGCGGCTAGTGACTGGGCGCATTCAATCGCAGAGCACTTGCGTTGAGCAACGCAGATAATCGCTAGGGCCGGGTGCCTTCACTAAGTCCACTTTCTTGCCCTTTGCTAGCCATGTTTGTTGGAATGACTGCACAACACAAAAACACTAAAAACTATATAAAATATTAGTTATTAACGCAGCTAAGAGCCTAACAAACATAAGTAAAGAGGAGTCTAATAAACAATATTTGATACCGATCAAATATCCCCAAACTTACATTTTGCTAGTCCCTTAGCAAAACAAAATGAAAAACATAATAAAAACATAAGTCCACTTTCGTGGAAGAACGATTGCATTGAGCGTATGCAACAAGCCTTTTAAACCTCTAGGAGTTCCCTATTGAACGAGTGAAGTCTCGTGAGGGTTTTTCAAGAATGATACCCACAAACATCTGTGCATACATTTTATTCTCCATTATGCAAAAATATATCAATCATGGTTTAAATTCAAAAGCAAGCTTAATCAAACAAACACTATCTTCACAAATTTCAGGGAATTAACAATCAAAATACAAACATGGCATTATGAGATACAAAAATCAATTCTAGTGAAAGTGAGATTAGCACAAAAATATGGGATTTCAAAACTAATCTTTAGTCTTGTATGCTTTGACACTCAAAATTCATTGGACAACACATCAAAAACAATAACCAAGGTTCATCAAAAACTTTTTTTTTTTTTTTTTTTTATTGCAAAACTTCATTAAGCTATCTAATTGTCCCATGTATCGAGCGTTAAGTCAATGACTCCCAAACCAAATGGTTTTAGGGCATTAGGTGTAAAAACACCCATAAGGACCTACTAACTCAAGTCAAAAAGGCTACGAAGCTTTGCTAATCACATCTAACTTCTCACTTTTTTACGTGAATACTCAATGCTTAATGAGGCAAGAGATCCGGTTACTCGGTGGAAAGCTCTAAATGATCATTTTTTTTTTAAATGAACCATGGTTATCTTCCAAACGGTTTTCCAACTACATTCAAGCTTACAAAACTAGCAAAACCAAAACCAGATTTTTATCCCACAAATTACGTGCAATTGTGCTCGTGAAACTCAAATTGAACTACAATATCTCATTATGCCAAGAAAGTAACATAACTGAAAATCCCTTAATCATTGTGATCATATGTTCATCAAATTAAACATACAAATGAAAATAAACCATAACTGGAATAAAAATGCATAATAAAAATCAAAATGTGCTGATAAAATAAAACTCAAAAACATCAAGTGTCGATATAAAAATGAAAACATAGTGCAAGGGTATAAAAATAAACCAGGACGTCACAAAGACATCACGGGCTAGTGGTGGTGGTGCATGAGGTCCTGCTGTTGGAGGTAGTCTGTCCATGATGGCTCGGAACATCTCCTGGACCTCGAGTTTGTCTGTGAACATCCTCCGCAAATGCAAATGAAATCGTACGTCCTTGATCAGGATCGTATGTCCACGAGGGTGTCCTGGAAGTGTAATAGATCTGAGTGTCTGAGCGTGATACACTCCTCATCCTCGTGCTCCTCCTCGTACTCCTCAGGCTGCTCATATGCCTCTCTTTGTGGCTCAAATGCCATCTCATGCTCAGCTACCATCTCTGGAATGTCCATAGGCTCGCCTCGGGCAGCTCTGGGCTGTGTCTTGGCTCTAGTGTGGCTCTGGGCATGTGAGATAGACTCTGGCGCCACTGGATAGAGCCAAAGTATGGGCTCTCAGTGATCGGCCCATCCGCTGGTGTGCCTCTGATCCCCTTCTGTCGTAATATGTGCGTGATGAGAAAGGGGAAAGGCAATCCCCAAGTCTTCGTGTGCTCCGCCCCTCGATGGTGCACTCCCTCACAAAATTTCTGGATCTGACGCCAGATAATCTCAGGAATGGAACACCAGAATCCTCTGTGGAATGAGTAGAGGGCACTGAGGAATAGGTCCCACCTCTAAGTCTTGTGTCCCAATGGACACACATTACGATACAGCACCATATCAATGAAGAGAAGATTCTGAGGAATCTTCGTCTTGCTTGTTGCATCATCGGTATCTTGCCCCCACACATATCGAAAACGATGTCCTCGAGTGTGAGCATGGAGGGGCACTCAATCCAGGGGATGTCTGACTCAGGCGGCTCATGGCTGCATTTCAACACAGCCGCTACATCAGTAATGGTCACCTCCACCTCTCTTCCGTCAATGGAAGAGAAAAGTATGTCCGACTGGTCACCGTCAATCCTCAGATGAGTGTAAAACTCTCTGACCAACCGCTCGTATGCAGTGGAGGTGACGGGTTTGAAAAGCCTCTTCAAACCCCGGCGCATAAATTCCTCAATGGCCCAACTTGTGGCTTCATTGTTGGAGAACACCTCTTTGATAGCAAAAGTGTTCTCCAACAAGAGCTTTCGGCTCTCCATTGATGGCCTGGCTACACTAGCATGGGACCCCGAAGACCGGGATGACGAACCTCGCCCTCTAGGCATGATGGAGGTTCATTGGGGCAATTCGTCGAGCACCTGGTGTGCAGCCCGAAATCAAAGGGTGTTAGAACCCTGCCAAAAATCAATTCCAACCCCCTGCAAATCAACTAAAATTCAACACAACAGCAAAGGGCACAATCCAGGGTGGAATTGTGCCCAAAAACAATAAAAAAATTGAAGAAAAAATGGGGTTTTTTTTTAGAATTGGGTTTTCGGGGAATGTTAGGGAAAATGGGAAATCGGGGTGTTTGGGTGGCCGGCGGTGGGTGGGTACGGTGGAGAATGGCCGGAGGTGGTGTCTCGGTGGTGGGGGAGGTGGTGGGTGGTGGTGGGTGTGGGTGGTTTTGGATTTAGGAAGGAGAAGGACGAAGGAGGTGTTGGGTAATGGGTGTACGGCACTGGAAAAATGAGGGAGAGAGGGGGAAAATGACCTAAAAGCAGGTCACAAAAGGCCTAAAACCGAGTACATTCGAACGTACATATAAGCATTCGACCGTGCATTTTCGTGCATGGGTGTGTGTTGAGACATGCGTTGAACTTACAAGCAAGTTGAATGCATGCGTCGATCGTGTGTGAAAAAGTACTGCGTTGAACTCACCAAGGCAAGGATGAGCAGCGCAGACATTGACGTTAGGCATAGCATACGAGAGAACAAATATAAAAATATTTTTTTATAAAATTTACACAAAGGTTTTAAAAAAAATAAAATAAAAACAAAAGAATATTTACACAAACACAAAATAAAATATTTACAAAAAGACAAAATAAAATATTTACAAAAAGACCCCCAAACTTAAAACGTTACATTGCCCGAAATGTAACCGAATTAACCTAGGGGATAAGTCAATTTAGGTACAGCATAAAAGAGTGCTTCCCCAAATTTGACTAAAAAATAAAACAAAAGGCAATAAACATAATGAGGGGTGCCTCCCACAAGCGCTAAGTTTAACGTCTTCAGCTAGACTCGTGATAAGGAACAAACTACCTACGATACTAGGTAGACACAATAACTGTTATACCGAGAATGGTGGGCACTATCTTGCCTGGGTCAAATGGGTGATGGTTGCAGCTGGGATACTAAATAAGCAAAGATGGATGTCCAGCTAATATCAACCTCAAATGATCATAAAATGGGGGAGGAAAATAATCATTCCTTTCCAGGGTCCATCTCGGCCTCCTTGGCCGCATATGAATGGGAGCAAAAAGCTTGCTCTCATCTATAAAATCGGGTGGCTCAAATGCAGAAGCATAGTCAGTGGGAAAAAATAACTCCATGGTTTCCCTACACTCCGACTGTAACTCAGATATGGGATCGATAATGAAAGGAAGTAGGTCAACTACTTCATCAAAATACTGATCATGTCCCAACTGAGCAAATAGCTCCAGCTCAATGTCCTCCAAACTTGGCTCAACTACTTCCCTAGTTGGCTCAAGTATCCTACCAAAATCTATGTTTCCTCCTACCTGAGCGAAACATTCCAACTCCGGGTCCTCTAGACTGAGCTCATACCTCGGCTCGTCAAGTGGCTCACTCAAATCATAATGACCTCCAGATGGTGCAAAGCACTCCATGTCAGGGTCCTCCAGGCTAGGCTCATGCAAAGCTGGCCTAATCAGCCTGTCTAAATCTAGGTCATCAGAATCTTGAGTAAAACACTCAATCTCCGAGTCCTTCAAGCCAAAGTCATCAGTGATTTCTTCAATGAAGCACATAGGATGGGTCTCATCATACTCTAGTGGCTGGCTATTGATGTTGAAAATATTTAGCTCCACCGTCATGTTTCCAAATGAGATCTTCATAACTCTCGTCCTACAGTTGATTAGGGCGTTAGCCGTAGCTAAGAAAGGTCGCCCTAGAATCACTGGAATTTGATTTGCCACATCGTGGACTGGCTCCGTGTCTATCACTATAAAGTCCACAGGGAAATAAAATTTGTCAACCTTGATTAACATATCCTCAAGTATTCCCCGTGGTCTCTTAAGTGACCTATCCGAGGCGTCATAGTGGTTGGCTTCAACTCTCCCAGTCCCAACTTCAAATACACTGAGTAGGGAAGGAGATTCACACTTGCCCCCAGGTCCAACAATTCCCTATTGATCTGACGCTCTCCAATCATGCAAGCAATGGTTGGACATCCAGGGTCCTTATACTTGATGGGTAGCTTGCATTGGAGGATGGAGCTCACTTGCTCAGCCAGAAAAGTCTTCTTCAGGACATTGGTCTTTCTCTTAATTGTGACCAAATCCTTCAAGAATTTCGCATATGCTGGCACTTGCTGAATTGCTTCCAAGAACGGGATGTTTATCTGGACTTGTTTAAACACCTCTAAGATTTTAGCAAACTGCGCATTCTTCTTTGGCGCTTTCAATCTCTCCGGATAAGGGGCTTTTGGGACAAATGACCTCGTAAGGTCCTTCTTAGTGGGAGTGACTGTAGATGGCTCAGCATCTTTCTTCTTCTTGTTGTCACTCTTTGTCTCCTCTTGCTCAAGAAAGGTCCTCTGAACCGCTTCATCTCCATCGTGTACTTCATCAACTACTTTTGGCTCATCCACATGGTTGTCCACTCGTTTCCCTGACCTCAGTGTGACAATCGCATGGGCATGTTCTTGATTTGGAGCACTTCCGATAGTACATGCCTTAGGATTGTTCACTGGTTGGCTGGGGAGCTTTCCCTTGTCTCTCTCACCAATGTAGGTTGCCAATTGTCCCACTTGGGTCTCCAACTTGGAGATTGCTTGGGTGTTCACCATGGTGGAGTGTCTAATGTCACTAATGGACTGACCAATCATCTTCATGAATTCTTTCATTGTCTCTTCTAATGACTGAGTTGATGATGTTGGGGGTTGAGTGGGGGCTTGATAGGAAAATGACGCTGGCTGGGCCATGCGTCCAGGGTTTTGGTAAGTAGGAGGAAAACCTCCTTGATTTGTGGACTGGTTCTGCTTCCATGAAAAATTTGGGTGGTTCCTCCACCCAGGGTTGTAAGTTTTAGAGTATGGGCCAGTTGAATGCTTTTGGAAATTGTTAAAAGCGTTCACTTGTTCCATCTCAGAGAAAACTGCCATAGATGGACAATTCTATGCTTGGTGCAAAGGACTAGCACAGACTGAACAACTTTCAATCGGAAATGTGTTCACAGCTTTAACAGGCCTTTCCATACTCAGGGCATCCAACCTCTTGACAATGGCATCCATCCTCTGAGTCAACTCTTGCTCAGCATTCAGCTCCAAGACACCTCCTTTCGTTCAGGCAGATTTGTCTTGATTGCTATTGAAATCCCAGTTCTGGGTGTTGGCAGCAATTTTCTCCAAAGCCTTGTAGGCCAAATCTCCCGTCAAATTCAAGAATGCCCCTCAATTCATCAGTTCAATCATACTACGGTTGAACTGAGACAGCCCTTGGTAGAAAAATTGAACTAGACGCCATTTCTCATACCCGTGGGGTGGACACTTCATTAACATATCTTTAAACCTTGTCCAACATTCTGTGAATTTCTCGTCCTCATCCTGAGTAAATGAACTGATTTCCTTCCTTGCATCATTTACTCTGGACATTGGGAAGAATCTGTGGTAAAACTACTTCAACAGTTCTTCCCAGGACGTAATAGAACCAGGAGCTAAGGAATCCAACCACTCAGTGGCTCTGTCATGAAGGGAGAAAGGAAAAAGTCAAAGATTGACAGATTTCTCTAAGAAGTTTTGAAATTTGGTTGTGGCAGTTATACTCCTAAACTTCTTAACATGGGAATAAGGGTTTTCATGATCTAAGCCATAGAAAGATGGTAGCATCTGAATCACATGTGGCTTTAGATCATAATGAGTGGCATTAGTTGGAGGTAACACTATGCATATGGGTACACATGATGAGTGCGAATAATTAGTGTAGTCCTCATACATTCGTCTATGCTCCCCATTCCGTCTCTTGCATCTTGAAATTCCTCATGCTCCTCCTTCTTGGGTTTCTTTGATCCTCTTCGTCTGCTCCACCCTTGGCTCTTTGATTGTCCCCCATCTCGGCTTGAGCTCGACACGCTCTCCTAATGTTTCTTTCTAAGTCGGGATCTAATGGTGTTAACTCTAGGTTCAACGATCGCCACCATGCATAAACTAAGAAATTTAACTATACACTAAGGAAAAAACAGCAAGCTAGACAAGCAAAAATGCAGGAAAAAATAAAAAAGCAGTTCAAAACAGCAAACAACAAGATGGCAAAAACAACTATAAACTAAAACTACTCAACAATAAACTAAAAACAACATGAGCAAAAAAAAAAAATATAAAAGGATCACGGTAAAAAGCGAAGAAACAATATAAAAAAAAAAAAGAAAACAAAATTAACTAAAATAACCTAAGCAATGAAAGCAAAAAATAAAAATAATTTAAACAACTAAAAATTTAAACTAACAAAATTATTAACTAAACACATACAAAATATATAAACAACTAAAAATAAATATAAACTAAACACAGCTAAACTCAGTAAACAAAATACTCAAAACAGGTAATTTAAACAACTAAAATAAGTCTAGCAATTAATTGAATCAAAAGAAATTTAAAAACAAAACATCGCCTTACGGTATGTATGTTGATGCGGAAAGTGCGCTCGGCGCAAAGACAACACGTTCGTTCGCCACTGTAGAAATGTGGCGAGCTATTGCACCTCGTTGACGTAACTCGAGGGCGTTAAACCTCGAGCTACCTGCGTCTGTCGGGCTTTGAGCTTGCACGCGCGTTCCGTCTGGAATAGCGGCGGCGTTCGAACTAGGCTAAGCGACTAAAAACTAAACTAACAATTAACAAAAATGAATTGAAACACAAAATAAACTATGAACAATATTTACAATGCAGAAAATAAAAACTAGTAGAAAAATAACATCAATCTAAAAACAAAGTTAAATTCAAAACAATTTAAACGGTTCCCCGACAACGGTGCCAAAATTTGATCGGACCAAATTTAGGTACTCGCAATTGAACGAACCGAAGTTCGTATAGCGGTTACGCAAGTACCGAGTCGAACCCACAAGGAACCGTAAACTGCTTTGTGTGAAAATAACCTTGAGTCTAGGTTAGTGCTATTTTAACCTAGCTCCGCAGTGGGTGTTTGTGACAACTTAAAAGTAAATTAAAATGGAAATGTAAACGAAATAAAAGTATCAAGGTTGAGGTTTTCACCTCACCATTTCAACTACGTTAATTGAAAACGCTAAGCTAAAACATCCGTCTATCGGTTTGAAATAAAACCAAATCTCTTGCACCTATCGAAGGATTAAAGGAATCCGTCCCTGTGACGAAAGACAAACCATAAATGGTTTAAGGCTCAAAGGATCCAAAGTGAATGTGTTAAGACACAAACTACTATGGATAAATGAGCGTAAACCGAAGGATGGAATGTATCCATCGGACGAAAAACCAAAAATAAATGATTGATCACTTGGTTTTGTCACCAAACCAAGTGAGAGATTTAAGTAAATAAAGAAATAACGGAATGAAATAACTTAAACGTAAGCAATTAATATAGCATTCATGGTGAGGCTATATCCTCAACCTTAGTTGGGATCTAGCCTCCCATAAGCAAAGGAAGCGTAAATAAACAAAACGAAGGCATTATATTTAAATTAATGTAAATAACTACAAGGAAAAGGGCAAAGCAGGGCCAACAAAGGCAAACTACTCTCAAAAACGTGCCCAAAAGTAAAACTCTCAAACAAATGGACCTAGGGTCCTATTTATAGGCTGACAGGTCACTAGAGTGCATTCAAACACACTACCTGCGTTCGAATGCACGTATTGTTATGATCGAACGCAGCACACCGTTACCGCAAATAATGATGTGGCGGCTAGAAATTTGTTGGCGTGCGTTCGACCGCAGAGCACTTGCGTTCAAACGTAGATAACTGCTAGGGCCGGCTTGGTGCTGCATGCGACTGTGGGGTGCTGCGTGCGACCATGGGTTGCTGCGTGGACCGTGGGTGCTGCATGGACTGTGGGTGCGTTCGAACGCACCAAGTGCGGTCGAACGTACTTTGGCAGGATCTTCACTTTAAGTCTATTTTCTTGCCCTTTGCTAGCCATTTTTGTTGCAATGACCTGCACAATACAAAACACTTAAAACTATATAAAATATTAGTTATTAACGCAGCTAAGAGCCTAACAAACATAAGTAAAGAGGAGTCTAATAAACAATATTTGACACCGATCACTCCTCCAAACTGAGTGAAACATTCCATCTCAGGATCCTCCAAGCTAGGCTCATATGAAACATCATCTTGCTCAATTAGCATGTCAAAGTAAAGCACTCAATCTCAGGTCCCTCTAAACCAAAATCACTTACAATCTCATCAGTGATCTCTTCAATTAAGCACACAGGGTGGGCTTCATCATACTCGAGTGGTTGGTTATTGACGTTAAATATGTTGAGCTCCACTGTCATATTCCCAAATGAGATTTTCATCACTCGTTCTACAGTTGATTAGGGCGTTAGCCGTAGCTAAGAAAGGTCACCCTAAAATCACTGGAATCTGGTTCACAACATCATGCACTGGCTTTGTGTCTATCACTATGAAATCCACAAAGTAATAAAACTTGTCAACCTTGATCAATACGTCCTCAATTATTCCCTTTGGTCTCTTCATTGACCAGTCAGTCAATTGGAGCGTTACCATGGTAGGCTTCAATTCTCTCAATCCCAGCTGTAGATACGGAATAGGGCAGGAGATTCACACTTGCTCCCAGATCTAACAATGCCCTATTAATCTGATTTACTCCTATCATGCAAGAAATGGTTGGAAACCCATGGTCCTTATACTTGATTGGCAGCTTGCACTAGAGGATGGAGCTCACTTGCTCGGTCAGATATGCTTTCTTTGGGACATTTGTTTTCTTCTTGATTGTGACCAAAACCTTTAAGAATTTAGCATATGATGGCACTTGTTGAATTGCATCCAAGAACAGGATGTTTATCTGAACTTGCTTAAACACCTCTAAAATTTTAGCAAACTATGCATTCTTCTTTGGAGCTTTCAATCTCTCAGGATATGGAGCTTTCGGGGAAAACGACCTCGGAGAGTCATTAACAATGGGAGTGACTGTAGATGGCTCGACACCTCTCTCCTCCTTGTTGTCACTCTCTTTCTCTTCTTGCCCAACAGGGGCTGCTCTTGGCTTTGGTACATGATTTACTTCTAGCTCAGCATGGTCTGATTCTGGCTCAACCACATGATTGTCCACTCATCTCCTAGACCTCAATGTGACAATCGCATATGCATGCTCTTGATTTGAAGAATTTCGATAGTGCATGCCTTAAGGTTGTTTACTGGTTGGCTGGGAGCTTTCCCTTATCTCTTTCACCAAGGTGATTGGCCAACTATCCCACCTGCATCTCCAAACTTAGAGATTGCCTAGGTGTTCGCCATGGTGGAATTTCTCATGTCATTGATTGATTGACCAGTCATTTTCATGAACTCCCTCATGGTATCTTCCAATGACTGTGTCGATGATGTTGGGGCTTGAGTGGGGGCTTGATAAGATGATGACGCCGGCTGGCTAAGCCAAGCGTCCATGATTTTGATATGTCGAGGAAAACCTAAAGGATATTGATTTTGAGCATGTGGAGCTCCTCCTTGATTTGTCGGTTGGTTCTGCTTCCAAGGGAAATTGAGGTGGTTCCTCCACCCTAGATTGTAAGACTCAGAATACGGGCCACTTGACTACTTTCTAAAATAATTGAAAGCGTTCACTTGTTCCATCTGGTTCTCAGGAAAAAAAAAAACCAGCAAAGATGGACAAGTCTGTGCTAAGTGCATCGGACTAGAACAAATAGAACAACTTTCGATAGTGAAAGTGTTTGCAGCAGTTATGGGCTGACCTACATTTAAAGCATCAAGTCTCTTAACAATCGCATCCATCCTTAAGTTCAACTCTGCCTCGCCTTTTAACTCATGGATGCCTCCTTTCTTAGGGTTTCAAGTTGATTTGTCATGACAACTCGTAAAATCCCACTGTTGTGAGTTGTTGGCCAATTTGTCCAAAGCTTTATAAGCTAAATCTCCCATTAAGTTCAAAAAAGCCCCCCCATTCATCAACTCTATCATGCTACGGTTGGGCTGAGACAACCCTTGGTAGAAGAATTGCACGAGTTGCCACTTCATAACCATGAGGAGGGCATCTGATCAACAAATCCTTGAAATGTCCCCAACTATCAAAGAATTTCTCGTCCTCATCTTGAGTAAAGGAACTAATCTCCTTTCTTGCCTCATTTACTCTGAACATTGGGAAAAACTTGTTGTAGAACTTACTCAACAAGCTCTCCCATGAGGTAATAGAACCAGGTGCATTGGAATCCAACCACTCCATGGCTCTATCATGAAGGGAGAAAGGGAAAAGTCTAAGGTGGATAGATTCCTTAGATAAATTCTGGAATTTGGTTGTGGCACATATATTTTTGAATTTTTTTACATGGGCATATGGGTTCTCATGATCTAAGCCGAAAAAAATGGTAAAAGTTGGATCACATGTGGCTTTAGATCATAATGGGTTGCATTAGTCGGTGGCAACACTATGCACGAATGGGAACTAGTCACAACTAGTGTGAATAATTCCCGGAGTGGCATAGTGAAATCCACGTCATATGCTCATCTTTGCTCCCCGTTCCCAGCTCTTGCATCTTGGCACTCTTCTTGCTCCTCTTCATTTGCATTCCTAAGATTTGCCTCCATCTCAATGTGAGTTCTAAGGGATCTCCTAAGATTCCTCTCTAAGTCGGGATCTAAAAGTGTTAACTCTAAATTCAAGGATCGCTGACCATGCATACACTAATTAAGAAATTAAACTAAACAACTATATAAAACAGCAAACTAAATAAGCAAGTATGAATAAAAAAACAACAAAACAAGGACTACGAAATAACAAATGAAGAACAAAAACAATAAACTAAATGAATTTAAAACACTAAATTAACAATAAACTACAAAACAATAAACTATAAGCTATGAATGAAATAAAAACTAACCAAATTAAAAATATATATTAACATATGCAGATTACACAGCAACAGAAACAGAAAAATAAAAACAAACTAGCTTAGATAATTAAAAAGTAACAAAAATATAACAATTAATCAACTAACTATATAATTAACTAAACTACTAATTAAACATATACAAACTAATTCAAACAATTAAAAACAAAAAATAAACTAAGACAACTAACAACAGCAGAGAACAAACAAAAAACAGGCAAAATAAACAATTAAAACTAAACTAACAATTAATCAAAGCTAAAAGAAATAAAAACTGAACATACTGCCTTGGGTATGTTGGTGAAGTCAATGAGTGTCGAGCGAGGGCAATAGGATTGATTGCATACACGCAAATATGTAGCAGTCTCTGCAAGTGCGCTCAATCGCAACTGAGGTGCGATCAAGGGTATCACTGCACTGCTGTTTGTCAGAAAAGTGCGCTCACACGCAAATGCGTATCAAGTGAGCGCAGTATGCGACAGTGAAGGAATAGGCTCAAGAGAGCTCAATCGCAACAAGTTTACGATCGACCGCACTATCACAGACTGATTTTCCAGAACTATACTAACTAAGAAAAACTGCCAAACACAATCCTAAAACTTAACAAAAATTAACAAAAACATGAAAATAAACTAAGAAACAGAACTGAAATTGCAGAAAATAAATACTAATAGAAAAATAAAATTAATCTAAAAATAAAATTAATTTCAACAAATCAGACGGTTCCCCGGAAATGGCACCAAAATTTGGTGTACCAAAAATAGATACTCACAATAGTACGAATCGTTATAGTGTAGTAGTGTGAAAGTGCGAGGTCAACGTTTAAAACTAATTTTACTTCTAGACTAAAATTATCTTAACCTAGCTCTGAGTGGGTTTTTCTTGTTTTTAAACAAAAAAAAAACATAAACTAAATAAATTGCAGTGAAGTAAACAAAAGAAATACTAAGGTTAAAGACTCCGCCTCACCAAATCAAAAACACTAGTTAAATACACTAAGTTAATTAATTCATCTATCGATTGAATCAAAGCTTAATCTATTATGCCTATTGAAGGATTCAAAGAATCCGTCCCTTTGACGAAAGATAAAACATAAACGATTTAGTCCAAAGGATCCAAAGTGAATGTGATTAACACAAACGACAATGGATAAATAGACTTAAATCGAAAGATGAAATGTATCCATCGGACGAAAGACAATGAATAAACAACTACAGCACAATCGAACTCGATTTTGTCACTAAACCAAATTGAAACGACTAAGCGGTATGTAAAAGACATAAATTAAAGAACATAATGTAAAAACTAGCGTAAGATTAATGGTGAGGCTTCATTTTCAACCTTAGTTGAAGATTTAGCCTCCCATGTAAAAGGAGACACAAGCAAACTAAATTAAAGCAAGTAAATAAAGTTTGACAATTAAATGGGCAGAACAGTGCCAAATAGAGGCTAAAGCTCTCAAAATGCACCCATAAAATGTAAGAATGAAAATATTACACAAGGGACTTATTTATAGAAAACTAATGTGCTGCCAGGTCATAAGGATGCGCTCAATCGCAGGCATTGCGCTCAAGCACAGGCATGTATGCGATCGATCGTAGAAGACGCGCTCGATTGTACATAACTGCTCAGAAATCCCCACAGCGCATCAGATGAAGCGATGGCAACTAGGGCAATGCGGGAGACGCGGGTCTATGTGGAGTGTGCTCAATCTCACCCCTTGGGCTTGATCGCACTGGTAGGGGCCAGAACTTCACTTGTTGCCCTTCTTCACCCTTGTAACCGTGGTATAAGTACAAGGCCTGTAACATTATAAAACACTAAAACAACACAAAAATATTAGATATTAATAAAACTAAGAGCCTAACAATTATAAGTTAAGGGGAGTCAAATATACAATATTTGGCACCGATCAAATACCCCCAAACTTAGATTTTGCTAGTCCCTTAGCAAAACAAAAATAAAAACACAATAAAAACAAGAAACATAAATCCACTTTTGTGGAGAAACGATTGCATTTAGCATATGCAACAAGCCTTTTAAACCTCTAGGAATTCCCTAGAGGACGAGTGAAGTCTCGTGAGCGTTTTCCAGGAATGATACCCACAAACATTGTACAATCATTTTATTCTCAACAATGCAACAATATAAAAATCATGATCCTTATTCATGAGCAGGTTTAACTAAACAAACACCATCTTCATAATTTTCAGAGAATTATCCATCATGCTACCAACATGGCATTATGAGACATCACATGAATCAATTTAAGTGAATGTGAAATTAGCACATAAATATGGGACTTCAAAAACTAATCTCAATCATGTATGCTTCGACACTCAGAATTCATTAGACTACCTATCAGACACAATAACCAAGGTTTATTTATTTATTTATTTATTTATATGCTTAACTCCCTTAAGCTTACTAATTGACCCATGTATTCAGCGTTAAGTCAATGACTCCCAAACCAATGGTTTTAGGGCATTAGGTGTAAAGACACCCCTAAGGACTTACGAGCTTGAGTCAAAAAGGCTACGAAACTTCGCTAACCAAGTCTAACTTCTCACTTTTTAACACAAACACTCATTGTTTAATGAGGCAAGGTTACTCGATGGAAAGCTCAAAATGATCATTTTAAAAAAACAATCAAGGTTATCATTCCAATAGGCTACCCAACTTCATCCAAGCTTACAAAACCAACATGACTAAACTCAGAATTTATACCCCACAAACTAAGTGATGATGTGCCTGTGAATATCAAATTGAAAATGTAATATCTCATGCCGCCAAAGAAAGTGACACAATTTAAATTCCTTTATCAAGTGATCACATGTTCATCAAGTTAAGCACGCAAATGAAAATCAAACCATAAATTAATATAAACTGCATAACTAAGAACAAAATGTGTACACACACCCCCAAACTTAAAATTCACAATGTTCACAGTGTGTGGATACAAAAAATACAAATGTAATGCAAGAGGATAGAGTACTCGACATATCACTGTGCTAGTGGAGAAGGTGCTCCCAGAGCTGGGGGCAACTTGTCTAAGATGGCTCACAGCAAGGATTGTTGTGCCTCAAATCTTTCTTCTGCCTCGAACTGTGTCTGGCATGCATCTCTCTCAATATTGGCGATCTTGAATCGCATGTCATCCAAGGTGTCTTGCAAGGCTAGCAAATCAGAGGCTTTGATAGTGACCGTCTCCTCATACTCTACTTCGTCTGGCTGATCGTCTACCTCTATCTCTTGTTCTGCCTCTTCTTCATATTCTTCTGCCATCACTGGTTCAGCTGCTATCTCCTACTCAGTTGCTATATCATGCATGTCCATAGGCTCTGGCTCTGCTGCAGCTCTGGGCATGTGGGAACAGCTCTGATTCCATTGGATTCAATCAAACCATGGATGCTCAATGATGGCCCGTTTGCCGAATTGCCTTTAATGCCCTTCTTTCAAAGTATGTAAGTGATGAGAAATGAGAATGGTAATCCCTAGGTTTTGGTGGGCTCAGCAAGTCGGTGGTGTACTCCCTCCCATAATTTATATATCTGCCTCTAAATGATCTCGGGAATGGAGCACCAATAGCCCTTGTGGAACAAATACAGGGCATTGAGAAACATGTCCCGTCTCTGCGTCTTGTGTCCCAAGGGACACACATTCCTTTGCTGCACAACCTCCACAAACTAGAGTTGTGAGGGCATCTTCACCTTGCTGGCGGCATTCTTGTGCTTGTCTGCAAATTTCCCCTCACACATGTTTGAGACGATGTCTTCTGTACTAAGCATGGAAGGCAGACAATCCATGGTTCTTCTGCTTCAAGTGGCTCAGCATTGCATTTTAAAGTAGCCACTATATTCGCTATGGTTACCTGGACATCTCTATCGTCGATGGAAGAAAAGGATGCCTAGTCAGTTGCAATTGTACTTCAAATTTTCATAAAAGGACTGAACCATACGTTCATATGTGGTGGAGGTGACCGGTTTGAATAATCGCTTCAAACCGTGGCACTTCAACTCTTGAACTAAGGGTGAGGCTTCATCTTCAACCTTAGTTGAAGATTTAGCCACCCATGTATAAAGAAAGTAAAGGGAATTTAAAAGAAAGCTTTAAAATAAATTAATATTGAACTGCTACAAATAAATGGGCAAGCAGGGCCTAAATAATGGCAAATGCTCTTAAAAATGCGCCCAAAACATGAACTCTCGTCAAAATGCACTAAGGGGCCTATTTATAGAAAATTGGTGTGCTGCCAAGTCATAAGGCTGCGTTCAAACGCAAGCCATGTGTTCGATCGCACTAATGCATGCGTTCGATCGTACACCCTGCGTTCAAACACAAATAACTACCACGGCGTAAGGTTGGAAGCGATGGAATCGTAGGGCCGATTAGGGCAACAGCGTGAGACGTGGGCTGACTGGACCTGTGTTCCTTGTCCTTATGTTCAACTGCACTTGCTTAGTGTGAACTCCATTGCTTCTCTTCAAGTCTATTTTGCCCCTTTTAGCCATGTGTTGATGCAAAGACCAACATCACAAAACACTAAAAACAACTAAAAATGTTAGATATTAACAATGCTAAAGGCTTAATAAACATAAATAAAGGGGTTTGATTAAGCACTAAACAGCACTCATCAAATACCCCCAAACTTATATTTTGCTAGTCCCTTAGCAATACAAAATGAAAAATACAATTAAACATAGGTCCGCTTTCATGGGAGAACGGTTACATTTAACATATGTAACAAGCCTTTTAAACCTCTAGGGATTCCCTAGAGGATGAGTGAAGTCTCGCGAGGGTTTTCCGTGAATGATACCCACAAACATTTTATTCTCAACAATGCAACAATATAATAATTATGGTTTTATTCATGAGCAAACTTAACCAAACAAACACCATCTTCACAATTTTCAGGGAATTATCAATCAAGCTACAAGCATGGCATTATGAGATATCACACTAATCAATTCTAGTGAAAGTGAATTCAACACATAATTATGGGATTTCAAAACTAATCTTAGTCATGCATGCTTCGACACTCAAAATTCATTGGACTACCCATCGAACACAATAACCAAGGTTTATTTCAAAAAAATATATATTATTATTTTTATTGCTTAGCTCCCTTAAGCTTTCTAGTTGACCCATGTATCAAGCGTTAAGTCAATGACTCCCAAACCGAAAGGTTTTAGAGCATTAGGTGTAAAGACACCCCTAAGGACCTACTAACTCGAGTCAAAAAGGCTACGAAGCTTTGCTAATCAAGTCTAACTTCTCACTTTTTTACGCGAACACTCAATGCTTAATGAGGCACGAGATCCGGTTACTCGGTGGAAAGCTCAAAATGATCATCATTTTTTTTTTTTTGGACATAAACCAAGGTTATTTCCCAACAGGCTACCAACTGCATTTAAGCTTACAAAACTAACATGACCAAACTCAGCATTTTATCCCACAAACTATGTGCCAAATGTGCTCGTGAAAATCAAATTGAATTGTAATATCTCATACTGCCAAAGAAAATAACATAATTTAAATTCCCTTAACAAAGTGATCATGTGTTCATTAAATTAAGCTCATAAAAGAAAATAAACCATAATTAAAATAAAATGCATAATCGAAAACAAAATGTGCACAAATAATACCCCTAAACTCAAAATTCGCACTGCCCACAGTGTACGAATATAGAAAATACAAATATAGTGCAAGGGGTGTAAAATAACCAACACGTCATGGAGATGTCACGGAGCCGGTGGTGCAGAAGATCCTGAGGCTGGTGGCAACCTATTTAAAATGGCTCGGAGCATGTCCTAGGTGTTGAGCCTATCCTGGCATGCATCCCTCTAAATATTTGCGATCTGAAATCACATGTCCTCTAGGATGTCCCGGAAAGCAACAAAATCTGAGGCTCTAAGCGTGATCGTTTCTTCATACTCTTCTTCTTCTTCTTCATTTGCCTCTTCTTCTGGCTCCACTGGTGGCTCTACTGGCTCAAGTGCTGCTGTCTCTGGCACTACTAGCTCATCCATGTCCATCATCTTTGGCTCTGGCTCTCGTACAACTCTAGGCATGTGGGAACAACTCTAGTTCCACTGGATGCGGCCGAAGTGTGGACTCTCAATGATTGGCCTGTCTGTAGCATTGCCTTTAATCCCCTTCTTTCTCAGTATATGAGTGATGAGAAAAGGGAAAGGCAAACCCCATGTCTTCGTGTGCTCAGCCACTCAATGGTGCACTCCTACCTAGAATTTGTAAATCTGTCTCCATATGATCTCAGGAATGGAGCACCAAAAGCCTCTGTGGAATGCATAAAGGGCACAAAGGAAAATGTCCCGCCTCTGTGTCTTGTGCCCCAAAGGACACACATTCCTATATAGCACCATGTCAATGAACCAAATATTCCAAGGAATCTTCACTTTGTTGGCTGCATTCCGGTGCTTGTCTGCATATTGCCCCTCACACATGTTGGAGACGATGTCCTCGAGGGTGAGCATGGAAGGGCAGTAAATCCAAGGTACATCCGACTCAGGGGGCTCATGGCTGCATTTCAAGGTAGCCGTTACATCGATTATGGTCACCTCCACGTCTCTGCCGTCGATGGAAGAGACAAGAACATCTGGCTGATTGCAATCGTATCAAAGATGCTCATAAAAATCTCTTACCAGACGCTCATATGCAATGGAGGCAACGGGCTTAAACAACCTCTTCAAACCCCAGGGCTTCAATTCTTGGACCGCCCAACTTGTAGCATCATTATTGGAGAACTCCTCTTTGATGGCAAAAGTGTTCTCCAAAATGAGCTTCCGACTCTCAAAAGGAGGCCTGGCTATCATGGCTCAGGTCCCAAAGGACCGAGAAGTTGAACCTTGCCCTCTAGGCATGCTAGAAAGTGGTTGGGCTTTTTGTCGAACACTTGGTGGGCACCCCAAATTCAAAGGGTTTTGGAACCCCTTTACAAATCAACCCAATCCCCTACAAACAACACTAAAAACCAACACAAATGGTAAAAGACACAATCCGTGGACGATTTGTGCCCTTTTGATACTCAAAAACGGGACAAATGTGAGGTTTTGGGGAGAAGTTGGTTTCGATGAATAAAAATAGAAATAGGGGTGAAATGGGACTGGAGGTGGTGCGGCGGTGAGTGATGATGACGTAAAAGTGCCGCGGTGGTGGTGTGGTGGTGATGGGAGGTGATGGTGTGGTGGTGATGGGTGGCTGGAAGCAATGAGGGAAGAGGTGGGGAGGATGCAGACGGTGTGAGAAGTGAAGGAAAGGGAAAAGTGACCTAAAAAGAGGTCACGTGAGGCTCAAATGCATGCATCAACGCATTATGTGATGTTCGAGTGACAGATGTGATGCGTGTAACAAATGCAAGTGAGTTCTGAATGGGCGAGCGTAAACGATAGGGTACATTCGAGCGCATGCGTGCAGGAGTGTGTGTGTGTGAGATCGGGTGTTGCATTCAAACAAACGCAAGTGAGTTCGAACATAGCCCGGTTCACGATCAATGTACAGTGCGTTGAGCAGCATAGTGCAAATTTTTTTTAAAATATTTACACACTGAAAATATTTACAAACAACACACAAACTAAAATATTTACACACATATTTACAAAATGAAAATATTTACAAACACAAACACACATCTACTCCACCCCCAAACTTAAAACGTCACATTGCCCACAATGTGACTGAATTAACAAAACCTAGGGATGGGTCAATTCAGGTATAGCATAAGAATGCTTCCCCAAATTTGACTGGTAGACACAAATGCTAAAAATAAAGCAAGAAACATAATGAGGGTGCCTCTCACAAGCGCTAAGCTTAACATCTTCAGCCAAACTCGTGATATGAGACTACAATCACTTTGAATAAATCAGATCCTCCAACAGAGTAGCCTCAACCTCTAAACTCCTCAACTCCAAGAATGATTTCACTCTTTGTCCATTCACCTTAAAGGTGTTACCATTCTTGGGATCCTCTATCTCGACGGCCCCATGAGAAAACACAGTCCTGATGATAAATGGGCCAGTCCATCGAGATTTCAACTTGCCTGGGAATAAATGCAGCCGAGAATTGTAAAGAAGGACTTTCTGACTTGGCTGAAAAGATCTCCTCAAAATGCTCTGGTCATGAACCTTCTTCATGTGTTCTTTGTACTTCCTTGAACTATCGTAAGCATCATTCCTCAGCTCCTCTAATTCAGTGAGTTGGAGCTTCCTTTGAGAGCCGGCCTTCAAAAAATTAAAGTTCAGCTGCTTGATGGCCCAGTATGCTCGATGCTCCAACTCGACAAGAAGATGACAAGCTTCCCATACACCAGCCGATATGGCGACATCCCAATCGAAGTCTTGAATGCTGTCCTATATGCCCACAAAGCATCATTCAATCGCAGAGACCAATCTTCTCTATTGGGGTTAACAATTTTCTCCAAAATGTGTTTGATCTCGCAATTTGACACTTCAACCTGCCCACTCGTCTATGGGTGATAAGGGGCGGCAACCTTATGTGTGATGAAATACTTCTTCATCAACTACTCAAAAATCCGGTTGCAGAAATGCATACCTCTAAAACTGATAATTGCTTTAGGTGTACCAAACTGAGCAAAAATAGTGTCCTTCAAAAATTTGACCACAACTTTGTGGTCATTGGTCTTGCACACAACCACCTCCACCTACTTGGACACATAGTCCACAGAACTAAAATGTACAAAAACCCAAAGGAGTTTAGGAAAGGTCCCATGAAATCGATGCCCCATACATCGAAAATCTCAACAACCAAAATGGGATTTAGGGGCATCATGTTCCTCTTTGAAATACTCCCGAGTTTCTAACGTTCACAAGATGTGCAATAAGCATAAGCATCTCCAAACATGGTGGGCCAATAAAATCCACACTGTAAAATCTTTGCAGCGGTCTTATTTGCACTGAAATGGCCTCCACATGCATAATCATGACAAAAGGAGATGACACTAGTTTGGTCAAATTCAGGTATGCATCTCCTAATGATCTGATCAGGATAATACTTGAACAGATAAGGATCGTCCCAAAGAAAGGTTTTCACCTTGGACAAAAATTTGAGCTTATCTTGTTGCCCATAATGCAAAGGCATTTGGCTGGTAACAAGATAGTTCACTATGTCAGCGAACCAAGGTGTGTGATTGTGAGCAATGTGCATCAATTGCTCATCAGGAAAGGTCTCAAAAATGGGGTGGCGTCCTCGGTGAAATCCATGGTCAACCTAGACAAATGATCTACCACCACATTTTCGGTCCCCTTCTTATCCCGAATTTCTATGTCAAACTCTGAAGCAGCAAAATCCATCGGATCAGATGAGATTTAGCATCTTTCTTGGAAAAAAGATACTTCAATGCCGCGTGATCCGAGTAGATAATGATTTTAGATCCTAACAAATAGGATCTAAACTTGTCCAGTGCAAAAAAACCACCAACAACTCCTTTTATGTGGTAGAGTAATTGAGTTGTGCGTCGTTCAAAGTCCTGCTCACATAGTAAATCACATAGGGAAGTCTATCAATGCGCTGCCCCAAAATAGCTCCAACTGCATAGTCTGATGCGTCACACATGATCTCAAATGGTTCACCCCAATTGGGTGGTCTAATAACTGGTGTGGACGTCATAATCTCCTTCAGAGCCCCGAATGCTTTCAAACATTCTTCATCAAATTCAAACTGGATCTCTTTGGCCAATAACCTACACAAGGGCCTGGCGATCTTGCTAAAATCCTTGATGAATCGCCTGTAGAACCCTACATGGCCCAAGAAGGAATGAATTTCCTTCACAATACGTGGGTAGGGGTGGAAGGTTAGAGATCAAATCTATCTTCACTTTGTCAACCTCAATACCCGATGAGATATGATTTGATCCCTAACAATCCCACTACTTAACCATAAAATGGCATTTCTCTCAGTTAAGCACAAGGTTCTTCTCTTTGCACCTCACTAAAACCAAAGTGAGATGGTGTAGACATTCCTGAAAAGATGAACCGAAGATGGAGAAGTCATCCATGAAGATCTCCATAAATAGCTCTACCATGTCGGAGAAAATATGTTGATCATGCACCGCTGAAAAGTAGCTGGTGCATTGCACAACCCAAAAGGCATGCGACGGTAGGCAAATGTCCCAAAGGGACATGTAAATGTAGTCTTCTCCTGGTCTTCGGGGTCCACTGGGACCTGGTTATATCTAGAATAACCATCCAAAAAATAGTAGTACTCGTGCCCAGCTAAACGCTCCACCATCTGATCAATGAATGGAAGAGGAAAGTGATCTTTCCTGGTGGCAGCGTTCAATTTACGGTAGTCTATACAAACTCTCCATCCTTGTTCTTCACTACCGTCAATCCAGCCCGCTTGGGCACAACATGTATCGGGCTCACCCACTTGCTATCAGAAATTGGATAGACGAACTCAGCATCTAACAACTTTATCACTTCTGCTCTCACAACCTCCTGCATTGCTGGGTTGAGCCTTCTTTGTGGTTCCCTCGATGGTTTGGAATTCTCCTCAAGATGTATCTTATACATAACCAACGAGGGGCTGATTCCCTTAATGTCTTCAATAGTCCAACCTATAGCTTCCTTATGCTTTCTCAAAACTTCTAACAATTCCTCTTCTTGAGCATCTATCAAGTCTGACGCTATAATCACAGGTAAGGACTCAGCTAGACCTAGGAACTTGTACTTAAGATTATCAAGTAAAGGCTTAAGTTCCTTCTTTGGGGAATCAAGCACTGTTGTCTCCTCCTTCTCTTCACTCACCAGAGGAGTAGTCTCCAAAAGTGCATCAGCTTGCTCCATAAGTTTCTCCAAATCCAAATCTTCACCAAACTGAGCAAGGCATGCTTCCAGGGGGTCCTCTATGCTTGATTCTTCAATGACTTCATCAATTATCTCCTCAATCAAGCATACTTGATTCATTTGGTCATAATCAAGTGGTTGTTTTCTTATGTGAAAAATGTTCAACTCCACCGTCATATTTCCAAAAGAAATCTTCATCACCCCGACCTACAATTGATCAGGGCGTTAGCCGTAGCTAAAAATGGTCGCCCTAAAATCACAGGGATCTCACTCCCTATCACCTAAACTGGCTCCGTGTCAACACAATAAAATCCACGGGGAAATAAAATTTGTCCACTTTAATCAGTACATCCTCAACTATTCCCTGTGGAATCTTCATAGACCGATTAGCAAGTTGCAGTGTCATGGATGTGGGCTTCAGCTCTCCTAGCCCTAACTGCAAATAGACTGAGTAGGGCAACAAATTCACACTTGCTCCCAAATCTAATAATGCCCTCTCAATCTGACTAACTCCTATCATGCAAGTAATTGTAGGACATCCAGGGTCCTTGTACTTGAGAGGTAACTTGCATTGTAGGATAGCACTTACTTGCTCGATCATGAATGCCTTTTTAGGGACATTTGTCTTCCTCTTCATTGTGACCAAGTCCTTCAAGAATTTGGCATATGAAGGGATTTACTGGATGGCATCCAAAAATGGAATATTAATTTGGACTTGTTTGAGCACCTCTAGAATGTCCTCTAACTTCCCTCCATTCCTAGGCGCTTGTAATCTTTCAGGGTAAGGTGCTTTTGGCACAAGCGCCCTAGGAGGTTCCTTAACAACTAGGTGACCGTAAATGGCTCAGCATCTCCTTCCTTTTGGTCATCACCCTCTTCATCTTTTGGCTTTTCTTCCTCAACATGGTCATCTGGGTCCACCACTTGATTGTCCACTCTCTTTCTCGACTTCAAAGTGACAATCGCCTGTACATGCTCCTAATTTGAAGAATTTCCAATACTACATGCTTTAGGGTTGTTCACTGCTTGGCTAGGGAGCTTTCCCTTGTCTTTCTCACCAAGGTGATTTGCCAACTATCCCATCTACATCTCCAACTTTGAGATTGCCTGGGTGTTCACCATGGTGGAATGCCTCATGTCACTGATTGATTGACCAGTCATTTTCATAAATTCCCTCATGGTTCTCTTCCAATGACTGTATTGATGATGTTGGGGCTTGAGTGGGGGCTTGATAAGATGATGATGATGCTGGCGAAGCCGAGCGTCCATGATTTTGATAAGAAGAAGAAAATCTTGGGGGATAATGATTTGGAGGATGTGGAACTCCTCTTTGATTTGAGGTGGGTTGATTCTACTTCCAAGAGAAATTAGGGTGATTTCTCCACCTTGGATTATATGTCTCAGAATATGGCCCACTGGACAGCTTTTGAAAGTTGTTGAAAGCGTTCACTTGTTCCATCTCAGTAAAAACATCATCGATGGACAATTCTATGCTTGGTGCATGGGACTAGCACAGACAGAACAACTCTCAATTGGAAATATGTTTGCCGCATTGACAGGTTTTCCTACACTGAGAGCATCCAATCTCTTGACAACGGCATCCATCCTTTGAGCCAACTCTGTTTCACCTTTCAACTCAAGGATGCCCTCTCTCTTAGGGTTTCGAGCGATTTATCTCGACAACTCGTGAAATCCCACTGTTGTGAGTTGTCAGCCAATTTGTCCAAAGCCTTGTAGGCTAAATCTCCCGTTAAGTTCAAGAATGCCCATCCATTCATCGACTCTATCATACTACGGTTGGGCTGAGACAGCCCTTGGTAGAAGAATTACAGGAGTCGCCATTTTTCATAACCATGAGGCGGGCATTTGATGAGCAAATCCTTAAAGCTCGCCCAACACTTTGAGAATTTTTCGTCATCGTCCTAAATAAAGGAACTGATCTCCTTCCTTGCCTCATTTACTCTGGACATTGGGAAAAATTTGTTGTAGAATTGCTTCAACAATTCTTCCCAGGATGTAATAGATCCAGGAGCGTTGGAATCCAACCACTCTATGGCTCTATCATGAAGAGAGAACGGAAAAAGTCTGAGGTGGACAGCCTCCTCAGAAAATTTTGAAATTTGGTGATGGCATAGATGTTTTTGAATTTCTTCACATGGGAATATGGGTTTTCATGATCTAAGCCGTAAAAAGATGGTAACATCTAGATTACATGAGGCTTTAGATCATATTGGGTTGCATTAGTTGGTGGCAACACTATGCACGAATGGGAACTAGTCGCAACTGGTGCGAAAAGTTCCCGTAGTGACGTAGTGAAATCCATGTCATAAGCTCTTCTTTGCTCCCCATTCCCAGCTCTAGCATCTTGGTACTCCTCGTGCTCCAGGTCATTAGCATTCCTTTGATTGTCCCCCATCTCCACATGAGCTCTACGCGCTCTCCTAATGTTTCTCTCTACATCGGGATCTAAGAGTGTTAATTCTAAGTTCAAGGATCGCCGACAATGCATAAACTAACAAAAGTTTAATTAAACACTAAGGAAAAACAACAAGCTAAACAAGCAAACATGCATGGATTAGTAATAAAACCAGGGAAACAAAATAGCAAATAAAGAACAATTACAATAACCTAGATGAATATAAAACACTAACTTACAATTAAACTACGAAAATAGCAACCTATATGCACTAAATGAATTAAAACTAAATACTTTTAAACAAATATGAACAAAGGCAGATATTACAGACCCAGCAAAATATTCACAACCTAGCTAAGACTAATAAAAACTATCATGGCATAATCAATTAAACAACTAACTATAAAGATAACTTAACTACTATTTAACGAATAAACTAATTAATCACTTAAAAACAAAAATAAACTAGGTATAATCACAAACAGCAGATATTATGCTAAAAACAAGCAGAAAAATCAATTAAAACTAAGTTAAAATTAATTAAAACCACTAGAAATCAAAACATAACATATTGCCTTGAGTATGTTGATGCAGGAAACAAAGGTGCGCTCGAGCACAGGCATCACGATCGATCACACATAAACAACAATTTGGCAAGCTCTGCAAGTGCTCATGAGGTAACGTAGCAATGCATCGCTTTTTGTCGGGGCGTGCACTCGCACGAAGCGCGTAATAAGCTCAGTGTGCGAATGTTATGGAATAGGCTCACGTGCGCTCGATCGCAAGTACTACGATCGATCGCACTTGAGTGCCTGATTTTCCAAAACCCAAATTCAACTAAAAAAATTAGCCAAACACTATTCTAAAAATTAACAAAAATTAATTAAAATGAACAAATAAACTATGAACAGAATTGAAATTGCATAAAATAAATACTAGTAGAAAATAAAATCAATCTAAAAAAAATATTAATTTAAACAAAAACAACCTTTCCTCAGCAACGGCGCCAAAATTTGGTATGCAAATTTTGATTGCACTCGCAATAGCACGAATCGTTGACCGTGTAGCATTGCGAAATACGAGATCGAACCACCGGGAAAGGCATTTGTTCAAAAACTAATATTAAACCTAGATTAACCCTATTTTAACCTAGTTCTGGGTCATATAATTGAACACAAAACATGCAAAAATGTAAACTACTCTAAAAAGCATAAATGAATGAATAAAAATAACTAAGGTTAAAGACTCAACCTCACCCAATATAAATGCTTGCTTAAACGTAAAATGCAGACTTTCGTCTATCGATTTGAACTTAAATCATATTCTATTGCTATTTTGATACTAGTCAAACCACTTGATGTGTTTACCGTTAAGGAGCTACAACGGATAGTGATTCTCAATAGAATCATTCACTGTATCCATGGATCACAGTGGATATTTAATTGAGTTCCACTCATCCGTTGTGCACCCGGCTTGGAACACAACAATGGTTGGACTTCCAATGCATCGCAACAACAATCACAACAACTTTGTCACATAAATTGAAATGAAACGAACATGAACTGTAAATGACGGAATGTAATGCGTTAAACGTAAAAGTATCAAAGAAGTGCTAAGGGTGAGGCTTCATCTTCAACCTTAGTTGAAGATTTAGCCACCCATGTATAAAGAAAGTAAAGGGAACTTAAAAGAAAGCATTAAAATAAATTAATATTGAAGTGTTACAAATAAATGGGCAGAGCAGGACCTAAACAATGGCAAATGCTCGTAAAAACGTGCCCAAAACAAGAACTCTCGTCAAAATGCACTAAGGGGCCTATTTATAGAAAACTGGTGTGCTGCCAGGTCATAGGGCTGCGTTCAAATGCAGGCCATGCGTTCGATCATACTGATGCATGTGTTCGATTGTACACCCTACATTCGAATGCAAATAACTGCCACGGCACAAGGCTGGAAGCGATGAAATTATAGGGCCGGCTAGGGCAATAGCGTGAGACGCAGGCTGACTGGACCTACGTTCGAGCCTGCGCACCAAGTGCGATCGAGCGCAATGGCAGGAACTCCATTGCTTCTCTTCAAGTCCATTTTGCCCCTTTTAGCCATGTGTTGATGCAAAGACCTGCACATCACAAAACACTAAAAACAACTAAAAATGTTAGATATTAACAGTGCTAAAGGCTTAACAAACATAAATAAAGGGGTTTGATTAAGCACTAAACAGCATTCATCATCATACATTGACCAATGCTTCCGCAAGATGACTTGCCATAGCTTCCAATGCTTGAGTAGTGTCCAATATGTTTCTCGTCCTTTCATCAGGTTGGGATGATCTCCTACCATCGCTGCTCCCAATGATGTCATGTCGTGGTCGTGGTGACATCTCTATAGTCACAACGATCATCAACCCCTTACCACGAAGCGCAAGCCAAGCCTCGCTCAAAACATCAAACCTAATCGCAAACCTATCCGTACTAAGCACCTAAACTACTACCACCTTAGTCAAAGACCTAATGCAAATCTAAGCTTAAGACCTTATGCAACTATCTTAGTGCAGATCGATCCTAATCTCCAAGGTTGCACCATCAAAGCGGTCCTAGTCCTAACTTCAATACCATATCAAATCCCTAAAATCCTCAAGTCCAACATCCTCAAGATTGTAGGTATTGAAATTCTGTATCCCTTGTATACATATAATCCAATCCTATGCTCTGGTAGATCATTTCCTAGCACCTAATAGATCATGTCCTATATTCTGCTGAGCAAAAAGCTCTAATGAATCCAGATTTAATTCCTAATAGATCCATTCCTATGGTCCAAAGAGCAACTGCACTAATACCAACTATAATGCCCTAAAAATTAATTAGCTGGTAATTAATTCAATGATTCATCTTCCAGCATTGTTCCACTCCGAACAAGACCTCTGGGACCTCTACTCCTCATAGACAGAGGATATTAAACAGCAGAAGTAATAAAGTAATATAAATATTAAATTAGTATAACCAAAGCGTCTAACCAAAGATCATCAAAGTAGTGGAAATCATACTATATATATCAATACAAGGGATCCATGCTAAACCTTAATATGCAAGCAAGCATGCATCAAGCCCTAATGTCTACAACATAACTCAAAAGTACTAGTTACCATGAGCATCCACTTAAGCTCGCAATAAGTCCTCAAGCATCTCTTGGATCGAATCCTCCACAAGAACCGAATGCTTCATGGTATCCACTATCTAGAATAGCATAATGATGAGTGCTATTTAGTGCTCGTTCACACCCCTTTATTTACGTTTGTTAGGCCATTAGTTTTGTTAATATTTACTAATTTGACTTGTTTTGTATGTTTTGTTTTAATCAGGTCCTTGCATCATGAATTGACCGAGGGAGCAAAATGGGCATGAAGAATCGAAGTGCGTTCGAGCGCATAGAGTACGCGAACGATCCAGTCAGCCCGCCTCACGGAGCGGCCTGGCGGTTTTCTGCGATCCGCGTGTGTGCGTCGACCGTGGATAAATGCACGTCAATGCGCACTTTCATCGCGTCAACGCAGGCCACTTTCAGCAGCCTATAAATAGGCCCTTGGTCATTTGTTTTGAGAGTTAGTTTTTCTTGGGGGCGATTTTTAGAGAGCATTTGCGTTTGTAGCCTTGCTCGGCCCCTTTTTATTTGTAGCTTTTACTTTAATCTTAATTTTAATGCATTCCCTTACTTTAGTTTTACTTTGTTATTCAATGGTGGCTAAATCTTCAACTTAGGTTGAAGATGAAGCCTCACTTAGTTTACATTTCGCCTTTACATTTTATGCTTTATTTTCCGTCATTTAATTCCGTACTCGTCATTTAATTTCCGTGACAAATAATTGAATGGTTGTGTGTTGTTGATACATTGATAGTCATCCGGTGATGTGTTCCAAGCCGGGTGCACAACGAAGTTTTTGGTTGTGATTTAATATCCTTTGTGATCCAAGGATACGGTGGATGATTTTATCCATAATCAACACTAAACATCATTAGAAAACGACTTGATGTCGAACCATAATAGAGTGTGTTGAAGGGTTTAAAGTTTAAAACGGAAAATGAGCGTAAAATGTATTAAGCTAATCTTTATTGGGTGAGGTTCATCTCTTAACCTTAGTTATTTTTATCCATACATTTGCACTTTCAATTTCTGCAATTTCATTGTTCGACATCATCTATTCTCTTGGGGCTAGGTTAAGATACATTAAATTTGAAAGTCGTGTTGGTTTTCATTTACAAAACTCCGTTCTCTGTGGTTCGATCTCGGTACTTGCGCAACGCTATACGACCTAACGGTTCGTTCTCTTGCGAGTACCCAAATTTGGTACGATCACATAATCGTACATATAGAGAAAAAAGAAAAATAATACAAGGATAAGTCCGACAATTTAGTGAGTAGAAATCCACATGACATACCCATCATTAATTTGTAGATTCATTTATTTATAAAACACAGGCAATATTATAAGATGACAGTTATCATGCAGGTGATATATATATAATATAATATATGCTTATAATCATGAGTAACAGTAATAGTTTAACAATATGGTCTACCTGAGCTATTATCCCTTCTCAGTAGGGTTGGCACTGTCCTGAGGGACTTGTAGTACAATGCTAGTGCCCTAGCCATTGCACGAAACATACCGTATGTAACACTAGCAACATGACCGAGTCCAACCTCGGGTGGCCCACACCGCTAATGACGTCCGTCCTATAGTGACCATCTATTGGGAATGGCTGCATCACTGGTCATGAGTTATTGGATCCAAAGCCCCCACACACGCACACATTGACTATAAAGCTAACCCATATAGTAAATCCATGGCCATTATATCGCACATACTGGTGTACCATGTCATACAATGCAATTAGTCTTGTTAGTCTTTTACATGCACAGTTTTACAAGTCTCATTGTTATCTTCTTAACAGACACACGTTTTCACAAAAGAAAGTTCCTCGTAATTCTAAAATGTATTTCATGAGAGTTGCAAAATATGCATGTTTGATAAATATAAAAATACATGCAATGCAGAAAAAGTAACAACAAAGCATCCATGTGAGTTTGTACTCACCAGCCGTAAAGCTCCTCCATGTAATTCCCTTAAGGCTCCATAACCTTGAATACTGAAAAAAGACCTATCATCAATTCAATTTCTATACAAGTCTCATTGTTATCTTATTAACACACGTTTTCACAAAAGAAAGTTTCTCGTAGTTCCAAAATGTATTTCATGAGAGTTACAAAATATGCATGTTTGATAAATATAAAATACGTGCAATGCAAGAAAAGTAACAACAAAGCATCCATGTGAGTTTGTACTCACCCGAGCTGTAAAGCTCCTCCATATAATTCCCTTGAAGCTCCATAACCTCGAATACTGAGAAAAGACCTATCAACAGTTCTATTTCTATTAAAGCAACTCTAGAACAATGAAACAAGAGCTATGGGACGGTTGGTGAAAATAAGGTTTCCCTGTCACACTCTGGCCGTATGTCAAACTCAAGGCCGTGTGTCCATCGAGTCATGACGGGCCGTACATCTGGTCACGAGACCGTACGTCTACTCCGATGTCTTTCAGGGAAAACCTCATTTTCCTTCCACTATCCACATATTCTCCGACTCCTAAGGCCAGCAAAGGCTCCCTAAGGCCTCTTAACACAGATCGAAACCTCTATGCAAAGAAACAATGCTAAGCTTAACAAAACACTAGCCTAAGCAAGATCTAAAGCATAACTAAGCTAACAACTACAACTAGTAACATAGAACTATAATCAAGCAACATAACGACGTATTAAAAAGCTAAGGAAACCAAACGTTACCTCCTTAAAGTGAAACCTCAAGAGTTCCTCCTTCGGCAATACCGAAACACTCACAAAACCTCACAAACACTCACAAAACGGCCTACCAGCAACCTAGGGGCATAGAGAGGGGTTGAGGAGCAGATTTGGTGTGAAATGGGAAAGGGTGTGAGTGGGTATTTATAGGGCCCAAAAGCAACGGACGTCCGGCCAAAGTGGTGTACATTTGATACTATTACACAGCGGTCCAAAGGTTGTCTCGTACGTCTAGGTATTACCCGAAGGGTATTCCAAAAAGTAGCGTACGTCCTGTACTTTTGGCATACATCTGCTATACTATTCACAGAGTACGACTATACTATTTTAGAGTGTACGTTCAGTAGGGGACCACCGTACATCCATGCTAAAAGACAGTAGTGTACGTCTTGAATTTCAGCGTACATCCACACTAAAAGACAAGAGCATACATTCGCCAACCCTAACGTACATTTGCACTAAAAGACAAACCAGAAGACAAATTCCCAAAATGCCCTTTTAGTTTATCCTAGTGACCCAAAGTCCAAATTAACCCTTTAACTAAGCCACTTATGCTTAGTTAAATATTTGGGTCACTACACATACATACATACATACAAAAATATATATATGTTGTCTCTAGGACTCCACTGAAGTGTTCAACCCATGCATTAATTTTATTTAAATTTAAACGCCACATACATAATAACCAAGTAAAGCCGTCAAATTTGGCTGCATTAATTAATTAAACAGCCAATATTAACTACCAAGTCTTAATTAGAAACCTTCTTTCTCTATTTTAAAACATAAGACCGCTTCCTTCATATCATCGGTGACTCCTCCATCTATAAATAGGCGTCCTCCAACACATTAATTCTCACAAGAAGATCGAATAGCAAACATACTTAAATTAATTAAGGTGGTGGTCGAGATAACCTCAAAATGATGAAAGGCGTTCCTAACGTTGCTACTAAGTGTGGCCTTGTTGGCTTGGGCATGCTCCATTGCCTTTGACCCCAATCCTCTTCAAGACTTCGTGTTGCAATTAACGACACTTCTTCTGATCATGCTGGTATATACGATCACTCATTTGATCTTCTTCTTTTCCTTCATGCATCTTAGGACTCTGCATACTAATATATATATTTCAACCATTCATCATTTGGAAGCCTTTGTGATCTGCCATATATAACAATTTTGTTTTTTCTACTACAGTATTTGTTAACGGAGAGTTTTGCAAGGACCCCAAGCTTGCCACTGCCAATGATTTCTTCTTCTCAAGGCTAGACACTGTTGCACAAATTTAATTGTACTCGCCAATTGCACAAGTCGTTAAGTAGTATAGCGGGTGTGCAAGTGCGAGGTCGATCCCACAAAGAATCGTGTTTCATTAAAAACCAATTTAAATTGCTTAAACTAATAATATCTTAACCTAATCCCAACATCAAACACATGGCGTGCAGAAAATAAAAACTAATTAAATTGCAATAAACAAAGAGATAAAAAATGACTAAAGTCCCTAATCCACCTCACAACAATTTAATCTACACATAATCATGCTAGTTCATATTTATTAAACGTCTATGCTATTAGGCATATTCTGAGCGCTAACACATTGTTCATATTTCTGTCTATCGATGAAGCTCATATGCATATCTTATTGTTGTCACAAATCTTGTCGAACTACTCGAGGCAAACACTGTTCTAAGATGTCACAACGGATATTGGTTCGAAGATGAATCATTCGATGTATCTCCGGTTGCAGCGAGTATTGACATTTAACGATTTGTAAACAACAATCAACACACTTTTGTCACTAAAATGTATTGAAACGAATAAACATAAATTTAAATGACAGAAAATACGAACTAAACATGAATATATATATATATATATATAAACAAATCCATAGTGAAGGGAATAAGAGACTAAAATAAGATAACTAAAAACATTAAATGATAAAATGACGTTTAGAGGGTTTTACAGTGATGAACGGGGAAGATTTAGGCCACTAGGGGCACCTCCGAGCGTTTTCCAAATGTAAGGTTCATTTACAAGAGAAAGGAGGATATTTATACGCTAAATTTAAGGTTTCAGCGCTACCAGGTCAGATAAGGTGCGATCGATCGCACCCAGTGCAATCGATCGCACTCGTGCATGAATTTCGGCATTTGATGAGCATAAGTGCGTTCGATCGCAAAATGTGCAATTGATCACACTACCTTCAGAATTAACCCTCACATGTAAAATACAAAGTTGTAGATCTTTGAGTTAGCTTTCCAAAGACACCAAGATCACCCCAATCGGAGTTGTACAACTCTAGATATGGCCGTTTTGATGGAACTCGTTGGGTGCAAATTATCGCTCGACTCAAATTTGCTGTCAAAGCTCCCCGAACTGTCTTAAGCCCTAGAGTTGATGGAATTAGCCCCAAATGTAATTCAACAACCTGTAAAACACCAAAACTAACCAAAACATTAGAAATTAACAGAGTTAAAAGCTTAACAAACATAAGTTAGGGGGGGTCAAATATACAACATTTGACACCGATCAGACACTCCTAGAGATACCTCAAATCCACTCGGGTCGAATCTCACTCTCCTCATTGTCGACAAAATACTAGGCCTCAACACATTAGGCATATCATTGGCTCGCATTGACTTTGCTCCGTACGGCCTAAATCCTTCCCACATTCACCCTCATGGAACTGAGATTCTTGTAGTCCAAAAGGGTACTCTATTAGTTGGCTTTGTCACATCCAACCCAGACAACCGCCTAATCTCCAAAGTTCTAAATGCAAGAGATGTCTTTGTCTTTATAATTGGTCTCATCAATACAAGAATTAAGCCCTTTAGCGTCGACCCTATCAGCATCGACTCAGAAGTCGACGCTAATACTAGGCTATTAGTGTCAACTTTGAAAGTCAACACTAATAGACGCTTATTAGCATTGACAATTAGGTCAACGCTAATAGAAATACCAAAATATGAGTATTAGCCTCGACTTTAGAGTGGACGCTAAAAAGTCGACACTAATACACTAGCAGGAATTATCTCACACGCGGGAAAAGTAGTAGCGTCAACTAAACTATTATTAGCGTCGACAAATGTCGACGCTAATAGTTGAGTATTAGCGTCCATTATAGCGTCCACTAAAAGTGGACACTAATAATCAACTATCAGCATCGACCATGAGAGTCGGTAATAGTCCCTCATTAGCTAATGAGCTTGCCAAAAATTAACCCTATAAAATTCAGTGGACGCTAATAGTCGACTATCAGCGTTGACTTTGAGAGTCAACACTGATAGTCCCTCATTAGCATCCACTTTCAGTGGACCGTAATGGTATTCTCAAAAAATATAAAATATAAATAAATAAATAAACTTAAAAAATATATATATCTAAAAATTAAAAAATGGTATATATATTAAAAAAATGTAAAAAATTAAAAATTAAAAAAAAAATTGATAGGCTTATATGATTTTTTAATGGGCAAGAATTAAAAAAAAAAAAAAAAAAAAAAAACAATGCTCTTCTCAATATATATATATATATATATATATATATATATATTTATATATATAGCATCCACTAAAATTGACGCTAATAGTCATTCATATAAATTTAAAAAAAAAAATCAAGTTCAATTGAAAATAAATAATATATATCTAAAAATTAAAAAATGGTATATATATATTAAAAATAGAAAGAAAGAAATTATAATTATAACCCAAAAAATTTTATTAATTTTTTCAATAGGACTTAACTTTAATAGACTAATATAAATTGTTAACAATTTTAAAAAAAAAAAAAAAAAAAGTAATACTTAAACTATCAACGTCAATCTCTACAGGTTGACTATGACAGTATAACTATGAACGTCAACTAATTGAGTCATATTAGCCCTGATAATATGTCATTATTTCCTTTATATAAATTATTGGATATTCGATCGATTGTGATAGGATCAAGCATTCAATCAAACATCTAGTCGATCCTAATAAATTAGTTCGATTGACTGTGATATGATCAAATGATCGATCGATCATCCGATCGATCCTAGGGAATTAGTTCGATTGATCATGATATGATCAAATGATTGATCGATCCTAGTGAATTAGTTCGACTGATCAATCAATCTGAGGGAATTAGTTCGATTGATCATGATATGATCAAACGATTGATCAATCCTAGTGAATTAGTTCGATTGATCATGATAGGATCAAAGGATCAAACGATCCTAACGAATTAGTTCGATTGATTGTGATAGGATCAAATGATCGATCGATCCTAGCGAATTAGTTCGATTGATCGTGATAGGATCAAATGATCGATCGATCATCCTACCGATCCTAGCGAATTAGTACGATTGATCGTGATAGGATCTCCAATCGATCCTAGCGAATTAGTTCGATTGATCGTAATATAATTAAAGGATCGATCCATCATCCGATCGATCCTAGCGAATTAGTTTGATTGATCATGATATGATCAAAGGATCGATCAATCATCCGATCGATCCTATGTAATACCCCGATAAAAGTAACCTTTATTTAGAAGATTCCCTTTTGACTGAACGCTTAAGCTCGAACCTTTAGTAGAGCCCGCTGAGGCAAAAGCTTAACACCCTTAGCTTAACCTAATCACGTTTGGATCCGCTAGGAGTAGAAGTTTAACACTGACCCACATGGGGGACTATAGTGACCCAAATATTTAACTAAGCATAAGTGGCTTAGTTAAAGGGTTAATTTAGACTTTGGGTCACTAAGATCTGTTAGAAGGGCATTTTGGGAATTTGTCTTTTGGTTTGTCTTTTAGTGCGGACGTACGCTAGGGTTGGCGGATGTACGCTGTTGTCCTTTATTGCAGACGTACGGTGGTCCCCACCGGACGTACGGTCTGATAAAAAGTACATTCGTACTCTGTGAACAGTACAGCGAACATACGCCACTTTGGGGCGGACATACGTGGCACTATTCACAGAATCCACTGTGTAATACTTAATCGTACAAAACAGCCTTTGGACCATTGTGGAATAGTACCGGACGTACCCCATTAGGACCAAACGTCCGCTACTTTTTGGAATACCCTCCGGTTAATACCTAGACGTACGAGATAGCCTTTGGACCACTATGGAAAGGTACTGGACGTACGCCATTAGGACCGACGTCCGTTGCTTTCTGGCCCTATAAATACCCCCTCACCCCCTCGCCCATTTCACACCATTCTCACCCCTAAACCCCCCTTCTTCGCCCCTAGGCTACCAGTAGGCCTTTTCGTGAGTGTTTGTGAGGTTTTGGTGCTGCGGGAGGAAGGAACTCTCGAGGTTTCGCTTCAAGAAGGTAATGTTCGGTTTTCTTAACTTTTTAATACATCATTATGCTGCTCGATTATAGTTCTATGTTGCTAGTTGTAGTTGTTAGCTTAGTTATGCTTTAGTCTTGCTTAGGCTAGCGTTTTGTTAAGCTTAGCATTATTTCTTTGCATAAAGGTTTTGATCTGTGTTAGGAGGCCTTAGGGAGCTTTGTTGGCCTTAGGAGTCGGAGAATAGGCGGATAATGGAGAGAAAATGAGGTTCTCTCCAAAAGACATCGAAGTGGACGTACGGTCTCGTGACTAGACGTACGACCCGTCATGACACAGTGGATGTACAGCCTCAAGCCCAGACGTACGGCCAGTGTGTTACAAGGAAACCCTATTTTCACCAACCATCTCATAGCTCCTGTTTCCTTGTTATAGAGTTGTGCTTTAGTAGAAATAGAACTGATGATAGGTCTTTTCTCAATATTCGAGGTTATGGAGCCTCAAGGGAATTACATGGAGGAGCTTTACGGCCTAGGTGAGTACAAACTCACATGGATACTTTGTTGTTACTTTTCCTGCAGTACACGTATTTTGTATATATCAAACATGCATGTTTTGCAACTCTCATGAAATATATTTTGGAACTACGGAAAACTCTCTTTTGTGAAAGCGTGTGTCTGTTAACAAGATAATAATGAGACTTGTAAAACTGTGCATGTAAAAGACTGATAAGACTAATTGCATCATAAGACATGGTACACCGGTACGAGTACGTGCGGTAATATTGGCCATAGGCTCACTATACGAGTTAGCTTTATGGTCAATGTGTGCGTGTGTGGGGGCTTTGGATCCAATGACTCGTGACCAATGATGCAGCCATTCCCAATGGATGGTCACTATAGGACAGACGCCATTAACGGTGTGGGCCACCCGGGGTTGAACTCGGTCGTGTCGCTAATGTTACGTACGGTATGTTTTGTGCAATTACTGGGGCACTGGCATTGTACTACAGGTCTCTCGGGACAGCGTCAACCCTACTAAGAAGGGGTAATATCTTGGGTAGACCATATTGTTGAACTATTATTGTTACTCATGATTATAAGCATATGTTATATATATATCATCTGCATGATAACTGTCATCTCATAATACTGCATGTGTTTTATAATAAAAGAATCCACAAATTAATGACGGGTATGTCATATGGATTTCTACTCACTAAGTCGTCGAACTTACCCTTGTGTTATTTTCCTTTTTCTTCCATATGTACGATTATGCTATTCTAGATAGTGGATATGGTGAAACATTCAGTTCTTGTGGAAGATTCGATCCAGAGATGCTTGAGGACTTTTTGCAAGCTTAAGCGGTACTCATGGTAACTAGTACTTTTGAGTTATGTTGTAGACATTAAGGCTTGATGCATGCTTGCTTGCATATTAAGGTTTAGCATGGATCCCTTGTACTGATGTATATAGTATGATTTTCGCTGCTTTGATGATCTTCGGTTAGATGCTTTGGTTATACTGATTTATATTTATAGTACTTTATTACTTCCGTTGCTTAGTATCATCTGTTTTTGAGAAGTAAAGGTCTCGGAGGTCTTGTTCGGAGTGGAACAAGGCTGGGAGATGATAAGTGCTTAAATATTCATATTTAAGCCCCTTAATTTATATTTGTTACGCCTTTAGTTTATGTTATTTTGTCTATTTTATTTCCTTTTTGTGTTTTCTGTGTTTTTTGTAGGTCATAGAAGAAAATGAAGCGTTTCTAGAAATGTTCCAAGCTTAAAGGGCAAATTGGGAAGATCTAGAAGATGTGGAAAGGATTAAATCGGAATTTATCAAATTGAAGTCAAAATCGGATTAAATTTGGATCTTGAACATGTCTCGGTATTTTGGCCATAACTTTCAGCTCAAATATCGGATTGAGGTGATTCCAACGGCATTGGAAAGATAACTCAAAATTCTACAAATCATTGTGAAATATCATTTTCCTAATTTGGACCGCCGCAATGCTAAAATCGCCCCGCAAGATAGGAGCCCAATTCTGGACGAATCCTTCTCCGATTTGTAATAGGATTGTCTCCTAATTTGTCTAGGAGATGAAATTCCGAATCTCTTAGGTTTACTAGTGTTTCTAGGACTCTCTTAAAGCCTATAAATAGACCTCTAAGCCTCACAATTAGACACACAATTCGAGAGACGATTTTTGGGAGAAGAATTGACGACTTTCAAGGAGCAATTTTTCGGGTTTATTCTTTTCCTTTATTTATTTTATGAAGATGATTAGCATCAATTTCATGTGTAACTAAACCTTTTAGTAGGGCTAGATTGAAGCCCTGATCATGTTTGTATTTTAATTCAATATTGGCACCTTTGCGATAATTGCATGATAGTATTTAACTTGATTAATACATTTTCATGAATTCCTCATGTGTATCAACATATGCATGTGGTATGGATTTGTTAGTTAGATCAATTTGGATGACCGAGTCTGGGTTTAACATTAGTAACAAAAGCAATCCACGGTTCTTGGGTTAATCAACATGGGAAAGGGAGTATACACCATGCCCTAGGTCTCATGTGGTTGTCGGTTTTCACAGTTCATATGCTTTCTTAAAGAACAACTTAGTATACACCATGCTAAATCCTTTAGGAAAGAAAAGAATTAGAGTATACACCATGCCTAATTCGTTGCTTAGGGAAACCAATAGCTTAAGGAGTATACACCATGCCCTTAGGTTGGCAACCATTAAATATTGATCATGTAATTAAAGCATTGGCATATTGATTTATTGTATAAGCATGATTAGCGGTGGAAATCAAAGCCCTACCTCTTCCTTATTGCTTAATCAAAATTAATTTTTATCTCTTTTACTTTATATTGCGAATTTAATTTTAAGCATAATTTACCAATCCTGTGGGATCGATCTTGCACTTACACTCTTTACTACATTTTTGACCTTGTGCACTTGCAAGTAAAACTGCGATTATTTGCTTATTAATTTAGGTAGATAATTTCACAACAAGTTTTTGGCGCCGTTGCCGGGGATTGTGTTAAATTCTGTTTAGAATTACTTTCGTTTAGTTTTATTTTGTTTTTATTTTTATTGTAGTTTGAATTCTACTTTTGTTTAATTTAGTTTTATTTTAGTTCTTTTAATATTTTTTGGAAAAAAAAAAAAAAAAATTGCTTTTCTATGTTGTTTTAGTTTTTTTTTTTTTTTTTTTGCAACCTAGTCTGCACAAGATGAGCGATCGAGACCAAGTGCGATCGGCAGCGATCAACGCATTCTCCAATGATCGAGTGCAGTTCGAGGACCTCTACATGACTTGAAATTGTAACTTCCAAATCAATTTCATGCAAGGACTTGATCAAAGAATCCAACCATCCTTCCTGATCTGAAATTGAGGCGGACTATTGGCGGAGGCGGAGACAACGTTGAGGAAGGAAAAGAAGAACTTCAAGAAGAGGAAGCTATGGCGGAACAACATGTCAACCAACCACTGACTTAGGAACCAACCGCCACGAGGCGAAGGCCCATGAAACAAGCTTTCATCCCGACAATCCCAACAGACATCATGCATTGCCTATCAACCAGGCGGAAGGCAACTACTATATATCTCCACAGATACTCAATGCATTGACCCACTTGAGGCACACCTATTGAGGATCCAAACTTGCATCTAAGGAATTCATCGATCTTTGTAAGTTCCGGCATGTTCAAGGCACGGATCAAGGCGGAATAAGGATGATTCTCTTCCCTTTCTCTTTGAAGGACAATGCAAGACTATGGTACAACTCAATGCCTTCAAACACCATCCACACTTGGGAAGCACATCGATAAATTCTTGAAGAAATTCTTCCCGGAGAAGACAAAGGCGGATGAGGAAGGAAATTCAAGCATGGCGGCGAGAAAGATGGCGACTTATTCTTTGAAGCACAGGGTCAATTCAATGACTTGCTCTTGAAATGCCCACATCACAAGCTACCTCAAGATGAATTGTACAGGCATTTTATGAAGGCTTGAATAGCGCCAATAAAGGAGTAGTTGATTACGGATGTGGAGGAGTCGATGGAAAAGAAGCGATGAAGAGGCCATGGAATTGTTTGAGGCGTTAAGCGAGCACTCCCAACAATTCTCATCAAGAGGAAGACAAGGAGTAAAGAGTAAGGGCTTGTATGAAGTAAACTCAATGGTGGATCTTCAAGTCACATGGTTGCGGTGATGAAGCTAGACATGATTGTCAAAGCCATGGCCTTACAAAACATCTCACCTAGTCAACAAGCTGCACCACTTCAGGTATGTGCTAATTGTTCTCAATTTGATCACACTACTGACACTTGTCCTTTGTATTCTTCTGCAGATCAAGAGCAAGCAAATTATGTGGGACAGAACAATTATCCGCCCAAGAACAACCCATACTCCAACACATACAATCCAGGATGGCGAAACCACCCCAACTTCTCATGGAGCAACAATCAAACTACCCTGAACCCTCAAGGGCAGCAAAGGAATTTCCAACAAGCAGCCCAACCAATTCAAGAATCAAAGAAGGGTGACATAGAGAGTCTTGTAAAGCAAATGGCAACTCAGCAGCAAGCTTTTCAACAACTAATGACGACACAAGAAAAGTTTATGGCAGACCAACAACAATTTCGGACTGAGCAAAGACAAATCAATGCAAAGCATGAGCAAGCCATTCAAAGACTGGATGTAACAGTGGGGCAGTTGGCTAAGGAGATGAGTAACAGAAAGCAAGGTGAGTTTCAGCCCGGACCATACCTAATCCGAGGTCACCAACAAGTGCGGTATCACGGTTCTCGAAGTGGCAAGGTGATAGGAAGGCGAAGAGGCGGCACAATCGAAATAAGTAAGATGAGAGTGTATCCACCACCACCCTTCCCTCGAGATTAGTAAAGCTAAAAGGCGAAGAAAATCACAAGTACCTCCACAAGCCTCCACATCCAAGGTAAGTGAAATGGAGAAGGTGAATGCACCACCTTTCCTCAAAGGTTAGTAAAATTTGAAGAAAGAAAATAAGATGTTTGATATCTTTGAAATCTTGAGAAAAGTGCAAATTAATATTCCTTTATTAGATGCAATTAAACAAATTCCATCTTATGCTAAATTTCTTAAAGATTGTTGCACTAACAAAGGAGATTTAGGAGCATGAAACGGTGGCTTTGGTTGAAGAGGTAAGTCACGGTGTTATTGAAATTGCCACCTAAGCAGGATCCGGGGAGTTTTACTATTCCTTGCGGGATTGGTGATCATGATTGTGGCGGTCATTCTTGGACTTAGGAGCTGGTGTCAATTTGATGCCATACACGGTGTATGAAAAGCTAGGTTTGGGGGAGCTGCAACCAACTTCTATCACTTTGCAACTGGCAGACAGAAGCATAAAAAGACCAAGAGGTATACTTGAGGATGTCTTGGTAATGGTAGGTAAATTTATTTTACCTGTTGATTTTATTGTCTTGGATATGGAAGAAGGCCCAATGCCATCACCTCTACCACTTATCTTAGGGAGGCCCTTCATGAGAACTGCGAATATGAAAATCTGTGTGAAAAAGGGTATTGTGAGTATGAAAGTAAATGGTGAAAAGATAAAATTTAAAGTTTTTTCACAATTGCCCCAAGATGATTTTGAATGTTTTAATGCTTGTATGATCCAAGAGGTTGTTGAGAATGTTGTTCAGGACCATCAAATAAATCCATTGCAAGCTACCCTTACTCACGTGGCACAAGGAAGGACAAGGAGCCAGTTGTTGACAATGTTACTAAAGACATCGGGAAGTTGTGAAACCACAGGAGAATCCTCCATCACATCCGAGGCTAAAAAGCATGAAGGAACTTGAAGAGTTGAGGCAACAGTAGATAAACATAGCAAATGCAAAGGAAGAACCAAGAATAATCATGACAAGCACCATGCCAAGAAGGAGTTTCAAGTGGGCGAAAGTGTGGACTTATAAATCAAGATTTGCTCATCCTAGTAAGTTCAAGTATCAATGGTTTGGTCCTTGTATTATCACAAGTGTGCTTCCTCGGGGAACTTTGGAGGTTCATAGTCCACAGCACAAGCAAACATTCAAAGTGAATGGACACGAGTGAAGCCATATGTTGAAGTGAATTCTACACCAAGAGCACACGAGCCACATCTGGTGGATTTCAAGTGCACCGCGTCAAAGGAGTAGCACTGAAACTACGGTGGAGTCGTTTGAGTAGTCTAGATTCTCAAGCGCCTGTTGAGGTTAGTGGTCCGAGGCCACTAAGGCGGGGTTGGGACGAATCTTTGGAGTGAATTTGCTCCACTACAGGTGTGCGACCGCATAGTTCAAGACGTTAAACTTAAGCGCTCATGGGAGGCACCCCGGCATATCCTTTCAATTTCTTGTTGTTTTCGTTTTACTTTTATTTTGTTTTGTTTTAGTGTTTTGTTTTTCGGAACAAGCGTGCTTGAGTTCAAGTTTGGGGAATGCTTTGAGTCAAACTTATTCCAGACAACTTCATCCATCTCCCGGTAAGATCTTTCCATGTTAGACACACATTGGGGACAATGTGTAATTTAAGTTTGGGGTATGGGAGACACATTTACACACACTTGGTCCCACTTTTCTTTCTTTAAAAAAAAAAAAATGCATGTTCATGTTGTCTTGAAATTTTGGTGATCTAAGAATTGTGATTTGATATTCATTGGTTAGCTTAAAATTTTGAACACATGATCGATGTTGGATTTTTATTTTTGTTACTTACTTTGGGCAATTGAGAATTCACATGTTTGATCTTGCTCGACACAAGCACATTAGCACATGATTGGTGGGGTATGACATGTGGTTTTGATGTGCATATTTCTATGTTTTGGGTGAAGCTGGATAACCTATTGGTTGGATACATTGGCATATTAAAAAAAAAAAAATCATTGATAAGATTTTCCTTTGAGTAATGGGCCTCTTGCCTCAAAGCATTGAGTGTTCACGTCAAAAGGTGAAGAAATTTGATTTGGTTCAAAATTATGACTAGTTTAGTTTAAGTAGCCTTTTTGACTCGAGTTAGTAAGTCCTTAGGGGTGTTTTTACACCCAATGCCTAAAATCATCTGGTTTGGGAGTCATTGGCTAAACACTGCTATATGGGTCAATTAAAGCTTAAGGGAACTAGACATTGCGAGTCATAATTAAAAAAGAAGATAAAAAAATAAATAAATAAAGTATGCCATTGTTGTTCATTCTAATGGGAATTTCGGTGAATCTTGAGATATGGAGACATTGTGCATTGAAATCATTTGAAACCTTCATAGTCTTGTGCTAGTTCACTATACAGTTTCAAATTTGTGATGCCTTGGCTTTTTGTTGTAAGTTATGAAAACTTTTAATTCCAATTCATTGTGAAAATGGAGTTTAACTTTTAAGCTTGCTAATGAATGAAAATCATGGTTTTGAGTGATGCTTTAATTTTTAGATAACATGAAGGCATGCATAATGTTTGTGGGTAACATTCTGGAAAACCCTCACGAGACTTAACTCGTCCTCTAGGGAATACCTAGAGGTTTAAAAACTTGTTGCATTTGCTAAATGCAATCGTACATCCCACGAAGATGGATTTATCTTTTTGTTCTTTGTTTTCATTTTGTTTTTAGTTTAAGTATTGCTAAGGGACTAGCAATATGTAAGTTTAAGTGTGATAAGTGCTTAAATATTCATATTTAAGCCCTTAATTATATTTATTCGCCTTTAGTTTATGTTATTTTGTCTATTTTATTTCCTTTTTGTGTTTTCTGTGTTTTTTGTAGGTCATGGAAGAAAATGAAGCGTTTCTAGAAATGTTCCAAGCTTAAAGGGCAAATTGGGAAGATCTAGAAGATGTGGAAAGGATTAAATCGGAATTTATCAAATTGAAGTCAAAATCGGATTAAATTTGGATCCTGAACATGTCTCAGTATTTTGGCCATAACTTTCAGCTCAAATATCGGATTGAGGTGATTCCAACGGCATTGGAAAGATAACTCAAAATTCTACAAATCATTGTGAAATATCATTTTCCTAATTTGGACCGCCGCAATGCTAAAATCGCCCCGCAAGATAGGAGCCCAATTCTGGACGAATCCTTCTCCGATTTGTAATAGGATTGTCTCCTAATTTGTCTAGGAGATGAAATTCCGAATCTCTTAGGTTTACTAGTGTTTCTAGGACTCTCTTAAAGCCTATAAATAGACCTCTAAGCCTCACAATTAGACACACAATTGAGAGCGATTTTGGGAGAGAATTGGCGACTTTCAAGGAGCAATTTTCGGGTTTATTCTTTTCCTTTATTTATTTTATGAAGATGATTAGCATCAATTTCATGTGTAACTAAACCTTTTAGTAGGGCTAGATTGAAGCCCTGATCATGTTTATATTTTAATTCAATATTGGCGCCTTTGCGATAATTGCATGATAGTATTTAACTTGATTAATACTGTTTTCATGAATTCCTCATGTGTATGCCTTGATCAACATATGCATGTGGTATGGATTTGTTAGTTAGATCAATTTGGATGACCGAGTCCTGGGTTTAACATAAGTAACAAAAGCAATCCACGCCGGGTTCTTGGGTTAATCAACATGGGAAACCGGGAGTATACACCATGCCCTAGGTCTCATGTGGTTGTCGGTTTTCACAGTTCATATGCTTTCTTAAAGAACAACTTAGTATACACCATGCTAAATCCTTTAGGAAAGAAAGAATTAGAGTATACACCATGCCTAATTCGTTGCTTAGAAACCAATAGCTTAAGCGATATACACTGCCCTTAGGTTGGCAACCATTAAATATTGATCATGTAATTAAAGCATTGGCATATTGATTTATTGTATAAGCATGATTAGCGGTGGAAATCAAAGCCCTACCTCTTCCTTATTGTAATCAAAATTAATTTTATCTCTTTTACTTTATATTGCGAATTTAATTTTAAGCATAATTTACCGATCCACAATGGGATCGATCTTGCACTTACACTCTTTACTACATTTTTGACCTTGTGCACTTGCAAGTAAAACTGCGATTATTTGCTTATTAATTTAGGTAGATAATTTCACAACAGAAGATGAACCATTAAATTAATTACAAGTTAATTAATTCTTGGGTGTTACTGAGGGGGACGTCGCTAGGTCTAGCAGACATGCGTGCGCATGTCTTAGTGCGAATGTGATGGGGACCACCAGACGTACGCTCTGCAAATAGTACACCGAACATACGTAGGACCACCGAACGTACGCCACTTTTTGGTATACCCTTTGGGTAATACCTAGACATACGAGACATCCTTTGGACCAATGTGCACAGACCACCGGACGTACGCTAGGGTTGCCGGATGTTCGCTGCTCTGTCAGGGAGTTGGTGGCGGATTTTCTCTATAAATAGCCCGCCCCTCCCCTTCATTCCTCACACCTTCTTCTTCCCTTGGTACGCCCCTAGGCTGCCAAGACCGTTCCTTGGTGTTTTGAGAGAGAAATCCATAAGAAAAAGCATCGACGGAGAGTTCCGAGGAGAGGGAAACATGTCGATGCTGAGCTTTGGAGTAAGCCCCATCTCTCTTTGTTGTTATCATCTTTTTTTCTTGTGGTTATGCCTTAATACCGGTTTCAACATAGTAATTGTGCTTCTTTTAGGATTATCAACGTTTTCAAAGAGTTTCCACCAAAGGATTTGTAAAATTTGTGATTTCTTGCGTTGCATGTCCTGTTTTGTTAGCTTAGAAAGGGATTAGAAGCCTGTGAATACCACTGGTAACGTGCACTGTCCAAACCTTAAACAGTGTGCTTAACACACTAAGCAGACGTACGCCCTCGAGGGCGGACGTACGGTCAATAGGTAGGGCACCTATTCTTAAGCTTCATACGTGTATGCTCTAACTTAGCCTTAACTCTCGGTTTCATAAGACTTAGAATGACAGTGTTTTGTATCCATTATAACAGGAAGTAGCTTTGTCGGAAAATTCACTCGAATGTGCGAGGTAAGTAGACACTTACACCCTTTTTCTTAAACTGTGGGATATGTCAGTTGACTAACCACGCGTATGATATGAGCATGTTTACTTTTCGTAATTACTCGGTAATTGTATGCGTTAATAAACCATCAAGATGCATCGTAAGACATGGTACGCTAGTACGTGCGGTATAAACAGACATGGGCTTATTATATAGATTGCGTACTATGGTCAAATGTGTGTGTTATGTGAGGGCTGTGGATCCATTGGTTTCGTGACCTTGATGCAACCATTCCCAATGGTTCGGTCACTGCAGGATGGACGTCACTAGTTGGTGTGGGCCACTCGGGGTCGGACCCGATCGTGCCACTAGTGCTACGTATGGTATGTTATGCAATGGCTAGGGCACTGGCATTGTATTATAGGTCCCTCGGGACAGTATCAACCCTGCTGAGAAAGGGTAATATCTTGGATAGACCATGTATAGGAGTTATGACCTATAAAGTATTATCTTTTCCTGCATCAAAATAATTAGGCAGTTATCGCCGGTTCTACACCATAAGGCTTTAAAACCCGAGAACCCATGAAATGGTATATTAGAGGAGGTAAACGCCCTCATTTGATTATCACTCAAATAGCACGTTTACTTTTATTAATCAAGCTCATGTTATGCTTACATGTGGGGTCTACTTACTAAGTCATTAGAGTTATGCGATTATCATTCCTTAGGTAATCTGATTCGCTGTTAAGAAGGTAGCTAAAGTTGCTATTATCTGACCGATTGTGCACTATTTACAATTTCAGGTTTGTTTTAATTGTCTAGTCGCTCCATATTCTTACTTGATGACTCGTAGTACTCTCAGATTTATTCACCTTCCTTGCATTACTCTGACAAGTGTTTTTTTTATAAGGGCGGTTGCCTATTAACCATACGTGGTTTAACTAGGTGAACTACTAGTGACTCCACGATTAGCCAAGGCTAATTTTGAGGGTGTTACATCCTAGCCAATCAGTTCGATTAATCGTGATAGGATTAAAGGATCGATTAATCATCCGATCGATCCTAGCGAATTAGTTCGATTGATTATGATTGGATCAAATGATCGATCGATCATCCGATCGATCCAAGCGAATTATTTCAATTGATCATGATATGATCAAAGGATCGATTGATCATCCGATCGATCCTAGCGAATTAGTTCAATTGATCGTGATAGGATCAAATGATCGATCCATCATCTGATCGATCCCAGCGAATTAGTTCGATTGATCGTGATATGATCAAAGGATCGATCGATCATCCGATCAATCCTAGCGAATTATTTCGATTGATCGTGATATGATCAAAGCATCGATCGATCATCCAATCGAACTTAGTGAATTAGTTCAATTGATCGTGATATGATCAAAGGATTGACCGATCATCCGATCCATCCTAGCTAATTAGTTCAATTGATCGTGATCGGATCAAATGACCGATCGATCATCCGATTAATCCTAGCGAATTAGTTTGATTGATCGTGATATGATCAAATGATCGATCGATCATCCGATCGATCCTAGCAAATTATTTTTATTGATCGTGATACAATGAAAGGATCGATCAATCATCCAATCGATCCTAGCGAATTAGTTCGATTGATCGTAATATGATTAAAGGATCGATCGATCATCCAATCGATCCTAGCAAATTAATTCGATTGATTATGATAGGATCAAATGATCGATCGATCATCCGATCGATCCTAGTGAATTAGTTAGATTGATCGTGATAGGATCAAAGGATCGATCGATCATCCGATAGATCCAAGCGAATTATTTCGATTCATCGTGATATGATCAAATGATGGATCGATCATCCGATCGATCTAAGCGAATTAGTTCAATTGATTGTGATAGGATCAAATGATTGATCCATCATCCGATCGACCCCAACGAATTAGATCGATTGATCGTGATACGATCAAAGGATCAATCAATCATCCGATCGACCCTAGCAAATTATTTCGATTGATTATGATATGATCAAAGGATCGATCGATCCTAACGAATTAGTTCGATTGATTGTGATAGGATCAAAGGATCGATCGATCATCCGATCGATCCTAGCGAATTATTTCAATTGATCATGATATGATCAAAGGATAGATCGATCTTCCGATCGATCCAAGCGAATTAGTTCGATTGATCGTTATAGGATCAGATGATCAATCGATCATCTGATCAATCAAAGTAAATTAGTTCGATTGATCTTGATATGATCAAAGGAACGATCGATCATCTGATCGATCCTAGGGGATTATTTTGATTGATCGTGTTATGATCAAGGGATTGATCGATCATCCGATCGATCCTAGTGAATTAGTTCTATTGATCGTGATATGATCAAAGGATCGATCGATCATCCGATCGATCCTAGCAAATTAGTTCGATTGATCGTGATAGGATCAAATGATCGATTGATCATCCGATCAATCCTAGCGAATTAGTTCAATTGATTGTGATAAAATCAAAGGATCGATCGATCATCCGATCCATCTTAGATAATTATTTCGATTGATCGTGATATGATCAAATCCAATCGACCCTAGCGAATTATTTTGATTGATCGTGATATGATCAAATCTGATCGATCCTAGCGAATTATTTTGACTGACCGTGATATGATCAAATGATCGATTGAGGGTCCAATCAATCCTAGCGAATTATTTTGATTGATCGTGATATGATCAAATGATCGATCGATCATCTGATCGATCCCAGCGAAATTAGTTCGAATGATCGTGATAGGTTCAAATGATCGATCGATCCAAGCAATTAGTTCGATTGATTGTGATAGGATCAAGTGATCAAACGATCATCTGATCGATCCTAGCAAATTACTTGGATTGATTGTGATATTATCAAACGATCGATTTGATCGATCATCCAATCGATCCTAGTGAATTAGTTGGATTGATCGTGATAGGATCAAGGGATCGATCAATCACCCAATCGATCCTAGCGAATTATTTCAATTGATCGTGATATGATCAAAGGATCTATCGATCATCCAATCAATCCCTAGCAAATTAGTTCGATTGATCGTGATAGGATCAAATGATCGATCGATCATCCGATCAATCCCAGTGAATTAGTTCGATTGATCATGATATAATCAAGGGATCGATCGATCATCCGATCAATCCTAGCGAATTATTTCCATTGATCATGATATGATCAAAAGATCTATCGATCATCCGATCGATCCTAGCAAATTAGTTCGATTGATCGTGATATGATCAAACAATCGATCAATCATCCAATCGATCCTAGTGAATTTGTTGGATTGATAGTGATAGGATCAAGGGATCAATCGATCATCCGATCAATGCTAGCGAATTATTTCGATTGATCATGATATGATCAAAGGATCTATCGATCATCCGATCGATCCTAGCAAATTAGTTCAATTGATCGTGATAGGATCATATGATCGATCGATCATCTGATCGATCCCAGCGAATTAGTTCGATTGATCGTGATATAATCAATGGATTGATCGATCATCCGATCGATCCTAGTGAATTATTTCGATTGATCGTGATATGATCAGAGGATCCGTTGATCATTCGATCGATTATAGCAAATTAGTTCAATTGATCATGATATGATCAAAGGATCGATCGGTCATCCGATCGATCCTAGCGAATTAGTTCGATTGATCATGATAGGCTCAAATGATCTGTAGTGACCCAAATATTTAACTAAGCATAAGTGGCTTAGTTAAAGGGTTAATTTGGACTTTGGGTCACTAGGATCAGCCAAAAGGGCATTTTGAGAAATTGGACTTCTAGACCGGACGTAGGCTAGGGTTGGCGGACGTACGCCCCTGTCTTTTAGTGCAGACGTACGGTGGTCCCCCATCAAACGTCCTCTGACAGAAAGTACAACCATACTCTATGAATAGTACAACAGACGTACGCCAAAAAGTACCAGACGTACGCTACTTTTTGGAATACCCTCCAGTAATACCTAGACGTATGAGACAGCCTTTGGACCGTTGTGGAAAGGTACCGGACGTACGCCACTTTGGCCAGACGTCTGCTACTTTCTGGACCTATAAATACCCCCTCACCCTTCGCCCATTTCACACCATTCTCACCCCTAAAACCCCCCCCCCTCTTCGCCCCTAGGCTGTCAGTAGGCCGTTTCGTGAGTGTTTGTGAGGTTTCGGTGCTGTTGGAGGAAGGAACTCTCGAGGTTTCGCTTCAAGGAGGTAACGCTTGGTTTCCTTAGCTTTTTAATATGTCGCTACGCTACTCGATTATAGTTCTATGTTGCTAGTTATAGTTGTTAGCTTAGTTATACTTTAATCTTGCTTAGGCTAGCGTTTTGTTAAGCTTAGCATTGTTTCTTTGCATGGAGGTTTCGATCTGCATTAGGAGGCCTTAGGGAGCTTTGTTAGCCTTAGGAGTCGGAGAATAGGCGGATAGTGGAGAGAAAATAAGGTTCTCCCACGAAAGACGTCGGAGCGACGTACGGTCTCGTGATCGGACATACAGCCCGTCGTGACTTAGCGAATGTACGGCCTCGAGCCGGACGTACAGCTAGAGTGTGGTAGGGAAATCCTATTTTCACCAACCGTCCCATAGCTCTTGTTTTCTTGTTATAGAGTTGTGCTTTAGTAGATATAGAACTGATGATAGATCTTTTCTCAGTATTCGAGGTTACGGAGCTTTAAGGGAATTACATAGAGGAGCTTTACTCTGGTGAGTACAAACTCACATGGATGCTTTGTTGTTACTTTTCCTGCATTGCACGTATTTTATATAGATGTCAAACATGCATGTTTTGCAAGTTTCATGAAATATATTTTGGAACTACGGAGAACTCTCTTTTGTGAAAACGTGTGTCTGTTAAGAAGATAATAATGAGACATGTAAAACTGTGCATGTAAAAGACTGATAAGACTAATTGCATCGTAAAACATGGTACACTGGTACGTGCAATAATAATGGCCATGGGCTTACTATTCGGGTTAGCTTTATGGTCAATGTGTGTGTATGTGGGGGCTTTGGATCCAATGATTCGTGACCAATGATGCAGCCATTCCCAATAGATGGTCACTATAGGACGGATGTCATTAGTGGTGTGGGCCACACGGGGTTGAACTCGATCGTATCGCTAGTGTTACGTACAATATGTTTCGTTCAATTGCTGGGGCATTGGCATTGTACTATAGGTCCCTCGAGACAGCGTCAACCCTGCTAAAAATGGGTAATATCTCAGGTAGACAATAACTTTGAACTAATACTGTTACTCATGATTATAAGCATATATTATCTATATATATATCACCTGCATGATAACTGTCATCTCATAATGTTGCATGTGTTTTATAATAAAAGAATCCACAAATTAATGATGGGTATGTCATGTGGATTTCTACTCACTAAGTCGTCAGACTTACCCTTGTATTATTTCTCTTTTTTCTTCATATATACGATTATGCTGTTCTAGATAGTGGATATTGTGAAGCATCCGGTTCTTGTGGAGGATTCAATCCAGGAGATGCTTGAGGACTTACTACAAGCTTAAGCGGGTACTCATGGTAATTAGTACTTTTGAATTATGTTGTAAATATTGAGGCTGGATACATGCTTGCATGCATATTAAGGATTAGCATAGATCCCTTGTACTGATGTATAGAGTATGATTTCCGCTGCTTTGATGATCTTCGGCTAGATGCTCTGGTTATATTGATTTATGTTTACAGTACTTTATTACTTCTGCTGCTTAGTATCCGCTATTTTTGAGGAGTAGAGGTCCTGGAGGTCTTGTTCAGAGCGGAACAAGGCTGAGAGACGAACCGTTGAATTAATTACAAGTTAATTAATTCTCGGGGTGTTACATAATCGATCAATCATCCGATCGAACCTAACGAATTAGTTTGATTGATCGTGATATGATCAAATGATCGATCGGATGACCAATCGATCCTATCGAATTAGTTCGATTGATCGTGATAAGCTCAAAGTCTCGATCGATCATCCGATCGATCCTAGCAAATTATTTCGATTGATCGTAATATGATCAAATCCGATCGATCCTAACGAATTATTTCGATTGATCGTGATATGACCAAATCCGATTGATCCTAGCGAATTATTTCAATTGATCATGATATGATTAAATGATTGATCGATCCTAGTGAATTAGTTTGATTGATCGTGATAGGATAAAATGATCAATCGATCATCCGATCGATCCCAGCGAATTAGTTCGATTGATTGTGATAGGATCAAATGATCGATCGATCATCCGATCGATCCTAATGAATTAGTTCGATTGATCATGATCGGATCAAATGATCAATCGATCATCCGATCGATCCTAATGAATTATTTCGATTGATCGTGATATGATCAAAAGATCGATCGATCATCCGATCGATCCTAGCGAATTAGTTCGATTGATTGTGATAGGTTGATCGATCCTAGCGAATTAGTTCGATTGATTGTGATAGGTTGATCAATCCTAGCGAATTAGTTCGATTTGATCGTGATATGATCAAATGATCTATCGATCATCTGATCAATCCTAGGGAATTATTTCGATTGATTGTGATATGATCAAGTGATCGATCAATCATCCGATCAATCCTAGCGAATTATTTCGATTGATCGTGATATGAATCAATCAATCCTAGCGAATTAGTTCGATTTGATCATGATATGATCAAATGATCTATCGATCATCTGATCGATCCTAGGGAATCGTTTCGATTGATTGTGATATGATCAAGTGATCGATCAATCATCCGATCAATCCTAGCGAATTATTTCGATTGATCGTGATATGAATCATTCAATCCTAGCGAATTAGTTCGATTGATCATCATAGGATTAAATGATCGATCGATCCCAGCGAATTAGTTCGATTGATCGTGATATGATCAAAGGATCAATCCAAGCGAATTATTTTGATTGATCGTGATATGATCAAAGGATCAGTTGATCTTCCGATCAATCATAGCGAATTATTTCGATTAATAGTGAGATGATCAAAGGATCGATCGATCATCTGATAGATCCTAGCGAATTATTTCAATTAATCATGATATGATCAAAGGATCGAACGATCATCAGATCGATCCTAGCGAATTAGTTTGATTAATTGTGATAGGATCAAATGATCGATCGATCATCCATTTGATCCTAGCGAATTAGTTGGATTGATCGTGATATGATCAAATGATCGACCAATCATCCGATCAATCCTAGCGAATTGGTTCGATTGATCATGATATGATCAAAGGATCGATCGATCCTAGCGAATTATTTCGATTGATCATGATATGATCAAATCCAATCGATCCAATCGAATTAGTTGGATTGATCGTGATATGATCGATCGATCATCTGATCGATCCTAGCGAATTAGTTGGATTGATCATGATATGATCGAATGATCGATCGATCATCCAATCGATCCTAGCGAATTAGTTCGATTAATCGTGATAGGATCAAATGATCGATCGATCATCCGTTCAATCCTAGCGAATTAGTTGGATTGATCGTGATATGATCAAAGGATCAATAAGCGAATTATTTTGATTGATCATGATATGATCAAGAATCAGTTGATCATTCGATCAATCATAGCGAATCATTTCGATTAATAGTGAGATGATCAAAGGATCGATCGATCATCTGATTGATCCTAGTGAATTATTTTGATTAATCGTGATATGATCAAAGGATCGAACGATCATCCGATCGACCCTAGCGAATTAGTTTGATTAATCATGATAGGATCAAATGATCGATCGATCGTCCGTTTGATCCTAGCGAATTAGTTGGATTGATCGTGATATGATCAAATGATTGACCAATCATCCGATCGATCCTAGCGAATTGGTTCGATTGATCATGATATGATCAAAGGATAGATCGATCCTAGCGAATTATTTCGATTGATCATGATATGATCAAATCCAATCGATCCAATCGAATTAGTTGGATTGATTGTGATAGGGTCAAATGATCGATCGATCATCTAAACGATCCTAGCGAATTAGTTGGATTGATCGTGACATGATCAATTGATCGATCGATCATCCAATCGATCCTAGTGAATTAGTTCGATTAATCGTGATAGGATCAAATGATCGATCGATCATTCGTTCGATCCTAGCGAATTAGTTGGATTAATCGTGATATGATCAAATGATCAACTAATCATTTGATCGATCCTAGCGAATTGGTTCGATTGATCATGATATGATCAAAGGATCAATCGATCCTAGCGAATTAGTTCAATTGATCGTGATATAGTCAAAGAATCCGATCGATCCTAGTGAATTAGTTTGATTGATCGTGACAAGATATAATGATCAATCGATCGTCCGATCGATCCTAGTGAATTAGTTGGATTGATCGTGATATGATCAAATGATCGATCGATCATCCAATCGATCCTAGCAAATTAGTTCGATTCATCGTGATATGATCAAAGGATCGATTGATCGTTCAATCGATCCTAGGGAATTAGTTCGATTGATTGTGATAGGATCAAATGATCAATCGATCATCCAATCGATCCTAGCGAATTAGTTTGATTGATTGTGAGATGATCAAACGATCGATCGATCATCCGATCGATCCTAGCGAGTTATTTCGATCAATCGTGATATGGTTAAAGGATTCAATCGATTAGCGAATTAGTTCGATTGATCGTGATATGATCAAAGGCTCGATAGATTTTTTGATTGATCCTAGCAAAATAGTTCGATTGATCGTGATATGATCAAAGGATCGATCGATCATCCGATCGATTCTAGATAATTAGTTCAATTGATTGCGATAGGATCAAATGATTGATCGATCCTAGCGAATTAGTTCGATTGATCGTGATAGGTTCAAATGATCGATCGATCCTAACGAATTATTTCGATCGATCGTGATATGATCAAAGGATTCGATTGATCCTTAGCGAATTAGTTCGATTGATCATGATATGATCAAAGGATCGATCGATTTTTCGATCGATCCTCGCAAATTAGTTCAATTGCATGATATGATCTCGATCGATCATCCGATCGATTCTAGCGAATTAGTTCGATTGATTGTAATAGAATCAAATGATCGATTGATCGATCCTAGCGAATTAGTTCGATTGATCGTGATATGATAAAATGATCTATCGATCATCCGATCGATCCTAGTGAATTATTTCGATTGATGGTGATATGATCAAAGAATCGATCGATCATCCAATCGATCCTAGCAAATTAGTTTGATTGATCGTGATAGGATCAAATGATCGATCGATCATCCGATCGATCCTAGCAAATTAGTTCGATTGATCATGTCCTAGCGAATTATTTCGATTGATCGTGATATGATCAAAGGATCAATCGATCCTAGCGAATTAGTTCGATTGATCGTGATTGGATCAAATGATCAATCGATCATCTGATATATCCTAGTGAATTAGTTCGATTGATCGTGATAGGATCAAATGATGGATCGATCATCCGATCGATCCCAGGGAAGTAGTTCAATTGGTCGTGATATGATCAAATGATTGATCGATCGTCCAATCGATCCTAGCAAATTAGTTCGATTGATCATGATATGATCAAATGATCGATCGATCATCCGATCGATCCTAGCGAATTATTTCGATTGATCATGATTTGATCAAAGGATCGGTCGATCATCCGATCCATCTGAGAGATTTAGTTCGATTGATCGTGATAGGATCAAATGATCGATCTATCATCCAATCGATCCCAGAGAATTAGTTCGATTGATCGTGATATGATCAAAGGATCAATTGATCATCCGATCGATCCTAGAGAATTTGGTCGATTGATCGTGATATGATCAAAGAATCGATTGATCATTCCATCGATTCTAGCGAAAACGCCTCAAAATTGGCCTTGGCTAATCTGGTGGAGTCATTGGCAATTCCCCCAATTGAACCATCGTGTGGTCAAACAGGTAATCGCCATTGTAAAAACTTGTCAAAGTAAATGCAAGGAAGGTGAATAAATCTGAGAGTACTACGATTCATCAAGTAAGAACATGGAACTACTGAACAATTAAAACAAACCTGTAACTATAGATAATGCACAGTCGGTCAGGCAATAGCAACTCTAGCCACCTTCATAACTGTGAATCAGATTACCTAAGGAATGATAATAACCGCGTAAGTCTAATGACTTAGTAAGTAAACCTCACACGTAGTTATGACATGAGCCCAATTAATAACAGTAAATGTGCAATTCAAGTAATAACCAAAAGAGGGCATTATCTCCGCTAATACAGCATCTCATAGGTTTTAGGGTTTTTAAAGCTCTATGGTATAGAACCGGCGATAACTACCTAATTGTTTTGATGCAGAAAATGATAATGTTTTATAGGTCATAACTCACATACATGGTCTACCTGAAATATTACCCTTCTCGTGGGGGTTGATGTCGAGGACCTATAATACAATGCGATGCTGACCATTGCATAACATACCGTACGTAACATTAGTGGCACTATCGAGTCTGACCCCGAGTGGCCTACACCAACTAATGACGTCCGTCCTGTAGTGATTGAACCATTAGGAATGGTTACATCGAGGTCACGAAACCAATGGATCCATAGCCCTCACATAACGCACATATTTGACCATAATACGTAGTCTATATAATAAGCCCATGGCCATTCATACCGCACATACCGGCGTACCATGTCTTACGATGCATCTTAGTGGTTTATTTAAACATACAATTACCGAGTAATTACAGAAAGTAAACATGCTCATATCATACACATGGTCAGTCAGCTGACATATCCCACGGTTTACGAAAAAGGGTGTAAGTGTCTACTTACCTCGCACATTCGAGTGAATCCTCCGACAAAGCTATTTCCTGTTATAACGGATACAAAACACCGTCATTCTAAGTCTTATGAAACCTAGATTTAAGGCTAAGTTGGAGCGTACACATATGAAGCTTAAGAACAGGTGCCCTGCCTATTGGCCGTACGTCCGTCCTCGAGGGCGTATGTTCGCTCAGTGTGTTAAGCATACTGTTTTAAGGTTTGGATAGTGCACGTTTCCAATGGTATTTACATACCTCTAATCCCTTTCTAAACTAACAAAACAAGACATGCAACACAAGAAAACACAAATTTACAATCCTTTGGAAAAGCTCTTTGAAAACATTGTAGATTCTAAAAGAATGCACAATTATCACTTTGAAATTGGTATTAAAGCATAACCATGAGATAACAAGGTGATAATCTTCCCTTTCCTCAAACTCCTCGACGCTCTTTTTCTTATGGATTTCTCTCAAAACACCAAGGAATGGTTCCTAGGGAATACCAGAGGAAGAAGAAGGCGTGAGGAATGAAAGGGGAGGGGCGGGCTATTTATAGAGAAAATCCGCCACCAACTCCCTGACAGAGCAGCGGACGTCCGGCAACCCTAGCGTACATCCAGTGGTCTGTGCACATTGATCCAAAGGGTGTCTCGTACGTCCAGGTATTACTCAAAGGGTATACAAAAAGTAGCCCACGTACGTCTAATGTACTATTTGCAGAGCATACATCCGGTGGTCCCCCATCGTACATCCGTACTACAGACAGAAGCGTACGTCAGCTAGACCTAGCGTACGTCCGCCCCCGGTGGCTCAATGTTAAGCTTCTATTCCTAGAAGCTCCAAACGTGATTAGGTTAAAGCTAAGGCTCTTAGGCTTTCACCTAAGCGGCTCTACTAAAGGTTCGGGCTAAGTATTTAATTAAAAATGGAATTTTCCTAAATAAAACGGTTACCTTTCTCGTGGTACTACAGAATTATTTCGATTGATGATGATACGATCAAAGGATCGATCGATCCTAGCGAATTAGTTCGATTGATCGTGATAGGATCATCCGATCGATCCTAGCGAATTAGTTCAATTTATTGTGATAGGATCAAAGGATCGATCGATCAACCAATTGACCCTAGTGAATTACTTCGACTGATCGTGATTGGATCTAATGATCAATCGATTGATCGTGATTGGATCAAATGATCGATCGATCCTAACGAATTAATTCAATTGATAGTGATAGCATCAAATGATCGATCGATCATCCAATCGATCCTAGCGAATTAGTTGGATTGATCGTGATATGATCAAATGATTGATCGATCATCCAATCAATCCTAGCGAATTAGTTCGATTCATCGTGATATGATCAAAGGATCGATCGGATGACCGATCGATCCTTTCGAATTAGTTCGATTAACCGTGATAAGATCAAAGTATCGATTGATCATTCAATCGATCCTAGCGAATTATTTCGATTGATCGTGAGAGGATCAAATGATCGATCGATCATCCATTTGATCATAGCGAATTATTTGGATTGATCGTGATATGATCAAATGATCGACCAATCATCGATCGATCCTAGCGAATTGGTTCGATTGATCATGATATGATCAAAGGATCGATCGATCATCCAATCGATCTTAGCGAATTATTTCGATTGATTGTGATATGATCAAATCCGATCGATCCTAGCGAATTAGATCGACTGATCATGATATGATCAAAGGATCGATTAGTCATCTGATCGATCCAGCGAATTAGTTCGATTGATTGTGATAGGATCAAATGATCGATCAATCATCCGATCGATCCCAGCGAATTAGTTTGATTGATCATGATATGATCAAATGAATGATCGATCATCCAATCGATCCTAGCAAATTAGTTCGATTCATCGTGATATGATCAAAGGATCGATCGATAATCCGATCGATCCTAGCGAATTAGTTTGATTGATTGTGATAGAATCAAATGATCGATCGATCGATCCTAGCGAATTAGTTCTATTGATCGTGATATGATCAAATGATCTATCTATCATCCGATCGATCCTAGGAATTATTTCGATTGATGGTGACATGATCAAAGAATCGATCGATCATTCGATCGATCCTAGCGAATTAGTTAGATTGATCGTGATAGGATCAAATGATCGATCTATCATCCGATCGATCTTAGTGAATTAGTTCGATAGATCATATCCTAACGAATTATTTTCATTGATCGTGATATGATTAAAGGATTGATCGATCCTAGCAAATTAGTTCGATTGATCGTGATAGGATCAAATGATCAATCAGTCATCCGATCGATCCCAACGAATTAGTTCAATTGATCGTGATAGGATCAAACGATCGATCAATCATCCGATCGATCTCAAGGAATTAGTTCAACTGATCGTGATATGATCAAATGATCGATCGATCATGATCAATCCTACAAATTAGTCCGATTGATCGTGATATGATCAAATGATCGATTGATCATCCGACCGATCATAGTGAATTATTTCGATTGATCATGATATGATCAAAGGATCGATCGATCATCCTACCGATCTAAGAGAATTAGTTTGATTGATCGTGATAGGATCAAATAATCGATCGATCATCCAATCGATCCCAGCGAATTAGTTCGATTGATCGTGATATGATCAAATGATCGATCGATCATCCAATCGATCCTAGTGAATTAGTTCGATTGATCATGATATGGTCAAAGGATCGATCGATCATCCGATCGATCCTAGGGAATTGTTTCGATTGATCGTGATATGATCAAATGATCGATCCATCATTCAATCGATCCTAGCGAATTAATTCGATTGATCGTGATAGGCTTAAATGATCGATCGATCCTAGCAAATTAGTTCGATTGATCGTGATAGGCACAAATGATCGATCAATCATCTGATCGATCCTAGCGAATTAGTTCGATTGATCGTGATAAGATCAAATGATTGATCGATCCTATCGAATTAGTTTGATTGATCGTGATATGATTAAAGGATCGATCGATCAATCGTTCGATCCTAGCGAATTATTTTGATTAATCGTGATATGATCAAAGGATTGATCGATCATCCGATTGATCTGAGCGAATTATTTCGATTGATCGTGATATGATCAATGGATCGATCGATCCTAGTGAATTAGTTTGATTGATCGCGATAAGATCAAATGATCAATCGATCATCCAATCGATACTAGCGAATTAGTTTGATTGATCGTGATATGATCAAAGGATCGATCGATTCTAGCGAATTAGTTCGATTGATCGTGATAGGATCAAATGATCAATCAGTCATCCGATCAATCCCAACGAATTAGTTCGATTGATCGTGATAGGATCAAATGATCGATCGATCATCCGATCGATCTCAAGGAATTAGTTCAACTGATCGTGATATGATCAAATGATTGATCGATCATCCGATCGATCCTAGCGAATTAGTCCGATTGATCGTGATATGATCAAATGATTGATCGATCATTCGACCGATCATAGTGAATTATTTCGATTGATCATGATATGATCAAAGGATCGATCGATCATCCTACCGATCCAAGAGAATTAGTTTGATTGATCGTGATAGGATCAAATAATCGATCGATCATCCGATCGATCCCAGCGAATTAGTTCGATTGATCGTGATATGATCAAATGATCGATCGATCATCCGATCGATCCTAGCGAATTAGTTCGATTGATCATGATATTGTCAAAGGATCGATCGATCATCCGATCGATCCTAGGGAATTGTTTCGATTGATCGTGATATGATCAAATGATCGATTGATCATTCGATCGATCCTAGTGAATTAATTCGATTGATCATGATAGGCTTAAATGATCGATCGATCCTAGCAAATTAGTTTGATTGATCGTGATAGGCACAAATGATCGATTGATCATCTGATCGATCCTAGCAAATTAGTTTGATTGATCGTGATAAGATCAAATGATTGATCGATCCTATCGAATTAGTTTGATTGATCGTGATATGATTAAGGATCGATCGATCAACCGTTCGATCCTAGCGAATTATTTTGATTAATCGTGATATGATTAAAGGATTGATCGATCATCCGATCGATCCGAGCGAATTATTTCGATTGATCGTGATATGATCAATGGATCGATCGATCCTAGTGAATTAGTTTGATTGATCGCGATAGGATCAAATGATCGATCGATCATCCAATCGATACCAGCGAATTAGTTTGATTGATCGTGATATGATCAAAGGATCGATTGATCATCCAATTGATCCTAGGAACTAGGTCAATTGATCGTGCTATGATCAAAGAATCGATTGATCATTCGATCGATCCTAGCGAATTATTTCAATTAATCGTGATGTGATCAATGGATCAATCGATCATCTGATCGATCCTAGTGAATTAGTTCGATTGATCGTGATAGGATCAAATGATCGATTGATCATCTGATCAATCCTAGTGAATTAGTTCGATTGATCGTGATAGGATCAAACATCCGATCGATCCTAGGGAATTAGTTTGATTGATCATGATATGATCAAATGATCTACTGATCATCCGATCGATCCCAAGTGAATTATTTCGATTGATTGTGATATGATCTCCAATCGATCCTAGCGAATTAGTTCGATCGATCGTGATAGGATCAAATGATCGATCGATCATCCGATCGATCCTAGGGAATTGTTTCGATGGATCGTGATCTGATCAAATGATCGATCGATCCTAGCGAATTAGTTTGATTAATCGTGATATGATCAAAGGATCGATCAATCATTCGATCGATCTTAGTGAATTATTTCGATTGATCGTGAGATGATCAAAGGATCGATCGATCATCCGATCGATCCTGGCAAATTTGTGATGCCCCACCCAGTGGGAATATCAATTAACTAGTAATTGACCCCACGGTACACCATCCCAGCCATGTCCCTCCGAGACATGACCTCCGGGAAATCACTTTCCTCGTCGTAATGAAAAAACTGTAGCGGAAGACTTTATCAAGACTATGGGATTTAAGAGATGGTAATGAAACATCACATATCAATACCATAGATAAAATACTACATCCATAAAATAATAAGCAGTTTTCAATGTACCGGTCGTCAGACCATTGACAAGAGAAATAGTTAAATTCCAAAATAGTTATATCAACATAGTTTTCAAGAGATCTACAGATCAAAGCCTAGACTTAAACTTCAACAAAGCTTGTGAGATCAGAATCTCGATAATGTCTACACGAGCAGATCCTCCATCCTCCCACATCGTCCTAAGCCAAATCGGGTCCATGTTCTAAAAAATTACCCGTATCAGGTCCTGAGCAATCACCCACGTAACCTCCGATGGCATCCTCGTCTAGTGCAGCTAAACCGCGTAATTATTTGTAATGATGGGAAAAGACATAAACAAAATGGTAAGTCTAAAACTTAATGATTTTTAATGCAGATAATACTCATGCCAATTTTCATTAATGAACTCAGGTATTTATTGAGCAAAACAGTTCCTCCATAACGGTTTAATTATGCGTGATATGTGTATAAGAATGATATATGCATATGGTGTCAATAATAGCCATAGTTCAACACCATGGTTTACCTGAGATATTACCCATTCTCAGCAGGGTTGACGCCGTCCTGAGGGACCTATAATACAATGCTAGTGTCCCAGCCATTGCATAACATACCGTACGTAACATTAGTAGCACGATCGGTTCCAACCTCGAGTGGCCCACACCAACTAATTACGTCCATCCTATAGTGACCGAACCATTGGAAATGGTTGCATCAAGGTCACGAAACCAATGGATCCATAGCCCTCACATAACGCACACATTTGACTATAAAGCTAACATGTATAGTAAGCCCATGACCATTACTATCACACATATCGGTGTACCATGTCATACGATGCAAATTATCTTATCTATATTTTACATGCATGCCTTTTTATAAGTCTTACTTGATTAATAGATTCGGCACAACGTTTTTTTCAAAATGACAGAGTTCATGTGCAATAAGTACAAACTGTGAGAGTTGTAAAATATGCATGTTTTCTCGTACACAAAATAAATGTGCAGTGCATGGAAAATAACAATGCGCATTATGTGAGTTAAAACTCACCAGTCGATACGCGTCTCTGAAAACTCCAAAAGGTCCGAGTTCTTTAAATTTGTGGAAAACCTTCTATTAGTCCTAATTCCACTATAACAGCCCTAAATCAAGGAAAACAGACGTTATGGGACATTTGGCAAAATAGGGTTTCGCCACACAAGGATCAGACGTCTCGTCTGCAGGTAACGACAAGTCAGACGCTCGTCTCGGCACAGACGTTGTATGGGTTCTCAGGGAGAACCTCATTTTCTCTCCATTGTTCGCCTATCCTGGGACTCTTAAGGCTACTGGGAACTACCTAAAGCCTTTTAGTCCAGTTTAAAACCTTCATGCAACGTAACAATGCTAAACTAACCAAACGTTCAGCCAAACAGGTTTTAAGGTGCTACTAAACTAACCAGTACAACTAAACAATGACCAAGTAGCAAAACAACGTAAATTAAAGGTATGGATCGAACGTTACTTCCTTGAAACAAAACTGTAAGAGTTCCGCTTCACGAACGTTCTGAACTCGCAAACTCCTTGCACACACGCTCACCAAACATTCACTAAGCTTGGAAACACTCTGGAAACACTTTGGTAGCCTAGGGGCATTCTGAAAACTGTGTGAAATACGAGGGGGTAAGGCTCATTTATAGGCCCAGAAAGCAGCGGAGGTCCGGCCAAGGGGCGTACGTCCGGTGGTTCTTGTCCAGTGGTTCAATGGCTGCTTCATACGTCTAGGTATTATCCAGAGGGTATTTAAAAAGTAGCGTACGTCTGATGGTCCCGCGTACGTCCGCCAAGATAGTTTGCAGCGACGTCTGGTGGTCCTCGCACGTCTGCACATGACAATAATACGCGTCCGCCTAACTTAGTGTACGTTCGCCCAAAAGTCCAAATTACCCTTCTAGCAGCCTTAGTGACCCAAAGCCCAAATTAACTCCCTCAACTAAGCCACTTATGCCTAGTTAGTAATTTGGGTCATAGAATTAGTTTGATTGATCGTAATAGGATTAAATGATCGATCAATCCTAGCAAATTAGTTCGATTGATCGTGATAGGATCAAATGATCGATCAATCGTAGCGAATTAGTTCAATTGATCATGATAAGATCAAATGATCGATCAATCGTAGTGAATTAGTTTGATTGATTATGATATGATCAAAGGATCGATCGATTATCCAATCGATCCTAGGGAATTAGTTCGATTGATCATGATATGTTCAAATGATCAATCGATCATACAATCGATCCTAGGGAATTAGTTCAATGGATTGTGATATAGGATCAAATGAAAAAAAAAAAAAAAGAATATACATATATTATATAACCATTCCTACCTTCAAATATATATATATATAGTTTAAAAAAAATTAAAGTTTTAATTTATACCTTCAACTATAGTTTTAAAACTATATACCTTCATTTATTTTTTAAAAAAAAAAAAAAATTATATATATACCCGTTCATAGCTTCAAATATATATATTAACTAAAAGTATAGGGAAAAAAACGAAAAAAGACAAGGACTATTAGCATCCACTTTTCTAATAAGGCGTATGGATTCTGATAGTCCCTTATTAACGTCCACTTTAAAAAAAAGTAAAAGACAAGGACTATAAAGTTGACACTAATAGTCATACATAATTTCCCCGCCCAGATAATTTTCACCCCCACCCCCGCGCGCTTCTTTTTCCCCGCGCAGCTTCCTCCCCAAAACTCAAAAATCAAACCTCAATCTCTCTCCTCTGTCGGCTCATGTTCCCAACCATCTCTCAGACTCTCACTCTCCCTTTCTCCCTCTCACCCTTTCTCCCTCTCGCCCTCTATCTCAGATTCTCTCTCTCTCTCTCAAAATCAAAATCCCCAAGAAGTTCAAGAATCCCTCTCCCTAAGATCGGAGATTTTTTTTTTGCCCCCCCTTCTCTCTCTCTCTCAACATCAAAGTTCTGTGCTTTCTTTTTCCTTGGCTTCCCACTGAAACTCTGTAGCTCTAAACAAGGTGCGTTGGACCTTCTTCTTCTTTCTGGGTTTAGTTATCATCTTTCTTTTATATTATTGGTTTGATCAGCTGTGTATCTGTGCATGTGGGTGTCTGTTTGTGGTCTTCTTTGATGGAATATGAGGTACTTTTGAGCTAAATGGTACTTCGACCCTTTGGGAAAAAATTTGAGAAATTTTGAAGCTTTTACCAAAAGGTTGCTTTAGATTCTTTATTTTCAGTATTTCCTGTTTTTTTTTTTATTTTTTATTTTTATTTTATATATATATATATATATATATATATATTTAACTTTCTGGATGGAAAAGTTGTCTATTTATATTTTTTAAGGAAAATTTTTGTAGCTTTTCTGCTTCCAAGCTTGGAGAAGTCTTTGATGTTCTGTTTCGACTAGAAAAGAAACCTTTTTTTTTTTGTTTTGAAAATTCCGTATATCCTGCCCTCCTTTTTAGTGAATGGTCATTGGGCTAGAGAATTGCTTGTTTGATCTTATCGGAATCTTACAAAAATGAAAGAAAAAGTTGAGGACTTTCTGCAAGCTAAAAGCTAGTGGTGCCGTGCTTTTTATGAGAATCTGCTGAAAGATGCATCCAATTTCCTCCATCTTGATCTTTCTCAGGGAACCGATGGAATTTATTTATTTTTTTACCATTACCTTTTGTTGGTTCTTTCTTATTTTAGTTTTGCTTTCTGAGAAATATGAGAAAAGGAAGGGAAACAAAACCTTGTGTCTAGTCTTTTAATAGAATATTCAATATTATTAAATCACGTCAATCAAACCAATTAGCTGGTTTTGAATGTAAAAGGAAGGTTCCTAATCTTAATCAGTGGTGCTGATGTCTAAAGGATAGAAGGAGATGCCAAGAGCTTCATTGGAGGACCCTCAAGTTGGTATGTTCTCAATCTGTTCAAAGTTTGTGACCTTGCTTCAGAGTGAGTAAGTGATTAAGATTATTCTAGAAATATGGAATTGAATTGTTGATTGAATGAGAATTGCCCTTAACAATTGATGACATGCTCTTAGAGAATAAAGTTAGTCCTACATTGGGCGAGTGCCGAGGGTGTTGCATGGATGTTTCCATATTGGTTTCGTACTAGGCAAGAATAAGCTTTATAAGTGATTTCCCCTTATTTTCCCCATTTTCTTGTTAATAGTTGGCATTCTTGCATGAAAGAGTGCAATTCTCCAGCTTATTAATGGGGTGAAAGTTTTGGCTCCTTTTGATTTATTGGAAATTTCTCTTCTTTCTGGTCATAAGTGATTGGTTTCTATTGACAAATTTTTCAGTTCAAAATGTGCAACTGCAATTGCTGCGTGTAGTGTAAGTCCAAGCCCACTTCCAATTCAAAAGTTATACCTTGAAAATTTTGGATGTTTTGTCTTCCATGCTTTTTTTTTATTGTGCAGATTACGTGGAAACTACATAGCATAGTAAAATCCAAAAGGGTATTAAATGCATATTGAACTCTCAAATTTAACTTTAGCCTGCAGTGTTACCTTAGAGGTTCTATTTCTCTATTTGTTATGATTGGTGTTCTGAATTTGCTACAGAGCCTTAAAATACATGAGTGAATTAATAGACCAAGATATGGGTGGTCAATTGTGATGCTTGTTTGATTGGTTTCATTTTCATTATGAATGTAGGGCAGCTTCTATTCCAAGAGGCAAGGGTGGTGCCTGCCTTCAAATGAGGTTGGTTTACAATCATTTCGTACCCCTTTTGCTGTTTTTGCTTCAGCGGATGGATTGCTCATGTACTTGTCTACTTTCAAGTTATTTAAACCTTTTTCAAATAATTGTATACGAGGTTAATTTCCACTTCCTTGCTTATGCATTATTATTGCCAATTAGATGGTAGCATTATTATGTGGTACAAAGGCCATACTTGCTACAAGCATGTAGTTTGTGTATTTGCTATTCCCATTTGTTGCAGGAGAAAAACTTTGAACTTTTGTTTCATCGATCTATTTCCAGGCATTAGCAGCTGAGATAACAAAATTTGAAAGACAAAGAGATGATCATGAAGCCGAATTGAAAAAGGTTTCTCTTCTTCTGTCTTCTTCTCTCTCTCTCTCTCTCTCTCTCTCTCTCATGTTGAAACTAAAATTTACAATTATGAGGAGACACTTCCTTATTTAATAATTCTTCTTAAATATTAGCAGTTACTAATTCTTCTGTAGTAACTGCTATGTCTAATGATGCTCATAATGAGAACAAGCTTATAGTTTAATAAGCTTTGCCATTACCAGCCTACACCTCTAGTCATGAAATTTTACTACACCTGGATATAAAACTAAATTTCATACCTGAGCAGAGACAGAATACCGATTTCCTAAATTCCTTTGTGTGTATTCTTCCATATTTTTGTAGTCGCATACAGTAATTTATCCATTTTACTTATAAAAAAAAAAAAAAAATCCATTTAGCAGCCTTTAAAAGCTACTCTTGCACTGATTTGCCTTTCATTAAAACTTTTAGACACATTTTTGGAGCTTTTGGAGCCATATATTTTTAGGGATATGCTTGGATCTCTACCACTTGAGGTATTGCTTGATATCCAATTGTTTAGTCACATTGGCAACTATATCATACATTATGATATTTCTTTTTCCTTCTCTTTGGTAAGATTATGCAAGCACTTGTAGAGCATTATATAAGCAAGGGGTGGTTACAGCGAGTTGAACAATGCGTCCTTCACATGGATATCTCTTCCTTGGATTTCAATCAGGTCTTACTCTCAAAATCTTTGTTAATTGTTTTCCTTGTTGAACTAAATTTATTTTTTATGATGTATTGACTTGAATTATTTTGTTATCATGAAGGTTGTCAGGTTATGTAGGGAGCACAGATTATATGGTGCTCTGGTTTATCTCTTAAATAAACGATTGAATGATTTTAGGGCTCCTTTAGAGGAGCTGTTTGTGGTATTGCGAAATAGTCTAAAGGAAAGTGCTGCTGCCCTTGGGTATGTTGTGTTGATATGTTTCATGTATATTCTAATTTATTGAATATGGAATATGTTAGCAAATCATAGTGGAGCATGGTATTGCTTTTTGATGTATGCATTTTTGCATGTTTTGAAGAAATGGAGCATGGTATTGCTTTTTAGACAAGGAACCAGACCAGCTACTGTATCCACAAATCATAAAGGGTCTCATATTCATAGAAATGTACTGGCCTTGTAAATGAATGTTTCATTGATGAGTAAAATGTTGATGGACTGATTCGTGTGATTGATGGATGGTATGGTCAGGTTTAATTGGGGATAGATGGAAGTTGAGAAATATATTCCACCAGGGAGGATAACTTTCTTTTGGTTTTCCCCCCCTTCATGGTTGGAAATGATAGTTGTGGCAACAAATTAGTTTCTTGTTTTTTTGAAGAAAGTTTTGAAGCATGATGTATGTTGTTTATGCATGTTTATGATTAGCTGGGATAGATGCAAGTTCCCCCTTCATGGTTGGGAAATGATAGTTTTGACAACAAATTAGTTTATGCTATTTTCTTTAGAAAGATTTAAAGTATGTTGTATGTTCTTTTTTTATACATGAGATGGATTAGATGGCCTAGGAAAATCTTCTATGATGCATATTCTTTCATATGTTTTATCTTGTTGATGGCATATTGTATCGATTATGTTCCATTTCTTTCTATTTGGCCCCTAGTCATGAAGAAGGTTAATGCATGTGTTTTTGTATGCGTGGGTGCACACACACATATGTATGCATGTATGGCTTAGGTTATTCCAAACACTTGTGGATGCTATAAAAGTTTTGTTAAAGGTTTGGCAATTAAGTGTTTGTATTGTTATTATTCATATGATACTAATGAATGGCTCCCAATTTTCAGGTTCGACATCAATTGAGGATAATTTTTCTTCAGATGGGGTAAGACCTTTTAATAATGTCCAACACATTTGTGTTTTGGCATCATGTTTGTTTTTAAGTTTGACATTTTTATTTAGTTGGGTTTTGATTAAACAAGATTTTTGTTGAAGTAATATTATTATGGCTGTGATGAGTTGGTATTATAAAAGGGGATTAGCACATTAGGGACTTGATCAATAAGGCTAAAACTAAATAAGGCACAAGTTACTTTAAGGTTACATGAAGATAGTAAAGTATTTGAATTTTTATTTTGGAGTCTAACAATAGTTTTAGAATAAGTGAGAAACATGGGGAGAGAAATAAGAATAGTAGATTGGAAAAATTAGTTACAGGGATTATGGGATTAGGGTATTTTTTTGTCATGACATTTTTATAATTTTTTTCCATTAGGGCCATTTATATATCTTTTGAATATGACATTTTTGGTATTCTTTTGTTATGACATTTTTTATTATTATTTTCATTAGGATCATTTATATATCTTTTGAATATGACCTTATGTTTTAAAATTTCTTTTTTTTTTTCTTTAAAAAAAATTATTAGGGTCGAATTGACCCTAAAATATTTTATTTTATTTATTTTTAGTTTTTTAAGACCATTAGCGTCCACTATAGCATCCACTACAATGGACGCTAATAGTTATTATTTTATTTTTTAATTTTTTTAAAACACTATTAGCGTCCACTTGGTTTGGACACTAATAGTTGATTTTTTTTTTTATTTTAGAGCATTAGCGTTGACTCATATGGTATTTCATTTTTTTAACACTATTAGCGTCCACCAAAGTGGACGCTAATAGTTGATTTTTTTTAAATTTTTTTAAATTTTATTTTTAGACTATTAGCATCAACTATGGGTCAACGCTAATGGTTTTTTATTTTTTTATTATGCACTATTAGCGTCGACTTTTAGTGGACGCTAATATTCCACTATTAGCGTAAACTCAAAGTCGATGCTAATAGTGCACTATTAGCGTCCGCTCTCCCTTCCTCTATCATCAGCGTCCACAATACATGACTTTTAGCGTTGACTAAAAGTCAACTATTAGCGTTCACTTTGGTGTTGACGCTAATGATATCATTAGGGTTGGACAATTAGCATCCAAAAGTTGACGCTAATACTATTAGCATCGACTTTTGGACTTTTTATGTCAACGCTAAAAGTGAATTTTCTTGTAGTGCATTCACTTCCAATTTAATGTAGGAAAAACCAATGCCATTGCTTTTGCTGGTCTCAAGCTAGAATCCTGGGCTCATCACCATAGCAAATGATGTCTTTGGATCTAATCTTCCCATTAATCCTGATGTTCTCACCAAGGCCTTCCAACTTGATAGGAATGTGGTCAATTATCTTCAGAAAAAATTCTAGTGGGACAATAATTAGAGAAATATTTGTAATACCCAATAACGAATCATCAGATGGTTTGGATTGAGTTTGTCATTATTTGATTCCCTTATTGTAACATCATAGCAATAAATTAGTTGAAATAAAATGATAATTTCTTATATTTACACTATGTGTCTCTCTTTGTGATTGAGTAATAAAGAACAATTGCAGATTGGGTCATGACCGACCCATGGTAGGGTTTGGTGGTGACCTTGATTTGGTTCTGCTTCACAACTAGACCTACAACGATGCCTAGTGGCACCTCATTGTGGGTGTATTGAGCCATGAGTCACAAGGTGGGTATGGTTATCTACCAGACCATTCTTTATTGTTTTTAAAAAAGAAAAATTAACTGTATTTGTAAATTTCACACCCCTTCATTAGGATTTTAACTTAAAAGTCCTTAACAAATAAATAACATTGCAAAAAACTAAAAGTATGATACACTAAATTAAGAGTTTTAATACTTTTGGGGGAAACATACAAAAGTGATGGAAGTTAAGGGGGATTAAGTGGTTATTTTAATAGCTATGACATCTGGGTAGCAAACTGTGTTCTAAAAACTGTCTAATGACATTTGTCATTATAAACGTTGATTAAAGGTATTTTTAAATGAGGCCTCGTTTATAAAAATTGTTAGTATACTCATTGAGTCATGGAATCACACATCAACTAGTAAAATTAGGCTAATTTAACAAATGTCTCTTAAGAAAATGAAAACTAATAATTGTATTTGGACTTTTGTCCGTGGGACTAGAATGAGGCCACAATCTTTGAAAGGGCTGACTTGATGATGTAGATTAGGATGACCTATCTTATCTTTTAGTCTTTTATTTAAATTAGGTTTCTTTATTAGTCTTTTAATTGTTTTAGTTTACTTTTCCTTCTAGTACGAGGTTTTAGATTACTTTTCCTTCTAGGATGTGTAATCCTAGTTTATCTTAGATTACTTTTCCTTCTAGGATATGTAATCCTAGTTTATGTTAACCTCTTTTATGTTTTAGCCTCTAAGCCTATAAATACGTGCTTAGACCCTTTGGAAAAACAGTTATTATTATTATTGAGTTTGTTTAATAAGAATACTCGAGTTGAGTTTCTTGGTTCTTTTTCCTTGGGCTTTAGATAGCATCTACTTTAGAGAAGATTTCTTTGATTTTGTGATAGTCTCACAATCTTAGGAAATTTCTTATTTTTCTTGATTATTTACGTTCTAACCTGCATCGGTTGGTATCAAAGCCCATCTCTTTCCATGGCGCCGATCACAAGGGAAGGGTAACCGCTTTGCACACTTGGAAGACGGAATGATCGCGAAGAACCGTTAGAGAAGAATCATCAATGACCTATCGGCACATTCGAGGCACAATTTGCTAGCTTGAGGAACAAATTGCAGTCCTCACAAAGCGATTGTCCATCAAGAATGTTCAAGACAGACGTCGGCATATACCCTCACCGCACGACTCGGAGGAGGAAGACGCACTTATGGAGAATGAATACGAAACCCTTTTGCGAGCGGAGTGCACAGACATCAACCTCTGGTACAAGCTCGCCAATCGGTGGGAATCGGTTTCAAACTTGATATTCGAATTCAGCAGGGTCTCAACCGAGGAATTTTTGGACCGGATAGCGGATTGAAGAAGTTCTTGATTTCAAAGGGTACCGAGGATCGACGAGTTTCTTTGGTCGCAACAAGTTCGGGAAGAGCTGCGGCGGTGGCGAATCGAAGCAATCTAGGACTCGGCTAGGCAAATCAAAAATCAACAGATGGGAGAAATCTGAAGTACATGCGGCCGGGCCTTCTTGCCATACAACTACACCGAACCATGTATCGCCGCTGAATTTAAGCCAAGGTTCAAGACCGTGGATGAGTACGGAGGAGTTCTACAAATACTTGACACGGGTTGAGTTAGCGAGACGGATGATCAATTAGTATCCCGATACATCGGAGGGTGCGACAAAACATTCAAGATTCACTAAATCTTTTGATCCCGTTAACGATCTGCGGCTCATCAAAGAGCCCTTCTATTGGAGAAAGCAGCCTAGAGGATCCACAGGCTTCTTTGGCGTGTACGAGGCGCACGACTCGCTACATAACGGGCCGTTAACACCTCGAAACACCACCCAATCATCAATCCCAAGGGGCTCCAACTACAACCAGCCCACCTAACCGGAGTGCAACGAGAATGGGCCTAAATGCTTTAAGTGTGGTGAAGGTCACAATGCGGATTGCCGCAAGGGAGATAAATATGGAAAGGGTCTACTCATTGACTGGGAAACGCCGATGAGCAAGGCGATGAAGAAGAGCAACAAACCTTTGATGACTACGGACGTGGAAGAAGAACACATTACGGAGATAGCGGGCCTAGCTTAATGGTGAGGAGGATATGTCTTACACCCGAAAGGCGGAAGGAGATGACGAATGACGGCACAACCTTTTTCACTCCACATGCACTATTGGAGGTAAGGTTTGCAAACTAATCATTGATGGAGCAGAGAACGTGGTAGCGTAAGAAGCGAGTTCTGGCCCTAGACATAGAGAAACACCCTACACCCTATCGCTTGGAGTGGCTCAAGAAGGGAAATGAGGTAATAGTTTCAAAACGTTGCCTTGTACATTTTTCTATTGGTACCAAATATAAAGATAACACTTGGTGTGACGTGGTGGCCATGGATGCCTGCCACCTATTACTGGGGAGACCATGGCAATATGATCGAAATGCACACCACGATGGACGGAAGAACACCTACAGCTTTTTAGTAAATAATGTGAAGCTTACTCTCTACCTAACCAGAGAAGTAACCAAACCCCAAAAGAGGTGGGCCAAACACTTCTAGCCAAAAGAGAGTTCATAAGAGAAATGCTTGATGCTGATCAAGTATACCTACTCTACGGCAAAGAATGTAGCCCAATGAAGATCATACCAGAGGCAGTTATGGGTTTGCTAGAGGAATTTGCTGATGTATTCCCAAAAGACCTACCAGAGGAGCTACCACCCCTGCGTGACATTCAACACCAAATTGATTTGGTACCCGGGTCTAGCCTTCCCAACCGACCACACTATCGCATGAGTCCCAAAGAGTATGAAGAATTACGAAGACAAGTGGAGGGACTACGGCTAAAGGGCACATTCGGAGAGCTCGAGCCCATGTGCGTTCGATTGCTCACACCCAAGAAAGATGGGACATGGAGGATGTGCGTGGACAGCCATCAACAAAATTACGGTACGATATAGATTTCCCATTCCGCGATTAGATGATTTATTGGATCAATTGAGTGGGGCAACTATATTTACCAAACTGGATTTGAAGAGTGGTTACCACCAAATCCGAGTGCGGGTTAGCGATGAGTGGAAGGCATTTAAAACGCGTGAGGGACTTTATGAATGGTTGGTGATGCCGTTTGGATTATCCAATGCTCCTAGTACCTTTATGCGAGTAATGAACCAGATATTCCGCCCATTCATCGGCAAATCAGTGGTCGTCTACTTTGACGACATCCTCATTTATAGCTCCAACCGAGACACACATCCAACACATACGGAGGTACTCCTTGTGCTACGACAAGAGAAATTTTATGCACCGGCCAAGTGTTCTTTCATGACCGACTCGATTTTTTCTTGGATATGTGGTATCCAAGGATGGATTAGCGGATGAGTCTAAAGTAGCAAATGATTCGTGATTGGCCTCTCCCTACTACATTACATGAGGTAGTTTTCATGGATTGGTGTCCTTTATCGTCGTTTATTCACAATTTCAGCACCATATTGGCACCAATCACGGAATGCATGAAGGCGGAAAATTCTCATGGAATGAGGCAACTACTAACGCCTTGAGTTGATCAAGGTCAAATTGATCACAGCTCCATTATTAGTCCTTCCCAACTTTGACATACCGTTCAATTGCATTGCGATGCATCCAAGATAGGCATTGGAGCGGTGCTTAGCCAATTGAATGCATCAAAGGACCTTGGCCTATTTGGGTGAGAAGTTGAAGAGCGCTAACTCAATTATAGTACTTACGACATTGAGTTCTACGATTAGTGCAGTCGTTGAAGCATTGGAGCTCCTACCTGCCTATAATGACTTCATCTTGTACTCGACCATGAAGCTGAAGCACCTCAATGATCAAGATAAGTTATCCGCTCGACATGCTAAATGGGCCGCCGTGCAACAATTTTCTTTCACCATCAAGCACAAATCGGGGGGCATTGAACAAAGTGCGGCGCCCTCGGCGAAAGACATCATTACTCACTACCATGAAATCGGAGGTAATGGGGTTTGAATTATTGAAAGATTCCTTATCTAGTGACCCGTTTTGGCCCTATTTTAGAAGATGTGTCCACAAGAGCACAAGGAGGCTTTGTATTGCATAATGGGTTCCTTTTCAAAGGCACTCACCGTGCATTCTCAAGGAGCCTACGATTGAAAATTATCAAAGAACGCCATGACGAGGGTCACATGATAGATAAACACTTCAACCGGTGGCGAACAGTTCTATTGGCCAAGTATGCGGAGAGAAGTGGACAAACTAGTGAAGAGTTGCGGTGGTATGTCAAGTATCAAAAGGAGCGGCTACCAATGCTGGCCTATATTTACCTCTCCCTATTCGAGAACAACCATGGACAAATGTGAGCATGGATTTCGTGTTGGGTTTACAAGGACACAAAAGGTAATGATTCCGTTTTGTAGTTGTTGATAGATTCTCTAAAATGGTGCACTTCATTATGCAAGAAAACTGCGCGATCACGGTCAATGTGGCACAATTATACTTTAGAGAGGTATACCGCCTCCATGGCTTACCTTTGTCGATAGTATCAGGCCGCGACACAAGATTCCTTAGCCACTTTTGGCGATGCTTATGGAGGTTATCAAGCACAAAACTTGATTTCAGTAGTGCCTACCACCCACAAACAGATGGACAAGCGAAGTCGTTAATCGATCATTGGGAGCTCTACTTCGAAGTTTGGTGGGGGAACACATTAAGTCATGGGATACAAAATTATTCCAAGCCGAGTTTGCTTACAACCGTTCCACAAACCGGAGCACAGGCTTAAGCCCATTTACCATCATTTATGGGAGTAATCCTCGTGCCCCACTAGACTTGGCACCTATCCTGCATATGACGAGAACAAACACAACAGAGAAGACTTGATGATCCAAATCCGGAAGGCCACAAATTAACAATCCAGAAATTACAAGAGTCCATCAAAGTATAAGGCAAGCGCCGACAAGAAGAGACGAGCTGTTGAATTTGAGGAAGGAGATTTTGTGTGGGCTATCTTGACAAAAGATGATTCTGTGGAGAATACAACAAGCTGGCAGCTCGTAAAGTGGGTCCGGTAGAGATAATCGCGAAAATCAATCCAAACGCATACCGGTTGAAGCTACCAAGCCATATTAAGACGTCTGATGTCTTTAATGTCAAACACCTTGTCCCGTTTATAGAGGACTTATCAGAGGAAGATGCAAATTCGAGGACGAATTCTCTTCAACCTGGGGAGGATGATGTAGATTAGGATGACCTATCTTATCTTTTAGTCTTTTATTTAAATTAGGTTTCTTTATTAGTCTTTTAATTGTTTTAGTTTACTTTTCCTTCTAGTACGAGGTTTTAGATTACTTTTCCTTCTAGGATGTGTAATCCTAGTTTATCTTAGATTACTTTTCCTTCTAGGATATGTAATCCTAGTTTATGTTAACCTCTTTTATGTTTTAGCCTCTAAGCCTATAAATACAGGCTTAGACCCTTTGGAAAAACAGATTATTATTATTATTGAGTTTGTTTAATAAGAATACTCAGAGTTGAGTTTCTTGGTTCTTTTTCCTTCAGGCTTTAGATAGCATCTACTGCTTAGAGAAGATTTCTTTGATTTTGTGATAGTCTCACAATCTTAGGAATATTTATCCCTTCTGTTTACTGTTTTCTTGATTATTTACGTTCTAACCCTGCATCACTTGAGCAAAGTCAATTCTTACTATAAATGTGAGAATATATATTCCTCATGTGGCCTGCTTTGGTATTTATGTATAAACGATATGGTTTAATTTAAGTAATGACATTGTCTTGCGTATTAGAAACTCTGGTATATTTTATAAGTGAGTTTGTAGTGCCAAAAAGAAAGAAAAATTTTTTACATGAATTTTTTTTTTATTGCGAGTATTTAATAAGTAATAGTCACACGGAAAATTCAGATATTTTCTACTTACAGCTTGTATTTCACTACAAAAAACCAAAGTTGTTTTGACAGGCCATTTTAGATGTGGCCTTTTTAACATGTTTTAAATGTTAAAATTTATGGAGTCAAAAAAGTCAATATTTTGATGTGACAGTTTCCAAAATGTCAAAATTTTGACTTGACAAAACAAAAAATAATTAATTTTTTTTGACATGGAAATGAAGAATTATTTAGGGTTTTAAACATTTTATTTTATTTCTTATTTTTCTTTTTTTTTTTTAAAAAAAAATTCTGGATTTTTTTTTTTTCAATTAGAAAATTTATTAATTTAATTTATTTTCCATTTCCCTCTAGATCTACAACCCCTGCTTCTCTCAATCTCTCCATGACTGTCTCTTTCTCTCGATCTCTACAGCCCTAGCCCCAGCCCCTGCTTCTCTCTTTCACCTCCTCTTCCAAGCTCTAGATCTCTGCATTTCTCTCTTTCACTTCCATTTCTCTCTACGACAATTTCCTTGGTAAAAATTTTGTCAAAAAATTGGAACTACATATAGCAAAAGCACCAGAACCCAGCTCACTATCTGCAGATCAGAAAAACCAACCCAGAATCAAACAAAAAATTGGAAACCCAATCAAAATCAAAGAGCAAAAAAAATCCCTAACCCAGTAGAGAAAAAATTCAAAATTCAAAATCCCAAACCCAGCAGAAAAGATAAAAAAGAAAAGAAAAAAGAAAAGTAAGACTGAGCTGCGCTGGTGGGGAGAAAAGAAAGAAAAAGAAGAGAGAGGGAGAGGAAGAGATAGAGCAGCTGGGGAGAAAAGAAAGAAAAAAAGAAGAAGAGAGGGATAGAGCTGCTTGGGCGGGAGAGAATTAGAAAAAAGGAGGGAGAGTAAAAAGAATTGAGCTGCTAAGCCAGCTACATGATATCACTAAAACTTTTTTGACGTGCCACATTCTGACGTGTCAAAGAAGTTCAAATGATTAAAATTTTTCTTCTTCTTATTATTATTATTATTTAACATCTTAGAACATTTATTTTGAAAAAAAAAATAGATAAATTAAAACTTTTTTGACGTGCCCATGACATATCAGCATGAACACGTCAGAATTAACCTTTCCATAATTACAGCTGCAGCAAATTCTAATCAGAATTATTTCAAATGAAAGGAAATTTAGATGTATGTAGCACAAAAAATGATCTCATTACATGGAAATGAAGAATTCAAGACCAACTGGTGAAAATCAAAGTCTTAAAGAAGCCCTGGAGAAGCTTCACACACCCATATAAAACAAAAAATCAGTATACCATCTCCCAGTAACAAATACGTACTCCAAATTAAAGAAGCTCATTCTTATGGAAATTTCATCAAACATATGGAAAAAACAAAACACAAATGACAAAGGAACACACACCAGTAAGCAACAAGCCCCTAGAACACACAATAGTAAGCACAACAAGCCCACAACAGTAAAGGAAAATAAACATCTTTACAGACACAACAAACAAAAAGCCAGCACCTACTTACAAAACAAATGCTTCTGAAAGAAGAGTTAAACAAATTCTATACTGCATCAAAACCTAAGCTATATAATGAAATTGAACCCATTTGTCAGAGAAGAAATAATTGAACCCATTTATGCAGGAACCCATGCATATATAATGAAATCATCTTAAACCCAAAATCTGGGTGGCTCGTGTGAAGAGCGGCAGTGAGAGAGAGAACGAAAAAAAAAAAGACTGCGCATTTGGGATTTTGACCGATGTAGCAAAACCTTGAATAACCTCAAAATCTCATCCCTCTTTAGAAATCAAACACAAAAGGCACTATCAAGATCTCTTAAACCATGTTAGATGTTATAATCGAAAAGAATGGTATACGACCAGTAAAACCATGAAAAATCCCATTTCAAAATTCTACTCACAAAATCAGTTGCAAAGAACGGATCTTGACAAAACAAGCCTCTGATCTGCCGGCCGGTTCTTGGATGGTGGGCGTTGTTGGGGCGCGGATTTCGAGCTGATTCCGTGGGTGGGCGTCGCCGATGGTGGGTGGCACTGGTGCCGGAAGTGGTTGATGGTGGGCAGAGGCGGAAGGTTGGGGAGAGAGAGCGGCGTGAAGGGTTAGGAGGAGAGGGGCGGAGGCGACCAAATCGCGTGGGGTTGAGAGAGATCGGCCGGATGGTCGACGTTCGGCCTTCGTGGTGGGCGGCGGAAATTGGTGGTGGTCGGAGGAGCTGCTTGGTGGTGGCCGGTTGTGGTGGTGGGTGGGAGGTGGTGGGGAATTTGGGAGAGAGAGGCGGGAGCATTTGTGGGAGGGGAAAATGAAGAGAAACCTAAAAACTAAAGGAATGAGTTTTCAAATTTTTAATTTTAATTTTTTATTAAAGGTCGACTAACCCAAAGTTGTTAACCAAGCCATTTTGCAGACAAATTTCGCACAAAATATTTCTGAATAGCATTACTCATCTTAATTGAAATACTTTTTCTTGAAGAATAAATAAACAAATAAATTTGAACTTTTTTGAAGTGCCACATGGACACATCCAAAAAGTTCAAATGATTATTTATTTATTTTTCTGAGCATCAATCTTGGAACACTTTTTTTAGATGGCAGGGTTCATTTTCGAAAACTGCCTACAACATTCCTACGTATAGAACAATATTTTATTTTTTTTGGACTGAACGAAAAATAAATAAATAAATAAAGGAAACATATTAATTAGTGGCATAAGAAGAAAGAAAGGTCAGTTTGTGTTGGGGATAAAAAATTCACAGCGGGTCCCACTATCTCTCAAAGAACTCTCATTTATCTTATAAAATTCTATGTTATCTCAACTACCGATATTATTTTCTACTATTTTAAATGATCCATCAATCATTTAAAATAGAGAAAATCATGGAAGCAGTATACATACAAAGCCCTAAAAGGAACTCAATGCATCGTAAAATGATGATTCATCTATCTCAATACAATACTAAGCTCCGCTTATTTTCTAAAATACAATGCTAGTCTGCTACATTTTGTCCCCATATACGATCGCTAACTTAAGATTTGAGGGTCTATAGACTTATAGACCCTTTGACGCCTTATTATTCTGAGGAATCCAAAGATTAGAGAAGGCCCCAAGAACGTAGACCGACAGAAAAAAAATGCATCAACAGCTTGAAAGAGCGCTTTACACAAATTGGGTCATTTCTTACATGAATATTTGTTAGTGGGATTTTTATTTCCACACTTGACAGTGACTTATTTCTTTTCTCTATTTCACAAGTTTTTCGTTAAGCATGAAGAACAACAGTTACTGAACGGTATATATTTATCGAATAAATAAAATCTACAGTAAAAAGAAATTTCAAGCTTTTTTGAGGTCAGCTGCTTTTATGTGGGAGGAGAGGGAAGAAAAGAGAAAAAAAGAAAAACTGGGGGCCAGCTCAATTTGCTCCTTCCCAAGGAGTTTTTGACGTTAGTATAGTGACATGTCAAAAAATTATATTTATTAATATATATATAACTTTTTTGTTCTTAATATATATAAGTATTGTGCGATCAATCATTGTGATAGAGATGTAAACAAATTTACATAAGAGAAGTGCGATCGAGTGTAATCACCATTGTGCGATCGATCACTATGACAGAGACTACAAACAATTTACATAAGATATGTGCGATCGAGCGCAATCACAATTGTGCGATCGATCGCTTTAACAGAGACTACAACCATTTATAGAAAAGTTGTGCGATTGATCAAGCCGTGTGCGATCAAGCGATATGACAGAACCAATGGCCACTTAAAAGTATATATATATTTAAACTATATATATATGTATGTATTTTGAGATATATATATTATATATATATATAATTTTTAGTATATATATATGCATTCACCAACCGCCACATGTCACTGTCGTTGGCCACCCGCCAGCCTCTATCTCCTCCGGCATTCTCCACCATATTTAAGCCGGATCTTCATGTGCATGAGCACGAGTCCAAGACGTCAACTGAACCTCAACACTTTTTTTGAAACCTATCTTTCATATCACTCCACTCACTGAACCTCAAGACGTTAGCTGATCGTTAGGGTTTGAAAAGTTTAACTCAAATTATGGAAAGTTTAGGGTTTCTTAACATATTTTGATTAAATATGGAAACTACCTAATTAATTAACAAATTAAATATAAAAAGTTTAGGGTTTCTTAAATTATTTTTATAAATCTATATGGTTTAGCTAAATTAATTAAGGGTTAAATACCTAATCTTTGACTATTAGTTAACCTAACATACGAATGAAAATTTGACACTTGACACAAGTGGTCATGTCATCAGTGATGACATGGCTACTCTATTTAATTTTGCATAATATTATGTATTAATGTAATTAACATAATTAATATTATTAATTTTAATAATTATATTAATTTTGAAATTTTGAGTGGTGGCTTTTCACCACGTAAAAAAATTTTGACGTGGCATTTTACAACATCAAAATATGTGCCACGTCAAAGTTTCAAAGTGGAATATAATTTTTTGGAAAATTAATTTTAATTTTTTGACGCAAATAGTGACATATCAAAATTTTTGATGTGTCATTTTGCAACGTCAAAAATTTTGATGTGGCAATATTGACACATCAAAAATTACTTTTTTGACGTGTTACTTGATGCCACGTCAACAAATTTTGACGTGGCATTTTTGACCAACCACCTAACACATCAAAAACACCCTATTTTTTTTTTGTAGTTGAAGCTTTTGGCAATACGAGCAAAATATAAATATCCACAATCACTCCAGTATCTCCCTTCCCTATAATCTAAAGTGTATCCATATTCCTTCAATGGGTCTAAAAGGTGATCTGTTTTTGGCTTGGAAGCATGGAATTGAGCTTGAGCCTATTGATCAAGACTCTCATTAGATTTCTTATTTAATTTATTCGAATCCTCTGCATTGCCCTTGGTTACTCTTGTTTATTATTTATTCCCCTCACTTGAGCCATAAGAGAGTAGTGGAGTTTTGGGAGAAGACTAATAATTTTAAAGAGAGAGAGAGAGAGAGAGAGAGAGAGAGAAGCTGCCACAAAAAAAGAAAGAGGGGAAAGAAATTCAAAAACCAGAATCTGGAAATTTCGTCCAGCCTTGATCAATAGTTCCAATCGACAAGTGTTTGTAGTCCAATTGAGCTACAGGGATGTTCATAACATGTGACTCTTTATTGTAAATGGTGGAGATTGGATTCTGAACATTCTGTATCGGTTTTTGAGCCTATGAACCGTAGCCTCTATTTGGGTGAAATTTTTCTTTATCTTTTATAGAAGTTGATATGTGCCAAAAAAAAAAAAAATAAAAATTGTATTTCTTGATGATAGTTGCTAATTGTATGCCTCTAATTGAGACTAGAGAAGACTCATGTATTCCCATTATTGTTGATAGTAGAAGTGTTTGGGTGGACTATGATCCCGTGGTTTTTCCTTCTCACATTGTGAATGTTTTCCATGTAAAAAATAGTGTCTTGTGCTTGTGGTGTTTGGATATATATCTTCCACATATATATTGCTCTATTTTATAGTTTCCTATTGATTCACATAAAGAGGAAGTTTTGTGTATTGTTGTTTCTCCCAACATATACCATGTTAAATCATCACTTATCCTATAAACTTAAAAACAAATGTTACTATATATATAAGATTCTTACTACCATAATTTTACAAGTTGGAGTTAGAAAGTATTTACAACTTAATGTAGATCAATGAGCCTCGTCTGCAGCCCATCAATGAACCCGAGAGCCTCGTCTAATCTCATTTGGAGGCCATCCGGATGCCTATATTATTTTTGTCTAACAACTCCAAAAGTACCATATTTAGAGTTTTCAACCTCTGATTGGAGCAATCTTTACGATGTTAGAAAACTAACTAAAATTTTATAAAGTCATGTTTCATGAGGTTTGGCTAATTTCGATGTTTATTAGGTCAAAATGGGCTGTAAAGAGAAGATTGGAAAGGTGGACGACACTATGTTTAATTTATGCACTTTTATTAAGTGCCCGTCCAAACGGGGGTGTTTTTTGTCCGGACATGACTCATAGAATTACAATTTCGACTTTAATTTGTACTTTTATTAGGTTTATGATTTGGGGCCTATAAATATATGCATATTGCCTTTAGAAACACATATTTGGTTTATATATGAATTTATTTAATAAGAATTACTTAGAGTTGGGTTTATTATTTGTTTTCCTTCAAACCTTAGAGAGTATTTTGGTTTTCAAGAAGATTTCTTAGATCCTTTGATAAATGATGAGTGCCAAATATTGTATATTTGACCACCCTTAACTTATGGTTGTTAAGTTCATAGCTTTGTTATTTTCTAATGTTTAGATTGTTTTTAGTGTTTTATTGTGTTGTAGGTCGTTGGCATCAATATGTGGTTAAAAGGGTGAAAAGGACTTAAAGTGCACATCTGGTCTTTGTTAGTGCACTTGATCACAAGATTTGCGATCGAGTGCACCTATGATAGATCTTTAGCAAGCGGCGTTCGAGCACGCCTGCACTCGAGCACAAGGACCACGATCAAGCGCACTCCACGTCAGCCTGTTACCCTAACTCCATCGCATTTGTGCCTACACCATGGGATTATTGAGCGGTTACGTGTGCTTGAGCGCATTACCTACAATCGAGCACACAAAGGCACACTCAAGTACACCATTGACCTAGCAACACATTAAATTTTGCTTATAAATAGAACCTCTTTGTTTTTTTGTAAACCTACATTTTGGGAGCGCGCCTTGGAGGCTAGAAACCTCTATGCTCTTCATTGTTTACCCTATAAATCGTCATTTATTTTATTAGCCCTTTACTTTATGATTAGAGGCTAAATCTTCAACTAAGGTTGAAGATGAAGCCTCACCATTCATTTATCTATATGCTTTTATGTTTAGTTTAATACTCCATCCATTGTTTAATGTTTTGTATGCTTGTTTCAATTTAGTTTCATAACAAAATTGTGTTGATTGTTGTTTACGAATCATTAAACGTCCAATATTCGTTGTGTTCTAATCTGGGGATACATCGGATGATTCTATCAAGATTCAATATCCACTATGATCAATGATACAGTGGATGATTTTATCGAGATTAAATATCCGTTGTGACTCTTTAACAATAAATACATCGGATGATTCAACTAAATTTTATAATAGCAATAGAGTATATATAGTGCTTAATCGATAGACAAATGTATGAACTAAGTAATAGAAAACATAATACGCCTAGAAGCATAATCATTTTGGATGTATGAACTAAGCATAATTATATGTATGTTAATGTGGTGAGGTGGATTCTAAGGCCTAAATGTTTTTATTTATTTGTTTTTAAGCATTTAGATTAGTTTATATTTTTGTACGCCATATGTTTGATATTTGGAACTAGGTTAAAGTAGAGTTAGTTTAGATAATTAAAATTGGTTTTTCACAAACACAATTTCCTGTGGATTCAATCTCGTACTTTTACAATACTACACTGCACATGACTAATGCTATTGTGAGTACATCAAATTTTGTCGCCGTTGCCTGGGAATTATTTGTTTTGTGGAAATTGATTTTTTTTGTCTAAATTAATTTTATTTTTCTACTAGTTATTTTATTTCGGTAATTATATTTTATTTTATTTCTTTATGTGTTTTTGCATAGAAAATTAAAATAAAAATTTAGAATAGTGTTTGATTGGGTGTTTTTGGTGTTTGTTGAAGTTTTTTGGAAATTTGGTCTCTGCTAGTGTGATTGAGCACAGCTTACTTGTGCTCGAGCACACCTCTACGAAGAATTGCTATTAGCGTGCTTTGTTAGCTAGGAGGTTGCAGATCTTGGTATGTGATCGATCGCACCTCAGTTGTGATTGAGTGCACTAGCAGATTGTTTTATTTTATCATACCTAGATTAACGCTCAAGCGCAGTGCGCTTTTGCGATCGATCACACCTCTGTTGCAATCGAGTGCACTAGCAGACTTCTATACTTTTGCACTTTTACACTCGATCGCATGGTACCTGCGCTCGAACGCACCTTCGCAGTCAACACCAACAAACCCGAGGCAGCTAAGTATTAATTTTTTATTTTTTTGTTTGTTTATTATTATTTTTCTTTTTCTTTTTCTGTTTTTTTAGTGCCTATATTTTATATTTTATGTATTGTTTTTAATTTTTGTTTATTTTATTTTTTTGTAAAATGGGGTGAACCCTCCAAAATAAAATGGGGCAAAGTTACAAGCATTAGCTGTAAAGTTAACAGCTTCCCCAAAAGGGTTCACCATTTCCCTAGGCTATAGTTATGTGAGAATTTGCATGCTAAATAGTTTGGGTGAAGCATGAGTCTTCTTTAATAATTTTAATGTTTCCCTTAGTTGTAGGACACCAAATCCTACCAACTACTCTCAGAATTTTCACCCACATGGACCATGTTCACACTGCTCCAACCCTTATCATAGTTTAGGTGATTGTCCACATTGGGGACAATTTTCAATTTTTCACATGAGTAGATGAACATCAATTTCTCCAGTTCGGGGTCTAATTAAATTTCAATTTTTACACCCCAAACTAGAGCAACCATTTTGATTTCTATGGCAAGCTCATGCTACAGGAAATTATGCTCCCCAATCTTATGGATTGCACCATTCTGAATATCCGTAGTCAATAATCCATCTTCCGATCCTTTATCATATGACTATCCTCCTAAGCAATCTTCTTTGAAGAAACTTTAAGAATTCATGGAACTAATAGGCCAACCCATTATTCCTGCGTCACAAGAACCATCATTAGAAGACACACTTGAGGCATTCAGGCAAATAGTCAACCAACCCTTTCATGAAACCAAAGATGCCACTGTGGCAAACATTGAAGCACTTGCAAGGTTGGAAGGATAGCTTGGTCATTTAGTTGTTGAATTCAACATAATGAGGAAGAGGAGTTTCAAAGTCAAGAGATGGTGAGAGAGCAATACATGATTGATAAGCATGCCAAAGCCACCACATTTGGGGATGAGGAAGTTGTCAAGGAGATTGTTAATGAGCCAAGTCTAGAGTATCCTGCCCTTGAGGTGTAAACGGAGAAGGGGAAACTACTGAGATATCTTGCCTTAACTCATCTTCATTTGTAGCTGAGCCTTTCATTGTGGATAACCACTATTCCATGCCTTCATCGTACAATCATCATCCTCAAGAGTCATTAGTGCAACATTTTTCAACTACTCATATCGATGACTTAGAGGAGAGGGTGAACCAACTCATGGTAGCTAGGCATGCCTATATCAAGCCTCTTCACATTGATGCACCTCATCATTCATGTTCATTTTCTTGTCATCCTTCTCACCAAGATGATTGCCCATTCATTAGTCATTACGTGATTGAAGCTAACAAATCTGCACATGAGCATGCCCAAACCACCACCATACTTGTTAGTGAGGAAAAAGTTGTAAACAAGGTGGAAGAAAAGGATGAGCAAATTGAGCCCTCACAAAATTCAAATCTATTTAATGAAAAGGAAGTGAGTACTAAAGCTCACTCCTTCATCACAATCCCTCTCGAGACCCATCATGAAACCCAAGCTTCATTTCTTCAACGTCTCAAAGTGCTATCTTATGCCATAATCATCAACGATTTATGCACTGAAGGTCACAAATCTAGGAACAATCTTCCTAAGAAAATCCAGTTACATAAGAAAGTTGGATACCTAAGATGGCGAAACATCCTTCTAGAGGGCTATCAAGTGTCAAAGAAGAAAGGTGGAATGGATTGATTGGACACCCATGGGATTGGGGAAGGTGCGGTAATTTTTCTTTTTTATTTTCTACACTTTATTTTTGAGTCATTTTCTTTTTGTTATTTTATTTTGTGGCAATCCTAAGTTTTAGGGTATTTTGATGGACTCATAGGTTTAAAAAAAAAAAAAAAGAGTTGGCTTAGGTTAACAATGAGAATGAGCCCAAATACGAATAATAATAATAGTTAATAAATAAGTAATTAATTAAATAAGATAATAGTAATAAAAATATAGTAAAGAAAAAGAAAAAGAAAAAGAAAAAGAAAAAGAAAAAAAAAACCCTAAGCGCCTACTAAAGAAAACCCTAAAATTGTGTTCCTTTTTGTACACCTATATAAAGATATAGCCGCACAGTCCTGCCTTTCATTTTTCTCCTCATGCCTCTCCCTGCGTTTCTTCATCAAACCCATAGTGTGTCAAGTATGGTTCATAGACTCACAACCTTCTTTTCTTTGTCTTACATATATATTTGTTATTCTAAAATAAAGTGGGTCAATCTCCTTGGTGACCGTGTGTCTTGTAGTGAGAAAGAGAGATTGTTTTTTTTTTCTTATTTCATCTCTCTTCACGTGCAGCCATGTCCCCACCACTTTGCCATGCATATATATATGTATTGAATCCAAATTTTGCTCTTTTAACACTTAAGCAGGGTGTATGTTTCCACTCCATTTGTAGACCTGTAACTCACTGTCATATATATATATAGATATATACAAATGTTTTGAAGGATGTTTAAACTATAGAGATATAATTGTATATATATATAATGATTCGAAATATTTATAAATAGATATAAATATATAGATATGTAATATTTTAAAGTATAAAAATATAAATATATTAAATTGTGGTACTGATGAGCGTATACATGTGGGGTATTTTTTAAAGTAAAAACACATATAAAGTGTTAGGTCTTTCATCTATATATATATATATTACATATAGGATCCTGACGTGTATATATATATTAGAGCTTAAAGTGTACTTTTATATATATATATATATATACATATATATATGTAGATGAATGGAGGGTAGTTGACAATATGCATATAACTGTACGAAATAATTTGAAGTGTATATATATATATAAGTGGGTAATATGAAAGAAAATAATTTCTGAAAATTATGAGAAAGCATACCCAAATACCTAAGAAAGTTCATTCTCAATTAATGCAAGCCAACTCATAGAAGTAATAGAATGCATTAGTATGATGTATATGAGGGTAGTAACATGCCTGTATTTCCTTCAGGAGATTAGTTAGCAGTCAAAGGAAATTCTTAACTACCGTTAAGAGGTAAGTGAATTTACTATCCCTTCCAGAAAAATTATCATGTCATGCTTTTGTTTCAAATTACAAATGATCATTTTGTTTATACTACTGAATTATGTTACATGCATGATAAGTTTGAGAAAAGTAAAGTTGAGAAAATAATGATGTCTATAAGAAATTTTAAGAAATGATGATAAACCCTCCTATGTGACGCTGTACGTATTTAAAGAAGTATTAAGAGAAGTACAAGAAATGAGAAGAAGTTTTACAATGAGGGCACATGTATGGAGGAGAGTATTTTGGCCTAAGAGAAACAAGGCTAAGGATGGAAGCGCAATGAAAGAGGCTCTGCAAGGTGGTTCCATCACGTTTTATTTTGCCATGCCGAGTGCAAGAGTTAATCGGCTGGCCAAGGGGCTTGCTGCACACGATCTTGTCCCAGTCGTGAAAGACCGCATAACCCTAGTATGTAAGGGGGTAATAAAGATACGGGCCTTAGTATGAGATAAAGATTATGATTAATTTGATTGATGATAATGTTTTATTGTGCTTTATGTTTCTTATGTTATTTTATTATTAAAATATACTAGGAACATATGTAGTTATGAATTCCATTTTTCAAACGGGACAAGGAGTAAACCGCCTATGGTTGTGGATTTCATTTCGGGCCCCTTTGGGCTCACTGCTTTATTTCTTATTTGTGTAATGATCGTTGCTTTAGGAGGCCGGAATGGGGGCGGGTGTATTTAGGAATTTTCGTATGATTTCACATTAGTCAAGCTAATAAGTGCATTTGCATAGTTTCTTCTAGAGATTATTGAATTTATTTTAATAAGGAACACTTCTATTGTTTTGGAGACATATTTTGTTTTAAGGTGAATATTTTAGTTTTTTTAGGACATAATATTCTAGAGTTTTATGCATTATCTTTTTATAATAGTATTATTTAATTGATAAACCTTATGGAATCTTTGCAAGTAAGAAAGATGATTAACAAACCTAACCCTTTTGGGCTAGGGAGGTTACATATTTCTTGTCATTTTGTTTTATTTTATTTTGTTTCTAACAGTAATTAACATTTTGATGTTTGTTCTTTAGAAAAGATTGCTGTTAGTTGTTGACAGGTTTGGTGTTCAAGTTTGGGGGACGCCCGTCACGCCTTGGCCTTTGCACACTTCAGTTTTCTCATCCCATTGTATTGTATTTCTTGCCACATTGGGGACAATGTATCTTTTAAGTTTGGGGTGTGGACAAACACTCTATCTGTCTTTTTGTTTGTTTTATTTGTTGGTTTTTGTCTATATATAAATTTTTTGTTGTTATGTTGTTGATTAGGCATAACCTACATCATAACTGTGGATTGCATGTCATTGGTGTGTTTAACTTGTGTGAACATTGCATATCATTAAAAATCTCAGTTTTTGATTAATGTGTTGGATTAAAGAGACTTCACTTGTTTGATTAAATTTTTCACATGCACACTAGCATAGGATTTGTGAGGTATGAGATTTGACTTAAGAATGTGTTTCTTGAGATTTTTAGGTAGATGTGATGTGATGTTGAAAACCTTGGCCGTTTAAAAAAAAAAAATCATAAGTTGAGTTTTCATTGAGTAATTGGACATTTTGCCTCACCAAGCAATGAGTATTCGCATAAAAAGATGAGAAAATTCCAACCGAGTGATTGTATGGCTAGTCGCTTTGTAACTCTTTTTGACTTGAGTAATTAAGCTCTTAGGGATGTCTCTACATTTAGTGCCCTAAAATCACTTGGTTTGGGAGTCATTGGCTCAACACTCGTTACATGAGTCGATTAGAAGCTTAAGGAAGTCAAGCATTGCACAACCTACACAAAAAAATTGCACTTTTTGATTCAAGCCTTGGTTGTTTTTATCACATTGCTTTCCTATGATTTTGGGGTACACATGTTTTGAGAATAATTGAAGCCCTATGAGTCCGTGTTAATTTACTTTGCACTTTTTGGAGCATGTGTTGTCTCAATTTTCTAGCCGTGAGTTGAATGATGCTTGGATGCTTGGATGATGTGGTTTGTATGTTCGACTTGTTCAAATTGCTAATTATGTATGAACCATATGTTTAAGTGAAAGGCTTTGTTTGTCAATAACATAGTGCCAATAAATTGTTTGTGGGTATCATTGCTAGTAAACCTCACGAGACTTCAGTCGTCCTCTAGGGATGCCTAGGGGTTTAAAAGGCTTATTGCATATGCTAAATGCAATCGTTTTTCTCATGAAAGCAGACTTATGTTTCTTGTTTTGATTATGTTTTTCATTTTATTTTGCTAATGGACTAGTAAAATGTAAGTTTGGAGGTATTTGATGAGTGCCAAATATTGTATATTTGACCCTCTTAACTTATGGTTGTTAAGCTCTTAACTTTGTTATTTTCTAATGTTTAGATTAGTTTTAGCATTTTATTGTGTTACAGGTTGTTTGCATCAATATGCGGTTAAAAGGGTGAAAAGGACTTAAAGTGCACATCTAGTCCTATTAATGTGCTCATTCGCACAAGATTTGCAATCGAGCGCACCTGTGATCGATCTTTAGCAAGTTGCATTCGAGTGTGCCTGTGCTCGAGTGCAAGGACCACGATTGAGTGCACTCCACGCAGCCTGCTGCCCTAGCTCCATCGCATTCACACTTGCGTTGTGGGATTATTGAGCGGTTACGTGCGCTCGAGTGCATTACCTGCAATCGAGCGCATATAGGCCTACGCTTGAGCGCATTACCTACGATCGAGCGCACATAGGCTTGCGCTCGAGCGCACCACTAACCTGGCAGCACATTAAATTTTGCTTATAAATAGAACCTCTTTGTTATTTTGTAAACCTATGTTTTGGGAGGCACCTTGGAGGCCAAAAACCTCTCTGTTCTTCATTGTTTATGCAGTGGCCCAAATTATCAACTAGGTGTAAGTAGCTTAGTTGGGAGAGTTAATTTGAGCTTTGGGTCACTAAGAACACTAGAGGGAAAATCTGGACTTTTGGGCAAACGTACGCTACTTTCTATAGTGTGGACATACGGAGGGGACCATCAGACGTACGCTCTGCAAACTGTACAGGCAGACATATGTGGGACCATCGAATGTATGCTACTTTTTGGAATACCTTCTGGTTAATACCTGAATGTACGAGACAACCTTTGAATCGCTGGGTAAGAACCACCAGACGTACGCCCTTTGGCCGGACACCTGCTGCTTTTTAGGCCTATAAATACCCCCTACCCTCTTCATGTTTTGCACAAGTTTCAAACACCGTAGGCTGCCAAAGTGTTCTTAGAGTGTTTCCAAAGTGTTTTGAGTGTGTTTTGTGAGCATGTATGAGGTATTTGTGTGTTTTGAATGTTTGTGAGGCAAAACTCTTGTGGTTTTCTTTCAAAGAGGTAACATTCAACTCTTAACTTTTTAATTACATCGTTATTCTTCTTGTTTTATGTAGTTGCTAGCTTAATTACACTTTGAATCTCATTGGGTTAGCATTTCCGTTAGCTTAGCATTGTTACGTTGCATGAAGGTTGTAAACTAGGCTATGAGGCTGTAGGGTGTTTCTAGTAGCCCTAAGAATTAGAGAATAGGTGGACAGTGGAGAAGAAAATGAGGTTCTCCCTGAAAACCCACATAGCGGATGTATGGTATCGTGATTGGACTTATGGCCCATTGTGACCAAGCCGGATGTCAGTGTGACAGTGTGTGAAACGATGTAGATTAGGATGACCTATCTTATTTATTAATCTATTATTTAAATTAGGTTTATTTGTTAGTACTTTATATTATCTTATCTTTTAGTCTTTTATTTAAATTAGGTTTCTTTGTTAGTCTTTTAATTGTTTTAGTTTACTATTTCTTCTAGTACGCGGTTTTAGATTACTTTTCCTTATAGGATGTGTAATCCTAGTTTATGTTAACATCTTTTATGCTTTAGCCTCTAAGCCAATAAATACAAGCTTAGACCCTTTGGAAAAACAGTTTATTATTATTATTGGTTTTGTTTAATAAGAATACTCAGAGTTGAGTTTCTTGGTTTTTTTTCCTTCAGGCTTTAGATAGCATCTACTGCTTAGAGAAGATTTATTTGATTTTGTGATAGTCTCACAATCTTAGGAATATTTATCCCTTCTGTTTACTATTTTCTTGATTATTTACGTTCTAACCTGCATCGTTGGTATCGAGCAGTCTCTTTCCATGGCACCACAAGGGAAGGGTAACCGCTTTGCACTCGGAGGATGGAATGATTGCGAAAGAACCGATTAGAGAAGAATCACCAGCCTATCAGGCACATTTGGAGGCACAATTTGCTAGCTTGAGGGAACAAATTGCAGTCCTCACAAGGTAGTTGTCCATCAAGAATGTTCAAGACGCGTCGCATATACCCTCACCGCACGACTCGGAGGAGGAAGACGCACGTGTGGAGAATGAATACGGAAACCCTTTTGCGGAGCGCGGAGTGCACAGACATCAACCTCTGGTACAAGCTCAGGCCAATCGGTGGGAATCCGGTTTCAAACTCGATATTCCAGAATTCAACGGGGGTCTCCAACCCGAGGAATTCTTGGACTGGATAGCGGCAATTGAAGAAGTTCTTGATTTCAAAGGGGTACCTGAGGATCGACGAGTTTCTTTGGTCGCAACCAAGTTCCGGGGAAGAGCTGCAGCGTGGTGGCAGCAACTGAAGCAATCTAGGACTCGGCTAGGCAAATCAAAAATCAACAGATGGGAGAAACTGTTGAAGCATGCGTCACGCAGCCTTCTTGCCATACAACTACACCCGAACCATGTATGACTACAGAATTTAAGCCAAGGTTCGAAGACCGTGGATGAGTACACGGAGGAGTTCTACAAATACTTGACACGGGTTGAGTTAGCTGAGACAGATGATCAATTAGTATCCCGATACATCGGGGGGCTGCGACAAAACATTCAAGATTCACTAAATCTTTTTGATCCCGTTAACGTATCTGCGGCTCATCAAAGAGCCCTTCTATTGGAGAAAACGGCAGAGGATCCACAGGCTTCTTTGGGCGTGGCACAGGGGGCAGCACGACTCGCTACAACGGGCCGTTCACACCTCGAAACACCACCCAATCATCAATCCCAAATAGGGCTCCAACTACAACCGGCCCACCTAACCGGAGTGCAACGACGAATGGGCCTAAATGCTTTAAGTGTGGTGAATCGGGCCACAGAATTGCGGATTGCCTCAAGGGAGATAAATATGGAAAGGGTCTACTCATTGACTCGGGAAGCCTTCGATGAGCAAGGCGATGAAGAAGAGCAACAAACCTTTGATGACTACGGGGACGTGGAAGAAGAACTCATTACCGGAGATAGCGGGCCTAGCTTAATGGTGAGGAGGATATGTCTTACACCCCGAAAGATGGAAGGAGATGACGAATAGCAGCACAACCTTTTTCACTCCACATGCACTATTGGAGGTAAGGTTTGCAAACTAATCATTGATGGAGGCAGAGAAGCGTGGTAAGAAGCGATTCGAAGTTGGCCCTAGACATAGAGAAACACCCCACACCCTATCGCTTGGAGTGGCTCAAGAAGGGAAACAAGGTAATAGTTTCAAAACGTTGCCTTGTACATTTTTCTATTGGCACCAAATATAAAGATAACACTTGGTGTGACGTGGTGGCCATGGATGCCTGCCACCTGTTACTGGGGAGACCATGGCAATATGACCGAAATGCGCACCATGATGGACGGAAGAACACCTACAGCTTCTTGGTGGATAATGTGAAGCTTACTCTCCTACCTAACCCAGGAGACGTAACCAAACCACCAAAAAAGGTGGGCCAAACACTTCTAGCCAAAAGAGAGTTCATAAGAGAAATGCTCGATGTTGATCAAGTATACCTACTCTACGGCAAAGAATGTAGCCCAATGAAGATCGTACCAGAGGCAGTTACGGGTTTGCTAGAGGAATTTGCTGATGTATTCCCAAAAGACCTACCGGAGGAGCTACCACCCCTGCGTGACATTCAACACCAAATTGATTTGGTGCCCGGGTCTAGCCTTCCCAACCGACCACACTACCGCATGAGTCCCAAAGAGCATGAAGAATTACGAAGACAAGTGGAGGGACTACTGGCTAAAGGGCACATTCGGGAGAGCCTGAGCCCATGTGCAGTTCCAGCATTGCTCACACCCAAGAAAGATGGGACATGGAGGATGTGCGTGGACAGCCGTGCCATCAACAAAATTATGGTACGATATAGATTTCCCATTCCGCGATTAGATGATTTATTGGATCAATTGAGTGGGGCAACTATATTTACCAAACTGGATCTGAAGAGTGGTTACCACCAAATCCGAGTACGGGTTAGCGATGAGTGGAAGACAGCGTTTAAAACGCGTGAAGGACTTTATGAATGGTTGGTGATGCCGTTTGGATTATCTAATGCTCCCAGTACCTTTATGCGAGTAATGAACCAGATATTCCGCCCATTCATCGGCAAATCAGTGGTTGTCTACTTTGATGACATCCTCATTTATAGCTCAACCCAGACACACATCCAACACATACGGGAGGTACTCCTTGTGCTACGACAAGAGAAATTTTACGCAGCACCGGCCAAGTGTTCTTTCATGACCGACTCAGTACTTTTTCTTGGATATGTGGTATCCAAGGATGGATTAGCAGTGGACGAGTCTAAAGTAGTGGCGGTTCACGATTGGCCTCTCCCTACTACACTACATGAGGTACGTTCATGGATTGGTGTCCTTTTATCGTCGTTTTATTCACAATTTCAGCACCATATTGGCACCAATCACGAAATGCATGAAGACAAAAAAATTCTCATGGAATGAGGCAGTTACTAACGCCTTCGAGTTGATTAAGGTCAAATTGACCACAGCTCCATTATTAGTCCTTCCCAACTTTGACATACTATTCGAATTGCATTGCGATGCATCCAAGATAGGCATTGGAGCGGTGCTTAGCCAATTGAGCAGACCAGTGGCCTATTTCAATGAGAAGTTGAAGACCGCACAACTCAATTATAGTACTTACGACATTGAGTTCTACGCATTAGTGCAGTCGCTAAAGCATTGGAGCTCCTACCTCGCCTATAATGACTTCATCTTGTACTCGACCATGAAGCTGAAGCACCTCAATCAAGATAAGTTATCCGCTCGACATGCTAAATGGGCGCTTTTCGTGCAGCAATTTTCTTTCACCATCAAGCACAAATCAGGGGCATTGAACAAAGTGGCCGACGCCCTCAAAAGACATCATTACTCACTACCATGAAATCGGAGGTAATAGGGTTTGAATTATTGAAAGATTCCTTATCTAGTGACCCATTTTTTGGCCCTATTTTAGAAGATGTGTCCACAAGAGCACAAGGAGGCTTTGTATTGCATAATGGGTTCCTTTTCAAAGGCACTCAATTGTGCATTCTCAAGGGAGCCTACTGAAAATTATCAAAGAACGCCATGACGAGGGTCACATGGGCAGATAAAACACTTCAATTGGTGGCGAACAGTTCTATTGGCCAAGTATGGAGAGAAGTGGACAAACTAGTGAAGAGTTGCAGGGTATGTCAAGTATCAAAAGGAGCGCTACCAATGCTGGCCTATATTTACCTCTCCCTATTCCAGAACAACCATGGACAAATGTGAGCATGGATTTCGTGTTGGGTTTACCAAGGACACAAAAGGTAATGATTCCGTCTTTGTAGTTGTTGATAGATTCTCTAAAATGGTGCACTTCATTGCGTGCAAGAAAACCGCCGATGCGGTCAATGTGGCACAATTATACTTTAGTGAGGTATACCGCCTCATGGCTTACCTTTGTCGATAGTATCAAATCCGCACACACAAGATTCCTTAGCCACTTTTGGCGATGCTTATGGAGGTTATCAAGCACAAAACTTGATTTCAGTAGTGCCTACCACCCACAAACAGATGGACAAACAGAAGTCGTTAATCGATCATTGGGAGCTCTACTCAAGTTTGGTGGGGAACACATTAAGTCATGGGATACAAAATTGTTCCAAGCCGAGTTTGCTTACAACGTTCCCCGGAGCACGAGCTTAAGCCCATTTACCATCATTTATGGAGTAATCCTCGTGCCCCACTAGACTTGGCACCTATCCAGACATGACGAGAACAAACACAACAGCAGAAGACCTGATGATCCAAATCCAGGAAGGCCACAAATTAACAATCCAGAAATTACAAGAGTCCACTGCCAAGTATAAGGCAAGTGCCGACAAGAAGAGACGAGTTGAATTTGAGGAAGGAGATTTTGTGGGCTATCTTGACAAAGACAGATTCCTTGGGAGAATACAACAAGTCGGTAATTCGTAAAGTGGGTCCAGAGAGATAATCGTGAAAATCAATCCAAACGCATACCGGTTGAATCTACCAAGCCATATTAAGTCGTCTAATGTCTTTAATGTCAAACACCTTGTTCCATTTATAGAGGACTTATCAGAGGAGGATGCAAATTCGAGGACGAATTCTCTCCAACCTGGGGAGGATGATGTAGATTAGGATGACCTATCTTATCTATTTAGTCTTTTATTTAAATTAGGTTTCTTTGTTAGTCTTTAATTGTTTTAGTTTACTTTTCCTTCTAGTAAGGTTTTAGATTACTTTTCCTTCTAGGATGTGTAATCCTAGTTTATCTTAGATTACTTTTCCTTCTAGGATGTGTAATCCTAGTTTATGTTAACCTCTTTTATGCTTTAGCCTCTAAGCCTATAAATACAGGCTTAGACCCATTGGAAAAACAGTTCATTATTATTATTGGTTTTGTTTAATAAGAATACTCAGAGTTGAGTTTCTTGGTTCTTTTTCCTTAGCTTTAGATAGCATCATCGCTTAGAGAAGATTTCTTTGATTTTGTGATAGTCTCACAATCTTAGAAATATTTATCCGTTCTTTTTACTATTTTCTTGATTATTTACGCTAATCTTGCATCCCTATTTTCGTCCTATAACTCATGTTTTTCTTACTTTATAGTCAAGTTATAGTGGAATCGGACTAATAGAAGGTTTTTCAAATTTGGAGAACCTGGATCTTCGAATTGAGTATGAGAGACGCTTTTCGATCTAGGGTGAGTTTTAACTCACATAATGCTCATTGTTATTTTCCATATCTATTTTGTATATCGAGAAAACATATTTTACAACTCTCTTTTATACTTATTGTACATGAACTCGATATTAACATGTTAACCAAGTGAGACTTGTATGACATGCATGTAAAATACAGACAAGATAATTTTTATCGTATGACATGGTACACCGGTACGTGCGATAGTGATAGCCATGGACTTACTATACATGTTAGCTTTATAGTCAAATGTGTGTGTTATATGAGGGCTTTGGATCTATTGGTTTCGTGACCTTGGTGCAACCATTCCCAATGATTTGGTCATTATAAAACAGACGTCATTAGTTGGTGTGGGCCACTAGAGGTCGAACTCGATTGTCCCACTAATGTTATATACTGTATGTTGTGCAATGGCTGGAGCACTGGCATTGTACTATAGGTCCCTTCGGATGGCATTAACCATACTGAGAAGGGGTAATATCTCGGGTAGACCATACTATTGAACTATGACTGTTGTTTACCTCATATGTATATATCATATATTAAATATATATCACGTATAAAATAAGTTGTCATGATGGAACTGCTTTTACTTATTAAACATCTGAGTTCATTAGTAAATTGGCATGGGTATTATTTGCGTTAAAAATCACTAAGTCTTAGACTTATCCTTTTCCATCTTCCATTACGATTGTTATACGGTTTAGTCGTTTTAGAAGAGTATGCCGTCGAAGCAAACTTGGGTGCTAGCTCAGGACTTGTTCGTGTGATCTTTGAAGACATGGACCCTATTTTGTTGTGTTCGATGTGCGAGATTGGAGGATCTACTTATGCAGACATGATAGAGATCCTTATATCATTAACTCTGATTAAGCTTAAGTCTAGGCTTTGTTTTGTTGATTTTCTGTGAACTATGTTAATATTTTGTTATTCTGGGTCATATCTGTTTTCCTGATGATGGTCTGATGACCAGTACATTTAATAACTATTTATGATATTATGGTGACGTAGTACTTTATCTTTGGTAATTACTGTATGATGTTTCATTTATTGTCTCTAAATCCCATAGTCTTAGTAAAATCTTCCATTGTAGTTTTCTAGTTATGATGAGGAAAGTGATTTTCCGGAGGTCATATCCTAGAGGGACATGGCTGGGATGGTGCACCATGGGATCCATTACTGGTTAATAGATTTGCCCATTGGGGTCATCACAGTTTACCCTATAAATTGTCATTTATTTTATTAGCCTTTATTTCTTTATGATTAAAAGCTAAATCTTCAACTAAGGTTGAAGATGAAGCCTCACCATTCATTTATCTATATGCTTTTGTGTTTAGTTTAATACTCCATCCGTCGTTTAATGTTTTGTATGTTTGTTTCAATTCAGTTTCATGACAAAATTGTGTTGATTGTTGTTTACAAATCATTAAACATCCAATATCTGTTGTGTTCCAATAGATACATTGGATGATTCTACCAATATTCAATATCCACTATGATCAACAATACAGTGGATGATTTTATCGAGATTAAATATCCGTTGTGACTTTTTAACGGTAAATACATTAGATGATTCAACTAAATTTTATAATAACAATAGAACATGCATAGTGCTTAATTGATAGACGGATGTATGAACTAAGTAATAGAAAACATAATATGCCTAGAAGCATAATCATTTTGGATGTATGAACTAAGCATGATTATGTGTATGTTAATGTGGTGAAGTGGATTCTAAGACCTTAATGTTTTTATTTATTTGTTTCTAAGCATTTAGATTAGTTTATATTGTTGCACATATGTTTGACATTTGGAACTAGGTTAAAGTAGAGTTAGTTTAGATAATTAAAATTGGTTTTTCACAATCGCAATTCCTTGTGGATTCGATCTTGTACTTTCGCAACGCTACACTACATACGACTCGTGCTATTGTGAGTACATCAAATTTGTATGTCAATAGACTCAAGATCTAGAAGCATTTATCCGTTGCTTATTAAAGTTGTTCGCAATAGCCCACTAAGTCACTTTGCATGAATGGGTATCAGAGGTCATGTTACTTTTCAAGAATGGGGAGGAGCGACCATTTAGTGGACATGACCGAAGTGTATGTGCATAAAGGCTGCACGTAAGGAGCAACTGGCATTCGTTTGTGGCACATGAAAGAGAGGTTTGGTGGTCAACCTTACGGAAGAAGGGGTGTGCGTGCACCCAACACGAGGTCCCTACGGTTACCTAGTGACATGGATGGTTTGAATGTTCGTCATCGTCAACCAAGATCACGTGGTACGCGGGGGTGGAAGACAAATTTGTCACTGAACATCGGCAACACATGGAGGAGCAACTCAAGGATATGGGGGATTACATTAAAGCCCCTCATTACCCGATTATCCAATATGGGTTGTCATGATGGGAACGGATTCAGAAACCCTTCTGCGAAGTGCTGAACGCAGACATCAAAACCATGTTCAAGCTCATGCCACTCGGTGGGTGAATGAGTTCAAACTCAATATACCGGAATTCCAAAGTTGCTTGCAACTCGAAGAGTTTCTTGTAACAGAAAAAATAAAAAATCAACAAAAAGAAGGTGCTTAGAGAGGCGGTGAGATTAGGAGTCAATCGGTTAAGAAGAAGGAAGATGGATTTATTGAGGAAGATTACTTGGTAGATTGAGCCTTTCCACCAATCTATGACACCTATCTCGATGAAGAGGTGAGTTCTATACATCAAGTGCTTGATGAAAGTCCTAAAAGAGAAGTTTTTGATTTGGAAGTTGATTTCCTTGGAGTAGATGCTATCTTGTCAAAGACTTTAACCAAAGTTGTGATAAGAGCTATGGGGAGGAGATGACTTTTCTACCAACGAGTGAAAAGGGTCTTTGTGAGTCATTTGGGAATTCTCATGGTATGTGAGAAGGACAAGGCATGGGAAAAGAAGGCAAGTCTACATGACAAGGTGAGGTGCGGGTCCTTCAACATAATCGTTGCATTATGCTGATGATTAGGGCCATCACATATAATATGAGGTGTGGCATTGTTGTGGTCTTGTGGAATGGAGACTAGAAAGAAGTTGATAGGGCACTCGAAGGACCGTGAAAAGGATAGTTCAAATTCGAGGGCGAATTCTCTCCAACCTGGGGAGAATGATGTAGATTGACAAACCTCGTGCAGGCCCATCCGGACAAGCCTCAACCTGAGAGCCTCGTCTGCAATCTTGTTTAGAGACCATCTTAATGCCTATGTTATTTTTGTTTGACGACTTTTACTAAAAATGTCATATTTAGAGTTTTCGACCTCTAATTGGAGCAATCTTTACAGCGTTGGAAAGCTAACTCAAAGATATACAAAGTTATGTATGACAAGGTTTGGCTAATTCCGATGTTTACTAGGTCAAAATGGGCTAAGTCCGATATTTAATTTATGCACTTTTATTAAGTGCCCATCCGAACGGGGGTGTTTCCCGTTCAGACGGGACTCGTAGAATTACAAATTTTGACTTTAATTCATACTTTTATTAGGTTTAGGGTTTGGGGGCCTATAAATACATGTGCATAGTCTCCAGAAATGCATATTTGGTTTGTATAAGAGTTTGTTTGATAAAAATTCCTTAGAGTTGAATTTCTTCTTTGTTTTCCTCGAAAACTTAGGAGAGTATCTAGTTTTTCAAGAATATTTCTTAGATCCTTTGATAGACTCAAGATTTACAAGTATTTATCCGTTGCTTATTGATATTCTTTGTACAGCCCAATAAGTCACGCTGCATCACAATTGAGTAAAGCTAGCTAGACCCACACCAAAGATATGGAATGAGGAATTCATGTTTAGGCTGTAGAGGTGAAAGCATTAATGAGAAATATATTATAAGTAGAGTTTGGCGATGAGGTATCACAAACATTTACTTCTGAACATTTTGCTATTTTTTCTTTTGAAAAAGTTAACTATTGCATGTAGTTGGCTGTTCTTTAATTTACAAATAAATTTGTAAGGTCACATAATTAGGTCTTAAGATAAGAAAGAGAGAGATAGATGCAGATTAGCAGCAGATACTCAGACTAGGAAGATGCTGAACACATCAATTCTTAATTAAATTTGTTCAATTCCTTAATGGGTCAATTGTATTTTTAAATATAAATCATTAAACTATGAACTTCTAAATTTTATAAACAAAATATTTCTTATCGAAACATCATGAATTGACCGAGTGTTTGCGTGCAGAACAAATTATTTAACACCAGCAGGCGGCAACAGTAACGCATATATATATATATATATATATTACAAAAAAATGGTGTACATGTATGCATGACTCATCAATAATCATCAAATAAAAATTCAACCTAAAGTCTAAAAAACATTCCGCGTATGAAACAGTATGACAGAAGAATTTAATTTATATTTCTGTCCCAAACCTGGTCGTTGGCCGGAGGAATTCACTACAAAAAACACGGCATTTACTAACGTGGCTGCTGTTCATTTTTTTTGCCACGTTAGCAATTAGTAACGTGTTAAGTTTCAACACGTTAGTAATGGGATAAAAAAAAAAAATTAAAAAAATAAAAATTTTAGTAACGTGTCGTTATAAACACGTTAGTAATTAATAACGTGGCATGAATCACACGTTAGCAATTGGTAACGTGTGGTTCATACCACGTTACTAATGGAAAATAAATTTTTTTATTAATTTTTTTAAAAAAATATATTTATATTTTAGTAACGTGTATGATGTAACACGTTAGTAAATGCGGTTCGAAATACTGACGTGCCAAATTAAACACGTTAGTATTTGCTAACGTGTTAAATTAGACACGTTAGTAAATGGGTTTTCAAAATTTCTTTTGACTGGCACGTTAAATTACATTTCCTAACGTGGGATTGACTAGCACGTTAGAAATTGGTAACGTGTTACCAAATCCCACGTTAGCAAATGTAACTTTTTTTTTTTGTGAACCTTATTATCATTTGTAGTTTAATTATGGTATATTAACTAATTAGATATTAACTTAGGTTGATGAATTAATAACTTTATATTCATTAACTCGATTAAATATTTAAGTACATATTTTGTTATTTACACTCAATGGTATTTTTGTTCACGATTTTGCTTATTTTTAATGTGCGCTACTTCATGAAATCGGTTCTTGTCAATCTCGCATGCTAACGGATCTCTTGCACCCTTGCTCTCGAGACTTCCTTTATCTTTGCTATTGCAATCGGAGTTTTGTTTATGAGTTTCGTTCACAACTCATAAACAATTTTGAATTCTTTCGGTTTGTCAATTTGAGTGTGAAGATCATTGATCAACATGAAAAATATTTGTACACATTAAAGGCAAAAAAAAAAAAACCATTCATAGTTACTAACGTGGGTCTGGGTTACACGTTAGAAATTGCTAACGTGTGAGCAACTAAAACGTTAGTAATTCCCAACGTGTCTCTCAACACCACGTTAGTAAATGTATTTTTTTTGGGATAAATTATTGTTATTGTTTTGTTAGTTCAATTAGTTAATTATGTTAGTTGATTACTTAGGGAGTATGTTAATTAACTAGGGTTTTAGTTCGTTAATTAATATGATTGGTTAATTAACAAGGGTTCACTTCGTTAATGACCGTTTTAGGGTTTAATCATTAATCACCTCCTTATTTATTGATTAGTTTAAGAACAGAGGAAAAAAAAAAAAAATTAAAAAATTACATTTCCTAACGTGGGATGGACTAGCACGTTAGAAATTAGTAACGTGTTACCAACTCCCACGTTAGCAAATGTAAGTTTTTTTTTGGGGACTTATTATCATATGTAGTTTAATTATGTTATATTAACTAATTAGATATTAACTTAGGTTGGTTAATTAATAACTTTATATCCATTAACTCGATTACATATTTAAGTACATATTTTGTTACTTACACTCGGTGTTTTTTTTTTTTTTTTTACGATTTCACTTATATTTAAGGTGCGTGTCTCATCAATCTGGTTCTTCTCAATCTCTGCATGAATCGGATCTCTTGTGATCTTGCTCTCGAGACTTCCTTTATCTTTGCTATTGCAATCGGAGTTTTGTTTATGAGTTTAGTTCTGGCGGCCCAATTTTGAATTTTTGGTTTATCAATTTGAGTGTGAAGATCATTGATCAACATGAAAATATTAGTACACATTAAAGGAAAAAAAAAAAAAAACCATTCCTATTACTCATTGGTCAGGTTACGTTAGAAATTGCTAACGTGTGAGCAACCGTTAGTAATTCTACGTCTCTCAACACCACGTTAGTAAATGTATTTTTTTGGGATAAATTATTGTTATTGTTTTGTTAGTTCAATTAGTTAATTATGTTAGTTGATTACTTAGGAGTATGTTAATTAACTAGGGTTTTAGTTCGTTAATTAATATGATTGGTTAATTAACAAGGGTTCACTTCGTTAATGACCGTTTTAGGGTTTAATCATTAATCACCTCCATTATTCATTGATTAGTTTAAGAACAGAGGAAAAAAAAAGAAATTAAAAATTACATTTCCTAACGTGGGATTGACTAGCATGTTAGAAATTGCTAACGTGTCACCAACTCCACGTTAGCAAATGTAAGTTTTTTTTTGGGAACTTATTATCATGTAGTTTAATTATGTTATATTAACTAATTAGATATTAACTTAGGTTGGTGAATTAATAACTTTATATTCATTAACTCGATTACATATTTAAGTACATATTTTGTTATTTACACTCGGTGGTTTTTTTTCACGATTTACTTATATTTAAGGTGCGTGTCTCATCAATCGTTCTCAATCTCTGCATGCGAACGGATCTCTTGACTCTTGCTCTCGAGACTTCCTTTATCTTTGCTAATGCAATCGGAGTTTTGTTTATGAGTTTCGTTCTAATTGGTCCAATTTTGAATTTTTCGGTTTATCAATTTGAGTGTGAAGATCATTGATCAACATGAAAAATATTTGTACACATTAAAGGCAAAAAAAAAAAAAAACACCATTCACAGTTAATTACATTATATTTACTAGTTAAGTAGCTACTTTACATTTTTAATTATCTTAGATTGTCAATGTTTCTCATTGGCTTAATTAAATGCGTTAGATCATTCAATTTCACATAACAAATAATTTTGGTTTTAGGGTTCACCTATTTTAATTATTATTGCAAAGTAATCAAAATGCCAAAAAATTAAAAAAACGTAGTTTACATTTGCTAACGTGGTAAGTCAACATACGTTAGCATTTGCTAACGTTATGCATAGCACGTTAGTAAATGCTAACGTGTTATGAGTTCCAACGTTAGCTTATGGGTTTTTTTTTTTTTTCAGCTTAAGTATCATGTTTCATTTCGTTATATTATAGTAGCTTTTTAAACTACATTATATTGATAATATGACAATGATTTTCAATCTTTGTCATAAGCTTCATCACGGAGGTTAGATCATTCAACCGTTTGGAACAAAAATTTGTTTTTGGTAATTAATAAATCGGTTAATCAATTGTTTTGTGGCAAGATTGAATTAGTTAATTAATTGGACTCTATATTAATTAATAATAGCTCCAAACACGGTTTACATCTGAAGAGGCTTGAAATGGATATGATGCAAATGATGATACCAAAAGTCACATAAGTTAATTATTAATGATAGAGGAAGTTTTAGGGCGAGGGCCATGGAGGAACCAGATCAACGAGGCTATCGAAATAAATATTAATCATGACAAAGCGACCATGAAATAGAAGTTGAGGTGTTGCCATAGAACAAAATACAACGGAAGGCATCATTTTATGCTTTACGTATAATATCGATCCCATTAAATTATTTGATAATTAAAAAAAAAAAAATTTTTATTACATTTCTAATGGCATGCCATGCAACGTTAGCAAATTAACGTTATGCCATACGTTAGCAAATGCTAACGTTGCATGCCATACCACGTTAGCTTATGTTAATTTTTTTTTTCCCTTCATTTTCATATATTATTCCATTACATTATATTTACTAGTTAATTAACTACTTTTTACATTTTAATTACATTAGATTTTCAATGTTTCTCATTGGCTTAATTAAATTTAGATCATTCAAATTATATTGATAATATGACAAGGATTTTCAATCTTTGTCATAAGCTTCATGCAGGAGGTTAGATCATTCAACCGTTTGGAACAAAAATTAGTATTTTGGTAATTAATAAATCAGTTAAGAAATCAATTGTTTTGTGGCAAGATTGAATTAGTTAATTAATTGGATTCTATATTAGTTAATAATAGCTCCAAAACACGGTCACCTGTCCGAGAAGCCGGAGGAATCAGAAATGGATAAGATGCGGTGATGATACCGAAAGTCACAAAGAAAGCCCCTAAGTTATTCTTGCAATGATAGAGGAAGTTTGAGGCGAGGCCATGGGAAGAACCAGGCCCAGCGAGGCTCTCGAAATAAATCTGACATGACAAAGACGACCATGAAATAGAAATGGGTGAGATGTTGCCATAGAACAAAATACCGGATGGAAGGCATCATTTTCTGCTTGCAACGTATAATATCGATCCCATTAAATTATTTATGCATAACAAAAAAAATAAAATAAAAAATTTTATTACATTTCCTAACGTGGCATGCCATGCAACATTAGCAAATGCTAACGTTGCATGGAATGCCACGTTAGCTTATGGTTTTGATTTTTTTTCCCCCCTTCAATTTCATATATTATTCCATTACATTATATTTGTTAACTACATTAGATTTTTAATTATCTTAGATTTTCAATGTTTCTCATTGGCTTAATTAATCGTTAGATCATTCAACCGTTTCACAAAACAAATAATTTTGGTTCTTTAGGCTTAACCTATTTTTAATTATTATTGCAAAGTAGTCAAAAATGCAAAAAAAAACGTAGTTTACATTTTCAGCGTATCTCTCTACGGTAGGGCCACTTCGACCCACCCCAGTGGAGTAAACGCCAGTCCGTTCATCCGCACCCTAGGAATTGACCACGATTGGGCATGACTAAGTCACCGGCTTTTCACGAGATTTTTTGTATTAACAACTTTTCTAACTTTTTTACTAATATATTTTATTTTATTTATTTATTTATTTTTAAGCAGAATGAGAATGTGCGAAGTGCGATCACATTCTAATGTGTGAAGTGCCACGTTAGAAAATCACATTCTAATGTGTGGCACGTGCCACGTTACAAAATCACATTTTTTTTCAAGTCTAATAATATGATAAATAAATTGTTTAATTAATGCAAAATTAAACAATTTGGGATTATTTATTGTTTTATGTCGGGAAACCGAATGTCCAAGTATGGCTGTTCCGACCCGTCCTCTTAGAACAAACCCCGGGCCCGTTCACCGCACCCTCGGAAGTTTGACACGCACGCTTAATCCCTGTGAAACCCTATATATATATCTACTATATTATTTGGTAACCCTATACCTATCTAGGGTTACCATATTAGGCAATTTTATATTTTTTTATTTTTATTTCAATTTTTTTCAACGTATCTCTCTATGGTAGGGCCACTTCGACCAACCCCAACGGAGTAAACGCCTGTCCCGTTCATCCGCACCCTAGGAATTGACCACGATTGGGCATAACTAAGTCACTGGCTTTTCACGAGATTTTGCATTAATTAATTAATTACTCATTAATTCATTAGGTTAACAAAGAAGGCAAAAGAAAAAAAAAAACACATTTACTAACGTCTATTTTAGACACACGTTAGAAATTACTAACGTGTAATTGGCTGACACTTTACTATTTACCCACGTGTTATCACATCCCACGTTAGTAATTGTGTGTGTGTTTTTTTTTTTTTTTTAATCTTTTACATATTATTGTTATTGTTATTATTTAATTGAGTTAGATTATATTCATTACACTAGATTATATGTTTGATCAGGTTAGTGAGTTCCTTAGTTCAGAGTAATTAATTACAAATGGTAATTAATAAATTAGGTTACAAATAGTTAATTAATTTAAAACAAAATGATGAGGGACAACGGCCGATTGATGCCTTGAGTAGATTCGCTGCATGCGAGCCATGCATAAGTTATATACATATGGTTAAAGTGCTGCATGCAGATGGTGGTTCAAAATTTTTTTTTTTCCATGTAGTGACGTGGCATTGTGCCACGTCAGAATTTGCTCACGTGGCAACCTGCCACGCGTCACCAATTGGTGACGTGGAGACTGCATGGCACGTCAGGAATGGGGCAACGCGTGGCCCCCAGCTGGCCGCACCCCTATCTCTTTCTTCTTCTTCCCCCCAATTTTTTTCCACTTATTATTTTCCCCGCCTATCCCTCGTCAGCTCTCCCCACTCCGAAGCCAGCATCTTCCCTCTCCCCTGCTTCCCCATTTTCTCCTCCTCCGACTCAGCTCTCTCACAATTCTCCACTCGTTTTCCACTCTTCCCAATCATCAGCAAGAAGCCTTGTTTACTTTTGTGGTCCCCCATCGGACGGCCATCCCGCTCGCCCAGCTCTCTCCCGTCTCCCCTGCTCCGGCGAACACCCACCCCCCGGCCATCGCCTCCGGCGAGCTCCTCCTTCTCCACCACAGAGTCACTCTCCTCTCTCCGGGCCGGTATCTCTCCATCTCCGGTATGCATTCAAAAAATATCATTGCATGAACAGTATTTATTTTTAATTTTTTGTTAGATTGGGTTGTTATATTTGTTTGGTTTCTGAGAAATTTCGACTGAGGATAAAGAAGGTGATTTGAACTGTTGCATGTTGGCATTGGTTAATTTTTGGCATTTACTGAAAATGATCATATTCTAACAAAAAAGGATGGGCAATTTTGTCGAATTGTTTTATTTCTCTTTTTAAATTTGGATGCTTTTGTAAATTTTTGTTGGTTAGAACGCCACATGCTTGTAATCTTTGGTAGGGTAAGGTTGAATGGGTGTTCTGTTTTTTATTTTTAGTTTCAGAGTGAGATGGTAGGAGAGTTTGCATTTGGCACGATGGCTGGTGTGGACGTGTTGCATTAAAAGAGAGGTTCTTAGATTTGTTCATGATAACACAGGAAAAAGATGCATCAGTGTATTCAAAGTTGACTTCTATTGGTAATGAAGGTGACCTGTCTTGGAATATGTTCATGCCTTTAATGATTCAGGGAGTTAGAATCAGTTGGTCCAATGGATTTTACTGAAAGATTTTACTGAAAAAGTTAGTTAATATGTTTTTCTGTTGGAAAGGTTTGCTAGGACAGGAACATTGTAACCTTAGTTTTAATGATGCCCCTCTGTGCCTTAAAAAATGATGCCCCTTTGTGCCTTGTGCAAAATAATTTGAAGGGAGAGTAACAAGCATGCTTGGAATGGTGTAGAGTTGACAATCATTGACCTTAAATTTATATTTGTACAAGCTTTGTACGATAGGTCAATTGCTTGAACAACACCTCTATATCTTCCCCTTTTGTAGATTTTGTTGGTTCCTTAAATTTCAACATTATAATCTTTCTGAGAAAGCTTGCCTATACTTCCTAGGTTTTCTCTTACTCTAATAAAATTTCTGTACTACCTATAGAAGAGGAATAATATGAAAAGGAAAAGAATTAGTCCTACCACTTTTAAACCAGTTCGCCATCTCAAGTTACGTTATCTGCAAATATGATATTGGGAACTTGGAGTATTAGCAATGGTATAGTGCCAAATAAGTGATAGCTGTAATTGGCCATGTCATGTTTCTCTTATATTACAATTGATTTGATGTCTACCTCCAAAGAAGGGTAATAATACATAAAATATAGGAACAAGTCCTTCATGTCTCTCTTCTTCTTTGGTAGGTTTAGGAATATTAAGAAACTCTCTCTAGGACTCTCTCTCTCTCTCTCTCTCTCTCTCTCTTGTGTTGGTGTGTGTAGGTGTGTTTTGATGTCCCTTAGCTGTCAGTTGGCTTCTCCGGCAATGGCGTTAGACTAGATTTTCTTTATGGTTTTCTGTGATGGGCTTCTCTAGTTGGTTCTTTATGGTTTTCTGTGATGGGCTTCTCTAGGTGTAGATTTTTCATTTGCCTATACTACTAAATTCATCATCATGTCAATTAATTTGATTAATAAGAAAAAAAAGTCGGAAGCTCGTCCAATTCTGCTGAAACGTTGCTTTTTTGTGCAGTTGGTTTTGATGTGCTCAAACTTGATGAAGTAATTGCTAAAGGATCACTAGAATCTGAAGAGTAGACAACGCTTATTTCAAAGATTGAGAAATCGTATCCTGTAAGTCCCATGCCCACGCTTCATCTGAATCTTGTTTCATAAGTGTCTTCTCTTTGTTTACACACCTTGAGGAGTAGAGTTCTTTTGCACATCTTGTGCACTTGGACACTACTCTTCTATACATACGATTCTATTAGGATGACTTGGCTTTAGGGGTAGAGTTCTTTATACAACTCTATTAGGATGACTTGGCTCTAGTGGGTACATTTTGATTATTCTTTCAACTTTACTGTTATTGCTTCAGTTATTAGTTGATTGCAAATGAGATATTCTTTGCAACTACGCAAGCAGCTTCACCGTACCCATATTTTATATATAGGTAGTTGTGGAATGGTAGGAAAAAAGGAGGAGGAAGTTCGATAAAGATGTACGTGGATCATGATCTGAATATTTTAATTCATTAATTAGTAATTTGTTCAATCAATTTACTTAATGCTTTAATGTTCTTCATTGATTCATCTAACATTTTCGAAAAATTGGATACAATGCTAATTTTGAAAAAAATTAGCATTGAAAATTGGCAAGGAAAATTTTGTTCTTGTAAAATGAGGTGGCCTGGCATCTATGATACAATTCACTAGGGGCCAATTAACTAATTAGGTAGGGCCAATCGTCAATGTATCATATCCAAGTAATGTTAGGGACCATTTTTTAATCATTTTAGATTTGGTATGACCTTTAAAATCATCATAGGACAAATTCAATGGTGATCAATAGTAATTTTAAAATCACATCAATTTGTGAGGATAAAAATTAATAAAAAGGGCCCCGGCCCCAAGGTTATCCTATCCAGAAATTGCTAAGACCTAATACATTAATTATACATGACTTTAAGCCAACTAATTAAGCACACCTAAGCACTAGTACTTCACAATGGGGAGTAGGTGAAGGTAAGATTTTGATTAATTAAGTTAATCTGGACATGATATTGTAAAATACATGATATTATTATTAATTAGCCATTTAGCTTGTTGAGGTGTTGAAGGAACATGCATGAATGATATTATAAATAGGAGAATTATAGAGAACCTTTTTTCACTATAGAGACAAGAAGCATCGATGGCTACCCTAATTGCTCCAGAAAACATATCACTCCCAAGTGATGCAGAAGCTCTCAGGAAGGCTTTTCAAGGTTAATTTAGTCATTTAGTGATCGATACATTGAAGATAGATATAGGGTGATCGAGGTTTTCACATTGCTTTGAAAATTCCATAGCATGTTTTGTTTTTAATTGTCCTTGATTCAAGCATGTGCATATGTTTAATTGACTAATCTTAATTATCAAGCCAAGAAGTGAAAGGGCTTTGCATTTGATGAGTACTATTAGCAATACATTTTATTCCACAATTATCTCACTTTGTGATTGGATTATGTGGACTTTTGAATGGCTGCCTATATATATGTTATATGAAGAGGCAAATGGAAAATGGAAAATGCATTAATGGAAAATGCTACTTGTTTTAATTGGCAAATAGATGTGAACTATCAACACGAATTTTTTTTTTATATTTCTCTTGTTTGCAGGCTTTGTGTTTTGGTGAACAATTCCCAAGCTTCCATCCTTCGTAAGTGGAATAACCATCAAGCTTAGATTCCAAATTTGGAAGAACGTTAGCAAGGTAATTAAAAGTTTTTAAATACGCAAATGTTTTGTTCATGTGTTTGCCTAGTGATAAAAAAGCTAATAAAAAGTTATTGATTTAATCATTTAGTTAACATTTTAATACTCTCCCTTATCATGGGCTGAAATTCGTTAATAATTAGTAAGATTTTGGCATTGGTATTGATGCTTGGCATGTGGTCATTGTATCAACAACTTATACCTTTAGTTATTCTTAGATTCGATCTTCTTCATTTAAAGTGAAATGGAGAGAATCCATTTTATGATCTAGATTAAATTTCACAAATCTAATTATGTATATGCTGCCACATGGTATATATATTGTCACGCGCATTATTTAAAAAATTTTAAACAACACAACATTGTATACATTGTTAGAATATAACAAAACAAAATCTTAACCGTAAAATAGATGTTCTCCGTTTCACTTGAAATGAAAAAGTTAGATTAATGGTAGCTAATGTTAGATTTGCATTCATGAGTTATCTAGAAGATCCTATCCAACAGAGGCCATATATATATTTACAAATCAATGGCTTGCCTTGAGCTAACCAATGAGTTTCAGCAAAATGATTCTTAGATAAGAACTCTTTAAAATTCAACTAGAAGAAGTTGATAAAGATAGTACATAGTAGTTCAATAGTAACTTTAAGTAAAGAGACAAAACAAAAGTGCAAAATAAAATTACATATGAAGATGGTATGTCAAGGAGAGCCATGTGACACATCCATCCCAAGTATGATAGTTAGCCTTGGAAAATATAGGAATAGAGGAGAGTGTTCAACTGCAATGAATTCAAACCACCCATGCAACATCAAAAGGAAATTAAACAAGTTTGTACAATAACACCAAAGCCTTGTATCCCAACAAATAATTTGCAAGAAGCGAAGAAAAGCCAGGGAAAGAGAGGTAGTGCAATAAACTACACTCATCAGATCTCACCTTTGCATTACTCTTCAAGAGAACATTAGTAAGAATCGGTCATTAACCCTTTGAGAGCCATGCATTGAGTTACTATTCCATACTATTCTTTTTGCTTCCATGGACCTTGGAGATGCAACATATTTGATTTACCACTTTGTAACCATGATTAGCATTGTTAAAGAATGGATCAAATCTCTCTACCATAAAGAAGAAAGAAACTTTGGAGCACAGAAGCTTTGGTGAATATCCTCAAACATCTTATCTACTCTAAACCATAGGTGGAGTGAGGATTCTCGAAACACGTCAAATGGAGGCTCTATAAGCTACATAAACACATGAAAAAATCATCACTAGACAAGACATTGTAACATCCATATCATGACCTATCCTACAATTCCTTTCAACTCTCCACATTTAGTGAAATCTCTATAAATCCATGTATATCACAACGTGTTGAGAAGTTAACGACAATCATTCTATCTTTGTTGGCTGCACCAATTTATCTAATCTTGAAAATCTGAGAATTACGAACCTAAATCACCAGTGAAAAATAATAAAAACAATAAATACCTTCCAAAGTTCAGCAAAGACACCTACATCGAATAAAACCTTCATCCTCTCATTTGGCTTTTGCCTTGATTTTTCCACTAGTGAAGCTCTTTGAAGAGTGGATAGAGATTTTGTATAACGTTGCAGGACACACACACCAAGGAACACCTGAAAAGAAAAGTGAAACAGAAAACCTTGTAGATAATTGCACTCATCATTTATACAAGATTTAGTTAAGCGATATAATCCATCGCTTCCACATCAAGAGGTAAATAAGTTGGGCGTTTGGCTTACCAACATTGATACATGAAGATCTCCAAAATAACTATTGTATACGATGATTAACAAAATAATCATAAAACAATCACTTCCACGACCTTCACCATCCACATCATTTCCACTTCTCCTGTAAAGCTACAACACACAAGCATAACAATTATTCAAAATGCATTACGAAGAGGAAGTCTTTTTATAATTAGGTGCAAGACCAATCTCAACACAACCAATTAAAGGAAAAGTAAAATGATGACATGATATAAATTATCGTCTGCTCTTTGCATGGTTTCTCACTCAAGCCGATTATCTTCAACTCAAGATTGGAGGACTACCTTTAATCCTAGGAATTTTGAGGACTCGCTTCTAGCGCCAACAAGAACAAACAGATGTATAAACGGGTAAAGAACTAAGTTGATAAATAAAAGAAAGACGCAGATTTAATTACCTTTGACCAATCAAGTGAAAATGGATCCCTCACATTCTGATTGGAAGTTAAAATCCAACACAGGCCCAGTCATGATCATGGTAGTAGATACATCTGGATATAAAGGCAAAAAACAAGTAATACAAAGAAAAGTTCAGAGACAAATACATATAGAACAAAATTGTAAATGATCTTACCAATGTTCAAAGATAAGCCTCCCTGGGTGGTTCTAAAACTTGAATGAAACCCTCTGCAGCCAAGAACGCCACCACCAACCTCAGCCAAAAATTTTGGATCATTGTGAAAAAGATTGGCGAACAAGAGGCAGCCTGCAAGAGTCAAAATCGCTAATTATTTAATGGATCTAAATTGAGCTATGAGAAAGCTAGTGAAAATTAAAATGAACTAATCAAGCATAGTTCACTCCTTTGCTTAGCGACATCACCTCAATATAATATCCAACACTCTTAGGGCTTCTTGGAGTTCTCGATTCTGACAACGTAGTGCATTTGCAATGGCATTCATGGGAATTTGTTGTTGAAGCTAATTTCCACTTTAAATGTCTTGGAGTTATATGGTCGTTGCATTCTCTTGCGGTCACTCTCATTTGGACTTCCATTGACATCAGGGCTACGATTTCCATTGTTTCTACACAGAAATTAGGTTTGCTAGATATTAGAGATAAACTGACAATAATATAGAATACCTAGAATAAATGAATCACAAACCCTAATGGTATACCTGTTCGATTGGACATCCTCAAACACAACAGTAAACTCAAGTTTATTGTGGGGAAGTGATCTAACAGTGAACAAACTCTTCTCCCCATCATAAGCAAAGTCCTTCTCAGATAACTCACTATCACTACAAAAAACATGGCATTTACTAACGTGGTCACTGTTCACGTTTTTTGCCACGTTAGCAATTACTAACGTGTCATTATAAACACGTTAGCATTCATAGCATGCACATGTATTACAGGCTGTTGCCTTATTGTCATCTTTTTGGTTGGATTTTCTTAACAAACTTTGTGATTTAACCTTAAATTAATTGCGCTTAGCAATATTTTTCGTTGTTTTCATTCTTATTTATTGGTTCCATTATCACCTTAAAATCGCAAGTATATATTGCGAGGCTTATTGTACTTGTGCATACTGAAAATTTAAACTTATTATTCCAAATCAAACTTAGATGGAGTTTTGGTTTGTTAAATATATATAATTAATATTATCATGCATAGAATATGTTATATTCAATTTGATATATATGACCATATATGTAATTGCTTTGAGATGCCATTTCCTTCCAACGGTCATATGCTTTTGTTAATTGAATTGTTAGTAAACATAAATAAACCTAGGTCTATTACGTTCTTGTCCCAATATATAATGTAGGTAAATTTATCGGTTTTTTCTATTTATGTAGTAATAATATGGATAAGAGTTGGATGACGAAGCCTAGGATCTCCAAGGAATACATTGACGGTTGTAGATCGTTCGTAGATTTTGCAGTACTCAATTGTAGGACTCCAGATGGGCTCATTTATTGTCCGTGTAAGGCGTGTTGCCTCAACAAGCGGCACAATCCGGCATTGGTATTCGATCTTGACAGGGGTAAAGGAATGTCGCCTAATACAAAGAATGGATTTATCACGCGAGCCTCTGTGAACTCGGTTGAAGAAACTAACTTGCCGAGATCGGCCGTAGATGCAGGTCCAAGCACAGAGGATGTGGGTGGCAATATGCAAGCAATGTTGCGCGATTTGTTCGGTGTGCATGATGTCAGGGAGGACAGCAATGAGCCTCAACTTAGGGCAGAAGGTGGTGAAGAACATGTTCCGGATGATACACCCGACAAGGTGACCTCGAAATCGATGATTTGCTTAAAAATTCGGACAAGCCACTCCACGGGAAGACCAGACACAGCAAACTAAGTGCCACTATACACCTATACAATTTGAAGTGTTTGGGTGGGGTTACTAACACGATTTTCTCGGCTCTCCTTGAGTTTGTCAATCAATTATTGCCTGATGACGGTGAGCCTTTGCCGGATAATACATATGAAGCAAAAAAATTCCTAAAGGACATGGGGCTCGGGTATGAGAAAATACCGGCATGTCGTAATGACTGTATGTTGTTTTGGAAGGACAATAAGGACTTAGAGTCATGTCTTAAATGTGGACAATCTAAGTGGAAGGATGAAGTTCATTTGAATGATTATCGTGAAATCATTCCGGCGAGTAAGAAACGTCCGGCGAAGGTATTGCGGTGGTTTCCATTAATTCAAGATTGCAGAGGTTGTTTATGTCGCGTGCATCACACATGAATATGAGATGGCATGCGAGGTCGGACAAAAGGCGGTGTATTGAGGCATCCGGGCGAGAGGCATGGAAAGTCGTTCGATAATTTACATCCGGACTTCTCATCCGAGAGCAGGAACGTAAGGCTTGGTCTAATATCGGATGGATTTAACCCATTTGGCAATATGAGCACATCACACGATTACTTTGGCCCGTCATGCTTATGCTTGTACAACTTGCCGCCTTGGATGTGCATGAAACAACCATCATTCATTTTATCCTCGTAATATCGGCCCAAAATCACCGGAATGGATATAGATGTACCTTCAACCCTTGATTGATGAATTACAGGAATTATGGAATGTAGGGTTCGCACGTTCGGCGTCTCAAATGCAGAAAACATTTTATGATGCGAGCGCGATTGATGTGGGCGATTAATGACTTCCGTACGCAGATTTGTCGGGATGGCCTACGAGGTGTAAAGGCATGTCCCTGTATGTATTCGACGAGGTCTACATGGCTAAAACACGGAAAAAATATTGTTTTATGGGTCATAGGCGATACTTGCCCATGGATCATCCGTTCAGAAGGAACAGGAGAACGTTTGATGGTAAACAGGAATTCGAATGTGCCCCCGAAGTGCCGAATGGAGAAGAAATATTGACACAGTTAGAAGGGATGGTATTTGGAGACGAGAGTGCTGGTAAGACACCAAAACCCCCTCCACAGACAAAGAAGGACCGCAAGAAACAAAAAGAAAAGCAGCCGAAGAAGAAGAGGAAGAGGAATAATAATAAGAACCAAGAAGAACCAGTGGCCCCTGAAGTATTGTGGAAAAAGAAAAGTATTTTTTTCAGGTTGCCGTATTGGAAAGATAACTTGTTGAGGCACAACCTTGATGTAATGCACATCGAGAAAATGTGATGGACAACATACTTAACACTTCTAGACATGAAAGATAAATCGAAGATAACCTTCAAGCCCGACAAGACTTGCGAAATGGGTTTGAGACCTAAATTGCATCCGTACATTGGCGATGATGGGAGAACTTATTTGCCACTTTGCTCCCCACGATGTCGATCAAGATAAAATTGCTTTCCTACAAGTGCTTCAAGATGTCAAGGTGCACGGTTTATGCATCGAATATATCCAGATGTGTTAAAATGGATGACCGCACATTGTCGGTCTCAAGAGCCATGACAACCATGTTATCATGCAGACTTCTCCCTATTGCATTAAGGGATCGAAATTGCCAAATAACGTGATCAAGGTACTAGTTGATATGAGTACATTCTTGAGGGCATATGAAAACGACACGACACACGAGGCTTTGGATAGACTTCAAGAACACGTCTCAGATGACTCTGTTTGATGGAACAAATATTCCCCTAGCTTCTTCACTAGCATGGTCACGTTGTCCACCTTGTCTCGTGAATGTCGATTGGGTGGACCATGAGATAGATGGATGTACCAGAGAGGTAAAACATAATTAATTCATAGTAAACTTATTTATTTTATATGTGGAAAAGTGCAACGATTGATGGAATGTTGATGTGTAGGAGCCTTGGGGATTTAAATCCAATGTTCGCAACAAAGACTCTGAGGTTGCATTGCAGAGGGATACATAGCTACTGAGCTAGTGACGTTTTGCTCGGCATATTTAGGTAGTGCACCGACAGTTCACAATAGGCCACAACGAAATGCAGATGGGTGTAGGGGGGCCGGAACACGAGTGAACCTAGATCGTAACACGTTGACACAGATTCATCGGTATATTATGTTCAACTCTGACAACTTTCAGGAATTGCGGATGTAAGTCATACAAATATAATTACGTTGCGTGCTATTGTAACTTAATGACATGCAGTTTTAGTAGCGCACTAAAATGAACGGACTAACTCAATTGTAGGGCGCACATGGAAACGCTTAGGCGAGGTTCGAATATGGGGCAAATGACAGACACTGAGTTGGAGACTCAACATTATCAACAGTTTTGTAATTGGTACCGTGACTATGTAAGACAAATGTCAAATACGAATTTCACTGAAGCTCAAATTTCTTTCCTACACCTATTCTTTTGTGCCAATAGTTAACTGTGCATATACGCTTATGTTATGCTCGCAGGTCGATCATTCAGACGATCGACAGAGGATGATGGCTTGGAGAAAACTTGTCATGCATTGTAGAGGGCCAATGGTTTCACAATCGAATATAACGGATATGTGGTCAATGGAAAATTATTCCGTACTATATACGATGTGAGAAGGAGGTCTCGGCATGGCGTTTGTGTCATTGTTGATGATAAACGTATTGAAGTTAACTAAAATCATTGAGGTGGAATACTACGATCGGACTAAATCGTATTGTTCAAGTGTGATTGGGCGGACAACACAAGAGGCGGGGTACAAGTTGGACAAGTATGGTTTAACGCTAGTAAACTTCACAAACCTTGTACATAAGGGGATAAAATTCGATGAATGCTAACTTCTCAAGTCTCACAAGTTTATTCGTCACCGATGATAGGGACTCCCGATTGGGCTTCCGTGAGGACCAAACCTAGGAATGTGTACGACCTTGGGCTGGGTCAAGTGGATGATGACGACCAACCAAGCTACCACAGGCCGAGCCTCCCGGTTGGATCATAATCATCACATCCACATCCGGATGACATAGATTACACTAGGACCGATGTACCACCTATTGATATGTAATTTAATATAAATGAAGTTGGCATTAATATGTTTTTCGTTGAGTTTGTTTTTTAATTAATGTGATTGTTCATTGTGTTTAATTTAATCTTTATTTGATTTAAAATGTTCATTACCTTCCATTTTTCTTATTGCGTTGGATTTTAATTTTTCCTTATTTACTATTAATTAGTTTTGAATGTGAATAATGTTGCAGTGAAGCATGAGTGTTCGGGGTGGTAGGACGAGGGGTCTAAGGCACCACATCCACCGTTGATCGCAGGACAGTGATGATGACAGCGAGACTTCGGAGACGTACCCATATGACCCGCATTACCAGACGACAAGTACTCCCGCATGAGCCCGGTTATTCGAGTTCGACACTCCTGTGGCTTCTGCTATCGTTAGGGGGGAGATTTTCCACACGGACGCATACACACCCGACCAGAGAGCCCAATGGGCAATCCATATGGTCGGCATGGACCATATGGATTGTTCCACTGCAGCAGATGATGCCCATGTGGGCGGCGGTATCCCGGGGAGACGATGTAAGCGGTCATGATCCACATGAGACGGTTCAGCCCGAGTCAGAGGATATTACACAGCCCGAGTCTGAGGATGTAGCACACTGAGGCCTGATTTCGTTTAGAGTTATAACCAATGATGGGGACACTAAACCGGGTGGGCCATGGTCACCCAAAAAAACAAAAAAAATATATTTTGGAAAAAATAGAAGTAAAACAAATAAACAAATTAAAAGGAAAAAAGCAAAGTTTAGTTCTAATTTTAGTCATTTGGCTTTCTCCCAAAAAAATTCGGGCCCTATTTTTAGATTGCATGGACATATCCAGTAAATGTTTTTGGCCCTATTCTTGATTTTTTGGGTTATAGCCATTAAATTTTTATTTTTATTGTTGTGGCTCATACTATGAAATGGTAACTTTGTTTGCCCTTACGTAGTCTGTACTTTTTTACTAACAACAAAGTGGGCTTATTTCTAAAAAAAAGATGTAAACAATTGGAATTTTGTTTTTGGCTAGTCCTATTCCAATTAATTTTATGGCTCCGTCCATGCCTATAACTATGTATATGTATGTATATGTATGTATATATGTATGTATGTTATTAAATATTTATATATATTTTTATTTTCATTAAATATTGATTGTAAATTTATGTTTTACTTACCAAATGCAGATACAAATAATAATATTGAAGTGCTTAACGTGAAGGACCCCACAAGTTATATTCAATACCGGATGGGAAGCGTTGTTGTGGAGTTCAATGGAATGTGGCAACCCGTAGGGAAAAAGCGGGGGGCAAGTGGCGGCGGATGAGGCAAGATGAATAGCGCGGTACCTTCATCCGTATATCGCGATTGGAAGAAGGTATTAGATCGAAGGAGCTATTTTTTGATGCTTTGATGGTAAGTGTAAAGAAATTGTTCTTAATTTAATGTTTTTGATGTGTATATAACTTAATATGTCTTCACTTATTTCGAAATTTAATATAATTATTTGGTCTATTAATTATTCAATTGTTCACTAATGCAGAAACAGTTTTACATAGTGCCCGCGGACATTGCTAAAATAAAAAAGGACTTGTGGCGGGACATGGGGGAGAAGCTAAAATATTGGCGCGCCGAATTGAAAAAGCCATTAGCCATTCGAGCGGATGACACTCCTGAGACAGTGAAGGCAAGAGCGTCGACAATCCTCGAGGGGTACGACCAGGTGGATGTGGACATATTGTGCAAATGGTGTGAAGAAGAATCAGTTGGTCAATTGTTTGTTTGTAGTTGTAGCATCATAAGTAAATAATTATTTATCATTGACATATAAATAAATAAACTAATTTGTGTATGCAGGAATATGCATAAAAATGAAACAAATCCGAACATTGTACACGACACCGCATTGCGCCGGTTCAAAGAGCTACGCACAACACGCGCATGAGACGGTATGTTTGTCAAACCAAAATACATACAAATTAGTTAATTAAATATTTCAATATTATAACGTGAAAATATGTTGTTGTTCGTTCAATTTTGCAGGTCATGATAACGAGCGAACCCCAACACGAGCAGAATTATATCAAGACCCACACGAACAACCATGGTGGACATCCTAATGACTTGGTTGCTTGAGAGTGGTATGCTTGAAACACATGTATCAATTTTTAAATATGATTAATAGTTGGATGTGTGAGATGACCGTGTGTATGTAATGTGCAGGTGAGATCACGGAGGCTTGAAGTCGACCTGCTGCACTTGTAGAGGGGCGGAGGGACATCGGTGGGCACCGAATGATGCGTATGCACAGGCTCACGGCAATAAGCGGAGTATGCGTCTGTCCGTGGCGTGAGCAAGAATATTCTGGTTAGGGACACATCCTCGTATTACACTGCGCCGAATGCCACCCCCGTAGTAGAGGAAATGATTCAACTGCACTTGCATTGAGAGAACAACGGTGAGGAGGAGATGAACCAGCAGATGGATGCAATGACTCGGCAGTTTACTCGGCGGATGGAGGACGGCTCGCTCACCAAAGCGGCCTGATATGAGGAGCGGTTTCGCTTCGCTTGAGGGACATCGGGTTCGGGTGTAGGCGGAGGAAACCGGGCATGCCATAGGATGTAGGGTCACTGCACGTGTCGACCACCGATCACCTGATAGAACACAAGGTATGATATTGCATTTTATAAACATTAAATAAGATCATATAGCATACGAAAAAACTTGAAGTGTGATTTTAAATTTACAAGAATAAAATGTTGTGCATATATTTAATATCCAAGATGAACATATATAACATAGTTCGTTATATACTATGTAGATAAAGATCGAATGAGACTCGAAATGTGACCTCGACCACAAAAAAGTCGGCTTTCAAGGTGACAAAATGACAACCACTTTACGTATAGTGCGATGCATTATATGTGCTATTTTAGAAAATTATATTTACTTGAAAAATATTTCAATGCTTACCCTCTTTCTCTACAGCTATAACATTATGTACATATAAAATTGGATTAGTAGCTATCTTTGTTCTCTCGATCCATAGGAAGATCTAAAGCTAGAAAGTTAAAAATATATCCAAAAATCGATATGTAGTGCATGAATGAATGGATTATGGATGAGGGGTTGAGATTCTAAAGGGCAAGAGATGATAGTCTACTTTATTTTGTTATGGTACTAGCTAGAGGACAAATTATGTACTAGGAGGTTTAGTTTAATTGGCTATCACTCTCGTAAATAATAATGTTTTTTTTATCTGTCTTTCTTTGGCTCTCACTATCTCACAGGTTTTTTTACCTATAAAAAGTGACTGAACTAAACCATCTAATTACCCTATATTTATACTATATTATTTGTTAGTTAGAAGAATTTTTCAGTGATTGTCTTTTCCCAATGGGCGTACGTAGGCATTTGTGGTGAATATTGACATCCTTCCTGTTTCAGTTATCATTGACCTTAGAGTGAATATGAAACATGCTCTAGCTCTAAAGTTCATACAAAACTTCTGAAACTTAGACTAATAGAAGAAAGAAAACACGTTAGAATTTTTTACAAATCAAAGCCCCATTGTGGTCTCTTGCTCGATAGCTTTACTTCATCTCAAGAATTAGGAATTGAACCACAGCAAGCAAACAAGTTGAAAATGAGGGTAGGAGACAAAGAAGTCAAATAACCATATAATTAAGTTATTTGCAAGATCTTCTCCTTACCTTGAACACAGATTTCAGCTTGTTTTCACAAGAGAATACTCATTCTTTACTTGTTGCAGGCATTTAAGACACCTATTCTCGTGCTTTTACTTATATACATGACTTACCTCGTAATGATCCACACAAGTGAGGACTCTTTGCAATAACATTATATAGCACAAACAATTTGGTACCTTAGGATACTTTTTGTAGGAAACATCTATTAGAATATTAATTAAAAATTAAATCAACTATTTCCTTTAAGTTTAAGCTTTTGTGATAAATTATAATTTAATATAATATCATACTAAAAGTCTTTAGTTCGAACATTTTTTATGACATTTACTTCTCATTCCAATAGGTTAAGTAACTAAATGTTTGACTCAACTTATAAAGGAGTAGTTTGAATCCACACGTGATGGAAAGTATTATATTAAATAAGTAAATCAACCATTTTGTATAGCTTTAAACTTTTAGAATAAGTAGTATTTTAATAAGATCTAACAATGACGAGTGTCACATACCGAGGTGGATCCACCCATCAACAAAGGATTCAACTTAAAACATCATTGTCGACTAAAACAAACTATTTGAACTGGGAGTGGCTCAAAATACTCCATCCATTATCATCTTAAGCAAAATTTGCTCCCAGATTGTATTGCATTGCCCTTGTTGAGAAAAATACTTATAGAGTTAAAAATTGAACTTGTAGATTTCTCTCCTGTGCGGCTTGCACTTAACTTATCGAGTTAAATCTTTCTTCTTCTTCTTCTTCCTAAGCAAAGTTATCAAAAACATTGAGAAGTTGAGATCCTTCTTTGATCAAGAAGAAAGTTTTTACTAGCAAGGGAGGTGCCCAAGGTGCAAGCCGTGAAAATGTGTTCTTTAGAAAGTTTTCCTTGGCATAAGATTATCTGGTTCTCCGATTGACTTCTTGTCATTCATTGATTCTTTGGCTGAGAGGTAGAATGATTAATACTTAGTAAAGATTGGCCTCCTATGGTATATCCTAGTTCTTGCCCATTCTGCAATGGGGATGTTTAGAGCTTTAACATTTGTCTTTATTCATGCTAGATCGATCTCCAAGAAATTTGTCATTCTCTATTTGGCAAGTCTAATTATGTTTATTCTTTCTTTGAGAGGATCAACATGTTTCTTAAAACTATTTTGCACAAAATTTGTCATTCTCCAACTTTTCTCGCCCAAAGAAAGATCCTCACATATTGAATTGTCATTTTAAAGCCATCTTTGAGTGTGGGCGTGAGAAGCAAGAGTATGTATAACATTGGTCTTTGCACGATGGCTAGTTTTGTTGGTGTTCTTGGTACCTTTAGCTTTTGGACAGAATTGGCACTTTCTTCCTTCCTAATTTCCTGCCCAGGTTGATTCAATAACTGAATATGTAAAGGTGGGTTTGTATTATTCTTGGACGTAATCCCAAGTACTTTTTGTTGGTCTAGCATTTGTTTCATGATAAGTTTTGTGATATGCATGGACTTGAATTTTCTGGCAGCTCCAGAGTGATTATCAGATGCTAAGCATGGACCAATGGATGAACTTCTATCGTGTTTGCTATGAGGTAAGCAATTTCTTTTGACATATTTTTCTTCACTATTTTTTCTTACATTGATCTCTGGTGTAGTTGAAACCATGAAAAAGGGAAAAATAAAAACTCCATTGGATAGGTTAATATTATTATCATGCCTACCCCAATAAAACTTCAGTATCCTGATGTCCTTTGATGTCCGATAGTGCTCAAGAATGGGGAATGTTGTTCTATACTGGGAAATGTCTTGTGTTTAGATGGTTATACTGTCAATCTATCATGTATTCTATTCCTGGAATCCATTTATGAGTCTTCTGTGGCAGTAGAGAACTAATTAATCCTGCATACATGCTTCATTCATACAGTGTGGGGAAATGCATGCTATAATTCTGTAATATGATGCGCTTAATTGATGATGGGTATAAGCAACCCCTTTTACGATGGTGCTTTTACATACTATTGAAATCATTTGCATTTCTTCTTTGGCGATAAGTTTTCCAAATCTTCAACAATATGATCCCTTGAATCTTGGGCGTGATTGTTGATAATTTTGTTGAATGGTTGAGAAAAAGCAAAGCTAATTTCAACACCTTTGGCCTGTGTTATGTTGGTTTGTGGTTTTCTTTGTGTTGTTGGACTGGCTTGAATGTTTTCTAGCTACCTAACTAGCTTTTGGTTGTATTGCTTTCTTTGTTTGTGGGTTTAGGAGCTGTTTGCTTTGCTTCCCTATGTTTGTAATGTATTTTTCGTTTTGTTTGATAAAGTTAACTTATCCAAAAAAAGAAAAAAACTATTAAAAAAAGTAGTTTTATTGAACTAGCAAAAATTATGCATATATGACCTGAACCTTCCGTATGGCTTTTGATTTAAAATAAAAATAAAATAAAATAAAAAACATACTATTGGGCATATTTTGGCGCAAGATTAGTGAGAATTGCACTAGATCGAGTAAATTAATTGCACACATAGCCCCTTTGGAAATAATTTTACGTCATTATTATTTCTATACAGCTCACATTTTTGCTTAAATTGTGTTAGTTACATTAATTATCGCTTCATATGCCCATAATAATATAAGCGGAACAAAGAAGAATATATGGATATATAACTAAGAAGCCAAAAGTGGATTGATGTTATATATAAGCTTATTTGGTTTTCTTGTGCAATTCCTATATATGTATGCTTTTGTAATTTGGTTGACTATGAAAATTGTCTATTTACGGAGACCGATTGGTGCAATAAGGGTAGGTAGTAAAAGAATCGAGGAATGTGTGGAATGTAGTATGTAGAGATCACCTTTTCTTTGAGGTAGCTAGTTGTGTAGAGCAACACTTGTTTCCGTGTTTAATTTATTGGAGAGAGAATTGTAATTCTTGTTTGTTGTTAATGCAAATTATATTCATCTAAACCCAAAAAGAATGAATAATGAAGAAGAAACATCATCTAATTAATTAATTAATTAATAATAGCACTCCATGATCATAAGTACGTAATACGCACTACAAAAACATTTAATTGCACATAAAAACATATAAACAAGGCATCAAAACAAATAGCATAAGAGATAAGGGAAGAGCAATCTTTCAAATGCTTCCTCCTCATCATCCCCATGTTCACTCTTCTCCAAGACAATAACCGTGGCCCCAAAGGGTCCCAACATAACCAATCATCTTCTAAATATGTATATTAGTGTACTCTTTGTGGATTCTCAAGTACAATTCTCTCCCTACCAAGTATGATATATACATCAATGATGAGTCCTATTAAGTTTTAATTATAAATGTAGTAGGGACATTTGTGCAAGTTTAATTGGTTTTTATCGTGCCTTACATTTCTTTCTTGCATGGTTCTCGCCTAATAGAACTCTAATGAATGGTACAAGTGGGATACACATTGATGATAAGACTTTAAGTTTTAATTGTAAAAGTATTATAACAATAAGTTAAAAGTCTTAAGTACTCTTTGAACTTTGATTTATTATGTTATAACCCCACTTGCCAACATGGTTGAATATTAGGTGTAATATACATGTCGATACAACTTTCAAGTATATCTATTTTTGAAAACCCACTTAATTGCAATGAGAGTGTTCAAAACTTTATATATACTTATAGTTAAAGATTGTACTTAAACATATGGAACACAAAGAGCTATGTGTGTTCAAAAGGAAATGTTAGTATCCAACTTTATTAAATCACCTCGTAGTGTTTTTTATACCAAAATAGCAACATTGAACCTTTTATCTTTTTTTTTTTTTTTTATAAGTTGTTTTCATGATTTCTTGACAATTTTATATTTTTCTGATTCTCGATCGTATGGACTCTACATTGTTCGATCGCAACAAAATACCAGACGGAGGACTCTAGGTGGTGTGTTGGATAGACTATTATCGATCACGTGACTTGTATTTTGTATCATTGTATTTTTTTTTTATGTTGTTATTATATATATATGGGACCAAAGTGTTGATCTATTGTTACTTAAGTTGTTTGTTAATTGTTTATATAGGATGAATGTGATTACTTGTTGTGTGTATAGTTTGGATAACAATAAGATTATTATTTTTTTATATAAATGTAATGGATGGAGAGATATATGATGATATTAAGTTGGATGAAATATGGAGTCAATTAGGTGCTTTAAAAAAAAAAAACCAAAATAATTAAAAAAAAGGAAAAACAATTTCAATATTCCTAACGTGTTACATCTCCCACGTTGGTAAATGACAAAAAAATCAAACACATTTGCTAACGTGTGAATCACATGAAACGTTAGTAAATGGAACCTCAATTTCTGACGTGTCTGTAAGAAGCACGTTAGGAAATGGTGTTAGGAAAGGAAACACAAAAGCTAACGTGTGCAACAAATGAAACGTTAGTAAACGCAATTTCAATTCCTAATGTGTCTATCAGTAAAACGTTAGTAAATGAAACTACAATTGCTAACGTGTCTGTGAGTGAAACATTGGCAAATGGAACTACAATTGCTAACGTGTCTGTGAGTGAAACGTTGGCAAATGGAACTACAATTGCTAACGTGTCTGTGAGTGAAACGCGTTGGCAAATGGAACTACAATTGCTAACGCGTTAGAAATGTGAATTTAATAAGCTAACGTGGTAATATAACGTAATATAAATAAGAATTGCAATTACTAACGTGTCTATGAGTAAAAGCGTTAGGAAATGTAATTTCAATTGCTAACGTGTTCCGTCTTAAAAGCGTTAGGAAATGGGATTATTTTTTAAAAAAACATAAGCTAACGTGGCAATAAAATCAAACGTTACCAAGGTAACGTAGTAATTATGCCACGTTACCCCATGGTAACGTGTGATAGCCACGTTAGGTTTTGTTTATAATTTTTTTTAAAAATATTTTACAATTACTAACGTGTGAATAGTAACACGTTAGCAAATGCTAACGTTTTACATGTATGACACGTTAGGAAATTTCAATTTCTAACTCCCACTTTACCAACGTGTTGAAAACGTTAGAAATGGTGTGTACGGCACATTTACTAACGTTTTAGGATATCTGACACGTTAGTAAATGAGCGTTAGTAAATAATATGTTTTTTGTAGTGATTTATCATGATGTTATTGGAAGACTTTGCCTGGAATTTATCAAAACGACAAGGATTCGTGGTTCTTATATATATTCTAGTTTAAACCATATTTTTTGTTATAAAAGGTATTTGTGGATTGGAGAAAGGAACATTAGAACTACACACTTCCATTAATTGAAGTGGTCGGATTTGCCGCATTTCAAATATCTGCAAATTAAGTAACGGTTCGCCCGCAAATATAAAATCGATGACTTACCAAGTGTTAGAGGCTCCATCAAGCGAAAAACATAGACCGGTTCATTTACTCCCGGCTATAAATAGACATGTTCCCATGCTTCATCTCTCATTCCTCACAAAACCAAGAATTTAGAGAATACAGAAGAAAGGGATCATAAACCAGAATAAGGATGAAAGGGTTTCCTAATTACCTCGTAGCTTTGGCACTGATGGCTTTGACATGCTCTGTTGCCTCAGCCTATGACCCTGCTCCTCTGCTAGACATTTGTGTTGCAGCTAACACTTCCACTGATGCTGGTATATACACATTCTTGTTATTACTATTATGTTCTTTCAAGTCATGATTCGAAGCATCTGTGTGGTTTTTTTTCTCAATTACCTTGGGATTACATATCAATGTAATTATCAACTAGAATCGTGTAATTATGTCTTGTGATATTAACTAACTTTTCTTTATGCAGTATTTGTGAATGGAAAGTTCTGCAAGGACACAAAGCTTGTTACTGCCAATGATTTCTTTTTTCAAGGGCTAAACATTCCAAGAAACACTGTAAATCGACAAGGGTCGAATGTCACCCTTTTGACTGTGGACAACATAAAAGGCCTTAATACATTAGGCGTATCATTGGCTCAAATTGATTTTGCACCAAATGGCCTAAATCCTCCCCATATTCACCCTCATGCCACTGAGATTTTTGTAGTCGTACCTTGTATGTTGGCTTTGTTACATCTAACCCAGATTATCGCTCCTTCACGAAGGTTTTAAACGTGGGAGACGTCTTTGTGTTCCCAATTGGTCTCATTCATTTCCAGTTCAATGTAGGAAGTACTGATGCTCTTGCCTTTTCCGGTCTCGGTAGCCAAAATCTAGGTCGTATTACCATAGCAGACACAATATTTGGATCTAATCCTGTTACGTGCTTATGTAACGTGTTGAAAACTAAATAAAAAAGATTGATATGGTAGGATTTTTGAGGAATCCTAGACCTCCTAATAGGATTTTCGAGGAATCCTAAACCTCCTTGGTTGAGCAATCAGAGGAGCTCGTGACTCTACAAACATAAAGTTTGAATAAATTCTTCACTGATCTTTATTCATAAATAATGCAATATTTAAAGACAATAGAAAATAGAGTCTCACATGAGATAGGACTTCTATTTGAATCAAAAGATAAAACATATAAATCTAATCCTACCCAAAGATAAAAGAGATAAACATAACCTAAGAGTCTTTCACATTCAACAATATTAAAATAATAAAACAACTAAAAAACATTAATAAAATAAATAACCTAATAGATAATACTTCCTAACAGACTCACTACCTAACAATGACTGCACGTAACATTCCATCCCTCTTTGAATCGAGCTTGTCCTCAAGGTCGTAGAAATATTGACTCTTCTTTTTTTTTTTTTTCTAATGAGCCAATCGAAAAATCCTTCATTATTTGCTTTCACACCACGATACTCAGAAACAAAATTTAGGTGTGTGGAAATTTGGTGTTGTGCACTCCATGGCTTGGCGGTAGGTTGACAATTGGCATGGTAGTTGGCGGCGCATTTGAAATGCTGCATCCAGCACTTTTTGGATCTGAGAGGCTAGGCAATGATGGTTTGATTGGATGCCGGATTTGTGAACATAATGGCTGAGTTTTGACGTTGTGGTAGTGGTGTGGGGTATCAGCTTTTGCACGAAAGGCGGTGCTAACATTGTTTGTTGCTGCTCACGCCAGATTTCACTTTTTATTTCTACTGAAGTGCTCTCGAATCTTCCAGATGACTCACCCATTTTTCTTCAGCATTCTTCCACCATTCTTTGGAGTTTACGCAATTCCATTTTTATTATGATGTTTTTCACTGTTCTTTGGAGCTCATGCACTAGATCACCAACACTTTGATCTAGACAATCCTCCATAACTTGAAGCGGTGGATTACGGAAAGTTGGCTCTGATACCACTTTGTTACGTGCTTACGTAACGTGTTGAAAACTAAATAAAAAAGATTGATATGGTAGGATTTTCGAGGAATCCTAGACCTCCTAATAGGATTTTAGAATCCTAAACTTCTTTAGTTGAGCAATCGAGGAGGGGCTTGACTCTACAAACATAAAGTTTGAATAAATTCTTCATTGATCTTTATTCATAAATAATACAATATTTATAGACAATAGAAAATAGAGTCTCACATGAGATAGGACTTCTATTTGTATCAAAAGATAAAATATATAAATCTAATCCTACCCAAAGATAAAACCCAAAGATAAAACAGATAAACATAACCTAAGAGTCTTTCACATTCAACAATATTAAAATAATAAAACAACTAAAAAACATTAATAAAATAAATAACCTAATAGATAATACTTCCTAACAGACTCACTATCTAACAATGACTGCACCTAACAAATCCTCTAATCAATGTTGATATTCTCACCAAACCCTTCCAATTGGACAAGAATGTGGTTAACTATCTGCAAAAACAGTTTTCTTCCCACAACATTTAGAGAAGCATTTGTAATAGTAACGATGAACCATTAGCTGGTTCATATAAAAAGTTTGCCAAGTTTTGCTAATTGTAACATAGTGTTAGTAATTATAATTAAATTAAATGATTACTTATGTACATGCACTTTCTTTTCTTTTTGGTAGCACGTTTTGTTGTGTTTGTCTGCAGAGACTGATGTTTTTGGTTGTGTGGAGCTTGAGTTGGTTCTGTAGATGTTTGCAAAATGGCTAATCAGATTTGTTGAAAAACCCTATATTGGATTATCTAAAAAATAATAATAATAAATGTAATAGCACTTTTCTAAGGGATCGGAGCGATTTTATTTTTTATTGTTTCTCTCTCTTTTTTTTCAAAACTTTTCCCACTTTTTCCCAATAAAGAGTAAAAAAATAATATTTTAGTAGCATAGATAGAAATATAGCTAATTAGATGTAGAGGCATTTAAAAATTCATTAGATAAACTAGACAAAAGTAAGTTTTGATGAGCGATTTTGCATAAAAATTTAGCTTGGCTCTTTCATTGTGAATGTTCTAATTTGGTTTAATTTAAAGGAAATTGGGTGTGTGTAACATGACAAATTTTTATTTCCCAAATAAAGAATTTTAATTTTTTTTGAAGAATTTAAGTTCATAGCATGCTGCATGCATGTGGGTTAGTTTTTGTTGGAAGATGGATTTAAGTAACGTATGAGCAACATTGACAATTTTAAAATCCTAACCGACAAAAATGAAAAAATTAGTGAACTTTAAAAGGCTAAAACGTTTTTTTTTTTTTCCTTTTGTTTGTTTGTTTGTTTTTGTTTTTGTTTTTTTTTTTGACATATCCACGCAAAATGGGTGGGATTCGAACTAGTAACCTCCTCTTCATTAAGCATTGTCCTAACTGATTGAGCTAACTTTTGAAGACCTTTTTGTTATTTTTTTGGCAATGAGTCATGTTCATGAGGTGGTGCACCGTCATATATACAAACATCTTATTGAATCTGACGTGGTTTTCTTAAGGCATGGCACATCTCCTATAAATAATAATAATAATAATAATGAAATGACATGATACATTTTTTGCACATCACAATAGGGGTGACGTGTAGAAAATTTGCACATCACCTTAGAGTGATTTGCAAAAAATCGCATGTCACCTTATTATCGGTGACATTCAAAATTTTCGCACGTCATGCCACTATTTTTTTTGCGAAAATTTGCATGTCACTATTTTTTTTTGCGAAAATTTGCATGTCATTATTTTTTTTTTCTAGTCATCCACTTTATGTCATTTGCTTGCACGTCACCAAAAAAAAAATGTCACTACCCAATAATGACATTTTTTCTTTTTCTGCATGTCACTTTTGGGATGTCACCAATTGGCTTTATTTAATTGTAGTGAATTATATGGTTATCAAAAGTATTCATGAAAAAGTACAACAAAGTCAAGGTGCCAACCTAGCTAATCTTGACTTATCAACTTTCTACTTCTTACATTTTCTCGAATTTTAACAAAACTTATAAAATACACAATTAACAAAACATATAAAATATACAATTTAACAAACTCTTTACTCAATGTTAATTAAGGGGTAATTACCTTTTCTTCTCATGAACTATAACATTTTCACTTTGTTCCCATAAATTACTAACTATGACACCCGATCCCATAAAATACCATTTTGTGCCCAAAACCCTCTTTTCGTCAGTCAAAGACTTTAATTCAGACGGTCAAAGTGACAATACGTTGTAGTTCATAGAGGCAAAGTGACAGGTACACCATTTGAGTTAACACCTTTGATTAATAGAAGGGCCTTTGACAAACGGAATGAGGGTTTTAGGCACAAAATTGTAGTTTATAGGATCTGGTGTTATAGTTGGTAGTTGATGGGGGAAAATAAGATGGTGGTATGCAATCTTAAATGTCAACATATATCCATACGAATTTGTGAAAGAACTACCAACTGTTACACCTACTTAGTGGTTAGGTTGGTTATGTAAGGTTGTTATTACTCTGTCGAAGAAGAAAAACATGTTTCTTTCACTCCCGGCTATAAATAGACATGTTTCCATGCAGCATCTCTCACTCCTCACAAGACCAAGAATTCACAGAATACAGAAGCTGAGAATCATGTAGTACAAGAAGGATGAAAAGGGTTCCTAATTGCCTTGTAGCTTTGGCACTCATGGCTTTGGCTTGCTCTGTTGCCTCTGCCTATGACCCTTCTCCTCTGCAAGACTTTTGTGTTGCATAACAGTACTTCCACTGATTCAGGTACATATGTACACCTTCTTTATCTTATATGAAGCATCTAGGTTACTTTTCTCATCCTGGAGATCTACATATCAATGTAATTATGCTAGGAGGTATTACTCAAACAGGCCTTTTTAATTTCTGCATCACATGCTATAAACCATTATAATCTAAGTGTCACTGTGATATTAACAAAATTTCCTTTGTGCAGTGTTTGTGAATGGAAAGTTCTGAAAGGATCCAAAGCTTGTCACTGCCAATGATTTCTTTTTTCAGGGGCTAAACATTCCCCTCAGCACTGCAAATCCAGTTGGGACGAATGCCACTCTTGTGAATGTGGACCTATTGCCTGGCCTTAACACACTTGGTATATCCATAGCTCGCGTCGACTATGCACCATTTGGCGCAAACCCACCCCACATTCACCATCGTGCTACTGAGCTTCTACTAGTTGTAGAGGGTACCCTGTATGCTGGCTTTGTCACATCCGACCCAGATTACCGCCTCTTCACCAAAATCCTAAATGCAGGAGACATCTTCATATTCCCACTTGGTCTCATTCACTTCCAATTTAATGTAGGAAAGACCAATGCTGTAGCTTTTGCCAGTTTTGGTAGCCAAAATCCTGGAGTCATCGACATACCAGAAGGAGTATTTGGATCCAATCCTCCCATCAATCAGGACTTTCTTGCCAAGTCCTTCCAAGTGGACAAGAAAGTGATTGAGCTACTTGAGAAACAGTTCAACTAAAGAACTACCTAGTAGCCACGTACAATGAACTGTTTGATGGCTTAAATAAAGTTTGTCATGTTTTCCTCGTTGTAATGTCCTAGCAGTACATATAATTATAATGAAATAAAATGTTTGTTTATGTACTCGATCTCCTTTTTTTTTTTTTTTTTCTTCTTTCGACGTAGCATGCATATGGTAACTAAGGTCGTAGAGCGAGTGCACGATTAAACTGAATAAAATTTTGAATCCATGAAGCGTTTGGGGTGGTATTTCTAACTTCTCGGCGTTTCCTCTTTTCCACAAAGGTAAATTAATAAGCATTGGAATAAATAAATAGTAATAAGCATGAAAAGATTGCAAGTAGCAGAAGGTCCAATATCTATGCATAGTATTTATTAACGTTAAAACCTACATTTTTATGCAAAGATTATCTAATAATATTGACATGATTGTTTCAACCAACTCTTCAATCTATCATTGTTAAATAAATAAATAAATAATCTAAGGGTCAGTTGGTAGAACCATGTCAACAATATTGTAAATAGTTACTAAATAAAAATGTAATTTTTAGCATTTATTATCTTTATTTCCTTCCAAAAGTGCCATCTTGTTGTGTTAATTCTTCTTGTCTGTTTTAGGGTGGTCAATAGGCAACAGATTAATTGTTATATATATATGGGTTACATAAACTTTTGAGTGGGGGGACCGGGTGTAGGGGAAGATACAAAGTCGTCCGATACTATAATAATGGCATTGAAATATCTTGACAAAAATGATCAAGACCATAGTGGCAAGAATCAAGCATAATATAGTATAAATAAAGATCTGCATAGGAATGAAAAGAACCATGCATAATAGTTGAAGATTATTTATTTGTCTGCAAGTATTTTACTGGGAGAATACTCAAACCTTAGCCTATATAGATGCACGTTTGTGTTATTGTAAATCAAGTTTTAAAGCACAAATTAAATTTAGGGTTAAATACCTAATACCCCTAGGATTTAAAGACTTTATTTTTTTCTATCTAGGGTTTGATTTTTATCATATGAGGTACTTATGATTTTCATAAATGATTGTTTTGGTACTTTCGTCCACTTGCCGTTAGGTATACTAAAATTTTGACACGTGGCATAAGTGTCACATCATAATTAAATTATGCACTCTGCCACCTAATATCCTGGTAAGTAAATTAAAAACATTAACTTTTTTTTTTTTTTGAAAATGAATTAATATTAATTAAAAATTAAAACAAGTACGGATTTAAAATACCCACACTCATTGAATCGCAGATTATGCACCCTCTAGTTAGCTTATTGAAATTGCAAATTTTTTCCATGATTTTAAAATTTGCATTTTTAAAATCAATCCCAAACACTCCAAAATTGCAATTTGGTTTAGAAATGTAGATTATTTTTTAAAAAATGCACTCCCAAACGAACCCTTAAAACAAGTGTTTTCACTTTTCACGTTTTCAATTCCTTCAAAAACAGAATGCCTAAACCTTAGGTGTCCTCCAGTGATTCTCCCAACCCAACCCCAATGTTCTCCAACCACAGCCATGAACCCAAGTTTCTCCCAACTTGGCATGTCGAGAACTGGAAAAATGTAGTTGCGAGGTAGTATTCAAATCACGAATTTTTGTGTTAGACACAAAACTTAAGGAGGTAATAGAAATGAACCAAGTTCACCTATACGAGAGTGAGGGAACCCAAATCTTGTCCGACAGACAGACCCTAAGCCCATTCTTCTCCGACGAACCCAATCCATTCTAATCAATCAAGTTCCTTCACCGTTCAAAATTGGCCAAATAACCACTGAACCAACCTCCGGCCATGATGATTCCCTAACCTCCGTTCACACCCTAAGCCCGTTCTTCCACAATCCGAGAAACCCATGATCCTATCAAGTCTTCCGGAAGCCGGGTTTCCGGTTATTTTGAAAATAGTGAAGAACTACACATGTATTTAAATTATTGGTAGGGCCTTCACTGCATGTGCTACTTTGATGACTACTTTATTCAATTTGTGTTCTTTTAAGAAATACTTTATTCAATGGTCCTAATGCATATGTTAAGAACTTTTGTTGTTTTCTGCATGTAAAGTTTGTTATTCTTGTTTGCATTATTTTGAATGTTGGAATTCTGTTAAGAACATTTCGTTTTCACCATTATATATTGTCTATCTAGCGGATATGTTATAATATAAATTAAATAATCAAATTCATTTTTTCTATTAGCTTAACCTTTAAGATAAATGATAATTTAACATGGTATTAATCTATTAGAGTAGAGGTCTTGTGAATCCAGTCATCATTTACCTCTCATTTCTATAAAATATTTTAAATAATAAGCCTAATTTATTAAGAGAGAGTTTGTAATCTTCCTATATAAGTGGCTATTTAAATTTTTGTTTTTTGAATGACAAAAGTATATGCATGTGTAACCTCGTGCATTGTGTCTCACCCTCTAACATATGCTCTGTTGTGTGCTTATATGTGCTTTTCGTGTTCACCATTATCGATCTGTACTTATATATATAGATAATTCTTAGATATAGTATTATATTTTATAACGACTGTCAAGATTAATTAGTATATTTCATAGAATACAGAGGTTCTGCCCTTACAATCCATCCATATATATATATAGGAACAAATATGCAGTATTATCAAATATGGACACCACACCCTATATATGAAAGCTCATAGGGACACTTGTCATCTTTCCTTCTATAATTTATCCATTGTTATTGGCTAGTTTTGGGGGATTTTCATTGTGTCAGGTCTGGCTCTGAGAAGAGGGGGGAATTCTCCTATATCAAGATTTGTCACTGATTTCAACCATTTGAAATATCAGAGTTGAAAATGCCGGTTTAGTAGGACCTTATATATATATATATATATATATATATATATCTTTTGTTTGAAATAGAAGGAAAGGTGACAAGTGTCCCTATGAGCTTTCATATGGTGGGGTGTCCATGCCTACTGCATGCATGTGTCCATGCCTATTCCTAGGGCTTAACTTGCACGTAAGAGTCCAATTACATAAATGGCTAAAATACCCGTTTCTTGTCAATTAATGTACAGAAATCGCTACAACCCTAGTTGATCTTTTCATTCACCATATATCAGGGATCCTCCAATGAACCGGATTTGGAATATGTGGGAGGTGATGTGATGCCTGTAGAAAACAAAGGTTACTGCCATTTGTAAGAAAACTTGTGGATGGACATGCATCGCATGGTGGAATGACAATGGCTGCTTCCAAATAAAAACTTACACTAAAGAGCACAATTGTGGGACTCACTACTACAACAAGAGGGCATCAATCAAATGGGCTGCACACCAATATTTGGACAACTTTTGAGACAAACTGAATTTAAAACCAAGTGCATTGAAGGAAATGAAGGGATTACAGTGTCGAGATAACTTTGTTGATTGTAATCAGGTAAAGAGGATAGCATTGGATATTTTGATAGGGAAAATAGGTGAGCAATATAAACATATGCGAGAGCAATGATGGAGGGAGGGGGGGGACCGGCTGGGGCCATGGTCCCCCCCAATTCCAGAAAAAAAAAAAATTTTGGGGTCCCCCCCCATTTAAAATTTTTTTGCTTTGGTCCCCCCCCTCCATGAATTTTCCTAGCTCCGTTAGCGAGAGTGTGCAAATGCATTAATGACGTGGAATCCTGGCACACCAACTTATATACAACGGGATGGAAGATTCTTCCAATGAATGTATGTATCATTGGCAGCCTACAAGCGGAGCTTCTTGAAGGCATGTAGACCCATGAGTTGTGTCGATGCTTGCTTCTTAAAGAGCAAGTTTAGTGGCCAGCTACATGCAGCCGTTGCTGGGATTCAAATGACAACATTTGTCCACTAGCATATGCTGTATGTGAGTGTGAAGATCAACATACATGGACATGGTTTAGAGCTGTTTATTGGAAGACATTGGCAATCCGTGAGTACATACTTGGTCATTCATGTCCGATCGACAAAAGGTATAAATTAGTTGAATATTATGTATTATTAGTATTTTGTTTGATAAACAATTGACATGATTTATTTTGTATTGATACTTAGGGACTGCTCAATGCCATGGAGGATTTGATGCCTGTCTGGAGCATTGATTTTGTATTAGGCACTTGCATGCAAACTTCAAGATACATGGGTACAAGGGCAAGGCATACAAAGACGCTTTGTGGGGTGTAGCTCGGGCAACTAATGAGTTGCAATTCAAACACTACATGTCGGTCATTAGAGGTATGAGTGAAGATGCATTTGACCACATTAGCAAGATTGATCCACGGATGTGGTCACGACATGCATTTACAAATTATAGTTGTAGTGCTATATAAATGAATAATACTGCCGAGTGTTTCAATGCGTGGATCCTAGAGGCAAGAGATAAGCTTGTTTTGGGATGCATGGAATTAGGGGAAAATTCACTTTACCCCCCTGAAGTTTCAGGAGTCTTTCAATTTTAACTCAAAGTTTCAAAATTAACAATTTACTCCTTGAAGTTTCAAAAAGTAGCAATTTAAACTCCTATGTTAATATTTTCTGTCAAATTGGACGAAAATTTGTGAAATTACATAATTACCCTCAGGCTTTTTTTTTTTTAAAAAAAAAATTTCTATCCATTTAGATGAAAAAGTTAACAGGGGGTTTAAATTGCCACTTTTTGAAACTTTAGGGGGGTACATTGTCAATTTTGAAACTTTGAGTTAAAATTGAAAAATTCTTGAACTTTAGGGGTAACGTGGATTACCCCATGGAATTAATAAGGTGGCAACTAATGGGCAGGTTCAATAAAAAGGGCTGGTGCAAAAACTTCGACAAATGTGATTTGCCCTAAGATTGTGAAAAAATTGGAGAGAAACAAGTCAAATAAAAAAAAAAATACATTTGCAATTGGAATAATATATTGCAATTTGAGGTCGACCATAGTCATAAGCCTAGGAGGATTGTCGATCTAAGGAGAAAAACATGTGGTTGTGGTAGATGGCAACTCAATGGTATTCCATGTCCCCATGCAATTTGTACAATTTATTTTCATAGGCAAGTCTCTGAGAAGTATATCAATCGGTGGTATTTGATGGATACTTTTAGGAAGTTATATGCCCTCGATATATATCCGATACCATTAGCTTACAATGAGTGGCCTATTGATCATGATGTGGAACCTATACTACACCCTAAAAAAAAATAAAAAAAAAAAAAACAAAGAGGTAGGCCTAGAAAGGTGAGAAGAAGAGGAGAGGATGAAAATGAGCCTATTGAAACAATCAAGGTGACTCGTAAGGGGTATGGTGTACATTGTGGAAATTGTGGTTAAACGGATCACAATGCTAAGAGTTGCTGCCAACCAGACAATCCAAACAAGAAGATCTACCCGAAAAAGGTTGTGAAGACAAAGCCAAACAGTGAAACTGAGGTTAGTTATTTTAACAAACTATTAATGTTGTCTTTATTTAAATAGTGAGCGTGTACTTATGACATTGTTTGTTCATATGGTGTAGCAGGGAGGATCACAAGATGCAGAAGAACCCACCACCACTGTTGACAACACAAACCCAATTAGCCAACCAATAGGGGTGAGTATTGAATTCAATATGTCTTTAGTTTTTAATGTCTCTTGTTGATATTGATGTGCACGTATTTCAAATTGGAGGATCACAAACGGGAGGACAAATCAAAGCAGATTCACGTTTAGGACAATATAGGGTAACTCATATAAAACCCGAGAAAATAATTAAATTTATTATTAGTAACCTTATAATAATCCGTATTAATTAATGGAATAAATAACACATAGAATAAGTTAGAATAATATATATAATAATGAATTAACCATGACTAAATGAATATAAGTTAGATTGGTGTAGTAAAATAAAGGGGAAAATGCAGTTTTAACTCATGAAGTTTCAATGATTTTTCAATTTTAACTAAAGTTTAAAATTTGTAATCCAACCTCAAGTTTCAAAACTTGCAATGTTAACCCCACCGTTAGTTTTTCCAAGAAATGGACGGAAAATTATAAAATGACGAAACTACCCTTAGTCTTTTTTTAGCATTGCAAAAAACTTTGAGGTTAAATTGAAAAATCAAATAAAATATGATAGTTATTTATTATATTATGGGTCTTAGAATAAAGCCCAATAAATAGAGAATTTAGCTACCCATGTTGGCCAAAGTATGAATTTCAAGCTTATTGCCCATCCTCTTTCATCTTCATTAACTAGAAGGGTATTTTGGGATTTTACAGTATTATTCTCCTCTCTTTTTGTCCCTCACGTGCAGCAGCCCCTCTCCCCATTCTCCTTTCCACTTTTCTTTCTTTTCCCTCCCCCTCATTCTCACGCAAGTTCTTCTTCTCTTCTCCTTCTCCGTTCTCCACACCCACACACGCACTCAAGACCAAATGGGAGAGAGAGAACGTGATAGAGAGAGAGTAAGAGCTGCTGGCCGTGAAGAAGAAGAAGAAGAGGAGGAAGAAGAAAGTGAGGAAACCAAAAGGGAATCCGGCCATGGAGTTAGTGAGGTAAACATTCAAGCTTTCTCTTATGATTTTTGTGTTACCCATTAGATTGGAAGCTTGGAAGCAAGTTTATTTGTGGAGATTTTGTTGGGTCCGAAATTATGGTTCATAAAAGGGGTTTTGGGGATTTTGTTATATTGTTGAAGTATCTAGTTTCTCTTTAAGATTTTGTGTTACCCATTGGATTCTAAGCTTAAAATCATAGTGATTTGGGTAGTCTCTAATTAGGTTTAAGATTTGGGAGAATTTTAGTAAGTAGCTAAATGCCTAAAATTAATGTGGGGGCTTTTATGTGTAATTAATTTCTATGTATTATTCAAGTTCCAGGTTAGTGAATTAATGAGTTGAAACTCTAATTTTATATGGGTAAAGTATGGGCATAAACCCTAATTTTATATAGGTTGAATTAATTTAGGGCTTTTGATAAGTGAACACTAGGAATGTGGTTTAAATGGATTAATTACATTTAAAGTGTTAATTAACCCTAGACTTTCATGGGTCCATGGAAATTGATATTTATAGGGTTTAAGTTCTAATATGTGTTATTAGAATCATAATAATTATTGTAAGTATTGTGAATATTATAAATTAGGGCAAACGCCAATGAGCATGAATATACAAATGTTATGCAAATAAGATGGTAAATAAGTATATAATGTGAGATGTAGTAAGTAGATAAGTAAGTGGGTTTAATAGTTTAACAATGATAAGGAGTTTCAATAGTAAACATGATGGTAAACATAGAGTATGTATGATAAGGTTATAGAATAAATGAATAAATGAGTATTAGAGGATGATAATAATTATAGGGTTAAATTGTAATGCCTAACTTAGAGTTTATGTATATGCCTCTAGAGTTAGTGATTAAATATATATTATGTTATAAGATAATAGTTTAGTTTAACAAAGTTATTAAGACATTAAATGGTTAAGGACTTGGTCTAATTAGAATGGTTAAGTAATGCATTTACTTGATTAAAGAATAAGTATTAAATAAAATGATTTAAGTTAATAAGGTTGTGATATCTACTTAGTTGTGAGAAAGTGAGAGATGCTTGTGAGATTTAAGTATTTTAGTGAAGTTTGAGTTGAGTTTAATTATGTGTTTATTATGTAAATATATAGGTGCATGCAAGAGGGTCAAGGTTACTAAGAGAACCCAAGCGGACCAAGGTAAGTATTTTACTTATTGGGCAAAAAAGGTTACTATTTTTAAAGTATAAAAGACGCTTTGGTTGAATGATTGATGTATTAGAGGATGATAATAATTATAGGGTTAAGTGTAATGCCTAACTTAGAGTTTATGTATATGCCTCTAGAGTTAGTGATTAAATATATATTATGTTATAAGATAATAGTTTAGTTTAACAAAATTATTAAGACATTAAATGGTTAAGGACTTGGTCTAATTAGAATGGTTAAGTAATGCATTTACTTGATTAAAGAATAAGTATTAAATAAAATGATTTAAGTTAATAAGGTTGTGATATCTACTTAGTTGTGAGAAAGTGAGAGATGCTTGTGAGATTTAAGTATTTTAGTGAAGTTTGAGTTGAGTTTAATTATGTGTTTATTATGTAAATGTATAGGTGCATGCAAGAGGATCAAGGCTACTAAAAGAACCCAAGCGGACCAAGGTAAGTATTTTACTTATTGGGCAAAAAGGTTACTATTTTTAAAGTATAAAAGACGCTTTGGTTGAATGATTGAGGTATAATATTTGAGTTTGAGATACTATGACTATTTACGATGTTTCATGAGATATATGGATGAATGATTAATTTAAAGTGTTTGGTGATAACATGATTATATAATGAGGTTTGGATGAATAGTTGATGTAAAGTGTTTTATGATAATATGATTAAGTAATGATGTTTCATGAGATGAGTTGGATGAATGTAATGATTATATTGTTATGAGCATTGGATGGTTCACATGGTTTAAGGCAAGATTCTGTGATGTTCATGATATGAGATATGATAATATGAGCTTAAGGTTTTGTTATCATGAGCATGATCATAGCATGAGCATAGCATGAGCAATGTAACAAAACAAGGTTCAACTCTGGTAGTGATGACAAGTCTCCTACTATAGAGTTGGCCCATGCATAACAAGAAACGGGGTGACGGCTCCCGCTAGTGATGGCAAGCCTCCTACAGCAGGGCTGGCCTCTTGCATAACGAGAAATGGGGTGGGCTCTTGATAGTGATGGCAAGCGTCTTACCATAGGGCTAGCCTCTTGCATAACGAAACGGGGTGATGGCTCCTAATAGTGATGGTAAGCCTCCTACCATATAGTTGGCCTTATATGTAATAGAGAAATGAGGTGACAGCTCCTAGTAGTGATGGCAAGTCTCTTACAGCAAAGTTAGCCTCATATGTAATAGAGAAATGGGGTGACGGCTCCCGGTAGTGATGGCAAACCTCCTACCGCAAGGCTGGCCTCATAAGTAAAAGAGAAACGGGGTGACGGCTCCCGGTAGTAATGGCAAGCCTTCTACTACAGAGTTGGCCTCACAATGGAAATGACACAAGATGATGAGCATGAGTATGGGCATGAGCATGCATAACATATGATTGTATGATGATGATGATTAGTTTTGTATGATGTTTATACTAGACGTATCAATATACATATGTGACTGATATGGGACAAAACACATATGTATATTGTTATGGCTACACACTATATGATGACATGTAATATGCTTTATTGTAAGCTATATGATATGTATGTGTGGATAAAGTTAATTGATTAATTTTGGAAAAGCCTAGTGAGTTCCATATTGAGGTCTCTATTTTATAGAGACGGTGGGCTCATAATTTCACCTGTATCTCGAGTTTCCGGGGTACAGGCGATGATGTTGATGTTGATGTTGATGTTGATGCAGGTGCAGGGATTATAGATGATGACCCGAGGCTATGTATCCGGGTTACCACGGTGTCTAAGGCCTGGATACATGGGATGTTTATTTTGCTGGACTAGTTGTTAGTCCTCTTTTGTAGAGCATTTATGTATATGCTTAGATGTTGGCATTCAGTACATGGCTTGTGTCATGTGACACTTTTGGATAGCCATTATTTTATATGTAAAGCTAATCATTTAGATGTATTAGTCAACTCTGATGTGTTAAATTATGTCTAATACTATTTATATTCACTGCAAAGATATAAACTTTGATTAATCATGATTGATGTATAGCTTTGTGAGGCTCATGATATTGTCAATCAAGTTAATGCATGGGTTCGTGGTATACTGAGGTATCACCATGCCACTGTGACAATTCACTTCGTTGTAGGTTATTAGTTTTAAAAGAAAAATTTTTAGTCATCTTTTACTAAGCGGGTAGTCACAACTCAATAGATTATTGAGTTTTGGGATATTTGAAAACTGACGCCTTGTAGGCTTGTCAGTTTCTGGTTTGTTTTTCTCTGCATGAGGAATGCTGTTGGCACTTTCTAGATATCCATATAAACAAATTATTTCTGGAAACTATCACTTTGTGTACTTTAATTTTTCTTATTGTTAGATTATAAATGCATATTTCTGTCAAGGGATCCAAAATAATTAACAAGATTGAAATGAAAATGGTGTTGTCCAACCTGCACACTATTACAGCTGTAATGTCAATGGTATTGGAAGATTGGGGAAATGTTAATAATTCCAGGAAATTTTAAAATATGGAAAATTTGGATGAGTTATCACCATTCAATCTGGATGAGTTTACATTTCATAAGGTTACACGTTATTTTACATAAGTTAAAAAGATAAATCATTACACAAAATTCATTTGATAAGTGCGACACAAACAACCAACAAAATCAAACACCATGACAAAAATAAAGCATACATAAAAAATTTCTCTCTTGCTCTAAATATGGCATTTTCCTTCTCCAACTCTCTAATCTTTTCCATATGTATGACATCTTCATTCTGGATTTGCTTAACCCTTGATCAGGTAGTTGTCATTTTCATTCAATAGATCTTCAACCCTTGCCATGCGACAATCCTTTTCATCCTCCAGATCTTTAACCTTCTCCAACAAAGCAGGTAGGATCGCCATACTCCTCTTACAAGTTGGTTTGTCGTGCCATTTGAAAAATCTGCTGGCATCATTCCTCTACATAGCAGTCCCTCATGTCAACTGTAAACAAAATCTAGTAATATACGGTCCATCTATGTAAATACCAAATAGAACTCCAAGCAAATATATATCTACCTAATTTCTTCTGATGCTTACAGAATCACAACCAAAAGATATCGTTGTCATCAGTGCAAAATCCATAAAGCAGTTACACATTAGTAAAAAAGATTATGACTTAGAATATTTAAAATAATAATAATAACAATAATAATAAAAGCAGAAGATAATAATTTTTGATAAGGAAAAGAAAAATAAAAGCCTATTCTCTTATACCCAAAAAAAGACAGAAAGAGGTTATAAAGTCTATAATATATATGGTACAGAAAGTAAAATATAAAAAAATTACATTGTGTCCTTTCAGGCCAGTTTCTCTATACACAGACAAACTCAACTCCAGAATTTCCTCTGACACATGCATACCAACCTAATTTGAAATAAATTACCAACTTAACTTTATCCAATTATGACAAAACCTATGCTTAACCCCATTTGCAATTTGAAGATATACCTTCAATAAGCAGTTATGACTTTCTGATAGCAACCAATTAATGTTTCAAGTATAGATGCATCAAATGAAATTAAAATGGCAACTACCAAGATATTTTTTGTTCTTTGCTTTCATCAAATAGTTTATTGTTGAAATTTTGCTGGCAAACAAAATTTGTAATGAAACATGGTACATTAAAAAAATACACATTGTGGGATCATTCTATAATAATGAAATCTTATAGCTTTAGCTCCAAGCTAAGACAGAATTTCCAAAATAGATATAAATATAACCGTACCAGAATTTCTGACATTAAAATACCAAGTATTCCCGAAAGAAATTTTTTTTTTTTGAAAAGAACTCATTCTCATTCCATAGAATTCAAGAGCGAAAGCTCTTACAATCACAGGGCAAATCCTGAAGTAACCATAGCCTAAGCTACAAAGTCATAGGTCGAATCTTATACAAATCAACGAAATTCGAAAACACATCCGCTATCCCATGACTAAAACAACAGGATAAACATTCAAATCTGTTTGGCAAGTTCAAAGACTAGTGAACCAAGTAGACGACATCAGCTGCACAGAAAACGTTTATTCCACGACCTTAAGAGGTAAACCCTCTTATGTTGTTACTCATCCTCCTTGACAATTAAGTTAGGATACACATTCATCCACAACATAGAAGTTAGGACCATTTTTCCTCCTCAACCCGAAAGCCAGGGTAACATATACATCCATGACACACAGGTCAGGATTGAAGAGGATCCAATCGAACCATCGAGGCCATAACATTATTACAAGCAAATAACAAATGAAATACAGGAAAAAGAAAAAAATGGATATAAAATTGTAAGTTATACCGTGACTTACAATACAAGAAGTAGAACTGACTTAAATTACAAAAAAGAACGAAAAAAAAAGCCAATGAAAATGGTAGATAATATATTTTTCATGGTTGCATAGTGTTGTGCCAAATACTACCTAAATTAATAGATAATATTTAGTACGTTTTACTCGCAAGTGCACAAGATCAAAACGATAGTATAGCAAGCAAATACGAGATCATTCCCACGAGAATTGTTAACTTTACTTAGAATTAAAGAACTAAATTAAAAATATCAAGTTGTCACAAGATTGATATTAAGAAAAGAAATAAAAATAAAGATAAATAAAAGTGTAGGGCTTTGATATCCACCACTAATCATATTTAAATAATATAAGAATATGACAATGCTCCAATCATATTATGAATACCTAATGTTTGCCAACCTAATGGCATGGGTGTCTACTCCTTAAGCTATTGGTTTCCCTAAGCAACGAATTAGGCATGTGTGTCTACTTTAATTCTTTTCTTCCTTAAAGGATTTAGCATGGGTGTCTACTAAGTTGTTCTTTAAGAAAGCATAAAAGCTGTGAAAACCGACAAACACATGAGGCCTAGGATATGAGTGTCTACTCCCGGTTCCTCATGTTGATTAACCCAAGAACCCGGTGTGGATTTCTTTTGTTACTCTTATTAAACCCAGGACTCAATCATCCAAATTGATTTAATTAACTAATCCATAGCACATGCATATAATGGCCAATCACATACATATGAGGAATTCAATAAAACAGGTATTAATCAAGTTAAGCATCACAACATGATTATCACAAAGGCATCAGTATTGAAATATTAAATAAACATAATTAGGGTTTTAATCCAGCCCTACTAAATAATTAGTTACACATATTTAAAATAAAAACTAAAAAGAAAAGGAAAAGAAAGAACCGAAAACCGCTTCTGGAAGTAGCCTCCAAATTCTCCTCTCTGAAATTGTCTATCTAATTGTGAGGCTTAAAGGTCTATTTATAGGCCTTAGGAAAGTCCTAGAAACACTAGTAAGCCTAGGAAATTCGGAATTCCATCTCCTAATCAATTTAGGAGACAATCCTATTACAAATCGGAGTAGGATTCGTCCAGAATTGGGCTTTTAACTTGCGGAGTGATTTTAGCATTGCGACGGTCCAAATTAGGAAAATGATATTTCACAATGATTTGTAGAATTTTGAGTTTTCTTTCTAATGCCGTTGGAATCACCTCAATCCAAAATTTGAGCTGAAAGTTATGACCAAAATACCGAGACATGTGCAGAATCCATATTTGAATTTAATCCGATTTTAGCTCCAATTTGATAAATTCCGATTTAATCCTTTTCAAATCTTCTAGGTTTTTCCAATTTGCCCTTTAAGCTTGAAACATTTCCAGAAATGCTTCATTTTCTTCTATGACCTACAAAAACACAGAAAACACAAAAGGGAAATAAAATGGAACAAAATAACAAAAACTAAGAAATTAACAAATGTAAATTAAGGGTTAAAATATGAATATTTTGGCACTTATCACATAGATTTAAAACTTTCCCAGAACTAACTACCATCCCAAAGTTTTTGGTATTTTCTTGTCTTTTCCATAATTTAACGGCTGGCGCATTTTGTCATAGTGGAGGACCTAACTCCAATTGAAAAACCTCATTTTTTTTTTTTTTTTGATATGTCCACACAAGGGTAGGGGGAGGGGGGATTCGATCTTGTGACCTACGCTTCATAAGGCGTGGTTCACAGCCGATTGAGCTACCTCTTGGGGACAAAACCTCATATTGTTTATGTTGGATATTAATTTAAATAATTAAATTACGGTTTCCTATCAATTTAATTTTTGAAAGATAATTGCAAATTTAATACAAGAGAGTAACAAGGTGAAAATCCACCATCAAAAGATGAATACAAGAGAGTAACAAGACGAGAAAATCACCCAAACCCAAAGCCCCAATTACACCCAATTCTCACTTTTGCCCAAAGGAGAATAATAACAAAAGGGAAAAAAACACTCTCTCTTTCTTGCTCTCACTTTTTCTCTCAATTGTGGGCACACTCACCCTTCTTTTGGTGCTTCACTGATTCACGTTTTTGGCACACTAAAAGCACAAGGCTTCATGCCTTTATATATTGCACCATAGTCGGTTGTAGTCTCCTAGTACAAGTCAGACATCAAATCCAATTACAACTTAGACTAGGAGTTCACGCAGAGAAAAGGAATTCCAACATCAACCAGGAGAAACTTCTCCAAAACCAAGTAGAACTAGGAGATAACTTATAGCCACGCACAAGCCAACAACGGTAAAAGCAACACTTGGGCCCACGCATATAGATGGGTTTAAAGACACCTATACTCTAATAATCTCCACCTTGACTTGAAACCCATCAAGTCTAACAAAGCATATTTCCTCCGGATGTCTCCGCCTCAGCCCCTAAGGGCAATCACACTCCACAAGTGTCACTTAAGTCCAAGCGCCTCTTGAACTTGAGCATAGGACTTGATTTAGACATTACACCATGCCTCTCTATCAGTCTTGTAGACCATACAACTTTCTCTAATGACTCTTTCTTCTTGTAGACCCATCTGCACCCTTTAGCCTTCTTTCCCTTGGGTAATTCTACAGATTCCCAAGTTTTACCTCTCCATAGTAACTCCACCTCTTTCGGCTTACCATCCTAAATAGACGATGGATCTCCACTACTAGCTGTTAGAGTAAAAGAAACTATGTCCTCAAAGCCATATCTGTCCGATGCCTTTTGATCACGTTTCTCTTTGCCTTTGCTAAAGATAACACTCTTCCCGATGTTGTAAGTCTCTTGAAAACTCTTCGTCATCACATTCATCCGTGATTGAATGTTGTTCATCAAGCTCCATCTACACGAATTGTTTCTCTTTCTGAATTGTACTTTCTAAAAGCTCATCTAAGTTAACAAACTCAAACTTCTTCAATTCGTGCTCTGTAACTTCAGGTTCTACACTTGACCCATCCTTGTACATAGCATACTCATTAAAAGTCACATTCCAACTTCTACTGATCTTCCGATTTTGATCATCCCAAAATTGATAACCGAAGGCATCATCTCCATATCCAATGAAGAAATACTTTCTAGATTTAGCATCTAGCTTACTCCGAGTATCAGACTCATCATGGACATACGAAGTACAACAAAAAACTTTCAAATATGAAAGATTTACCTCTTTTTCACTCCATACTTCTTCTGGTAGTCTACGGCTCAAGGGAATGGAAGGCCCCCTATTTATCAAGAAGGCAGCAGTGCTAACTGCATCAACCCAGAAAGTCTTTGGTAACCTAACATGCAATCTTATACTCCTAGCACACTCATTAAGGGTCATGTTCATGCGCTCAGCCACGCCATTCTGTTATGGCCTTCCCGGGATAGTTTTCTCCATTCTAACCCCATTCATTGTGCAAAACTGTTTAAACCCCCTATCTTCATATTCTCCTCCATTGTCTGATCTCAAACAGTTGAGCTTTAAGCCTGTTTCAGTCTCAACCATGGCCTTCCATTTCTCAAGTCTCAAATACATCAAATTTACTTTTCAAGAAATAAACCCATACCTTCCTGCTTGAGTCATCAATAAATGTGACGTAATACCACGAGCCTCCAAGAGATGCCACTGGTGCAGGACCCCACAAATCCATGTGTATTAGCTCCAGCTTTCCAAGCTTAGGTGCTTTGCCAACTTTCACAAAACTCACCTTCTTTTGCTTTCCTATGATGTAGCCTTCACACAAATCAGACTCAACTGACTTCAACTGCGGTAGTTTCCCCTTTGACATAAGTACTTTCATCCCTTTCTCGCTCATGTGCCCAAGCTTTAGGTGCCATAGTTTTGAGTCAGCACTCGTATCTACAACAACAACTATGTCCTTGTTGTTCATGGTCATATAGAGGGTACTTGTCTTATGACCATGAGCCAAAATCCTAGCTTCATTGCTAACCTTCCATTTTCCTTCGTCAAAATGAATTGAATGTCCTTCCTCATCAAGCTGTCCCACTGAAATCAGATTCTTTTTTAGCTCTGGAACATGCCTGACCTTCTGCATTTTCCATACCAAGTCACTGTGAACTCTAATGCAAACATCACCTAGACCCACAACATCCAACGCCATTCCATCAGCCAAATAAACCTTCCCGAAATCTCCAGCCACATAATTTTCAAGAACTTCACGGATTGGTGTGGTATGAAAAGAAGCTTTTAAGTCCAAGACCCAAGAATCAAGAGGACTCTCAACAGATAGAAGAAGGGCATTGTACACTTCTTCTGTTGCCATGACATTTGCTGCGTCGTTATCAATCTTCTTCTTTAGCTCTCTGCAATTCTTCTTGAAGTGGCATGTCTTGCCACAATTCCAACACTCAAGTTGTTGTCCAAATCTAGATTTGCTTCTTTCATTTTGGAATTTGATCTGCCTTGATCAGAGTTTATATCTTGTCCTCTTCCCCGAGTCTTGAGGTTTAAAGTAGCACCAGAACAAAAGGCTTCATTTGCATCTCTTCTACGAACCTCTTCACTCAAAATCAAATCACTAATGTCTTCATAGCTTAGTTTACTTTTCCTTGCAGAGTTACTCACAACTATCCTCACGGCTTCCCAGCTATTTGGCAAAGGCACCAAAACAATCAACACATGAATTTCATCATCAAAATCAATTTCAACCGATGACAATTGATTCGTGATAGTGTTGAATTCATTGAGATGATGTGCCACCGAAGTCCCTTCCGCCATCTTTAGGTTGAACAATTTCTTCATCATGTGCACCTTGTTAGTTGACGGCTTCTCATACATGCTTGACAAAACCGCCATTAGACCCACTGTGGTCTTCTCCTTTACAATGTTGTGTGCAACTTATTTTGACAACGATAACTTGATAACTGCTAGGGCTTTACAATCAAGCAGAACCCACTCATTATCATACATGTCGTCAGGTTGTTCTCCCAAAAGAGGTTGACGAAGATCCTTCCCATAAAGAATATACTCAATTTGCATCTTCCAATATACAAACTCTGTGTCGTCGAACTTCTCGATTGTAGTGACCCAAATTATTAACTAGGCATAAGTGGCTTAGTTGGAGGAGTTAATTTGGGCTTTGGGTCACTAAGGACACTAGAAGGGTAATTTAGACTTTTGAGCGGACGTACGCTTGGTCTGGCGAACGTATGCTACTGTCTGTAGTGTGGACGTACGTGGGGGGACCATCGGATGTACACTCTATAAATCGTACAATGGACATACGCCAAAAGTACCAGACGTACACTACTTTTTGAATACCCTCTAGTTAATACCTACATGTACAAGGCAACCATAGAACCACTGGGCAAGAACCACCGGACGTACGCCCCTTGGTCGGATGTTCGCTGCTTTTCTGGGCCTATAAATAGACCCCTACCCCCTTTGTATTTCTCATAATTTCTAGATGCCCCTAGGCTGCCAAAGTGATCCTAGAGTATTTTCCAAGTGTGTAAGGCATTTATGAAGTTTGAACGTTTGTGAAGCGAACTTCATGTATTTTATTTCAAGGAGGTAACGATCCTTAGCTTTAATTATGTTGTTATGTTTACTTGTTTAGTGTTTAGTTATGCTTTAAGACCCGTTTGGGTTAGCGTTTTCGCTAGCTTAGCGTTGTTATGTTGCATGGAGGTTACAAACTAGACTAGAAGGCTTTAGGGTGTTCCTAATAGCCCTATGAGTCAAAAAATAGGTGAATAGTAGAGAGAAAATGAGTTCTCCCTGAGAACCCACATAACAGACGTACGGTGTTGTACTAGACGTACGGTTTGTCGTAACCTGTACGTCCAACATAACACCATATGTCCATTATGTGGGTTCTCGGGGAAAACCTTATTTTCTTTCCACTGTCCGCCTATTCTCCAACTCCTATGACTATTAGGAACACCCTAAAGCTTTCTAGTTTAGTTTGTAATCTCCATACAGCGTAACAATGCTAAGCTAATCGAAAACTCTAACCCAAACGGGTTTTAATGCATAACTAAGCTAGCAACTATAACTAAACATAAAATGAGCAGCATAATGACATAATTAAAAGCTAAGGATCGAACGTTACCTCATTGAAACAAAACCGCAAGAGTTCCACTTTACGAACGTTTCAAAACTTACAAACACCTCACACACACGCTCACAAAACACATTCAAACACTTTGGAAACACTTTAAGAACATTCTGGCAGCCTGGGGCGTCTGGAACTTGTGAAGAATGAAAAGGGGTAGGGGTATATTTATAGGCCTAGAAAAGCAATGGATCTCCAACCAAGGGGCGTACTTCTGGTGGTTCTTGCCTAGTGGTTTCATGGCTGCCTCGTAGGTCTAGCTATTATCTGAAGGATTTTCAAAAAGTAGCGTACGTCTGGTACTTTTGGCGTATGTCTACTATACGATTTGTAGAACATACATCTGGTGGTCCTTCACGTACGTCTGCACTACAGATAGCAACGTATGTCTGCCAGACCTAGCGTACATCCGTCCAAAAGTTCAAATTACCCTTCTAGTGCTCTTATTGATCCAAAACCCAAATTAACTCCCCCAACTAAGCTTTTATACCTAGTTAATCATTTGGGTCACTACATTGATAATGTCAGCAAGCTTGAAAATGTTTGGAATGATGCCTTCATGCACAACTTCGTTTCTACTAAACCAGAAAGATCACACAAGACGGCAGCAAAAAATTTGGAAAAGATGAGCTTCTATTTTGGGGATGCCAAAAGTGAGATGAGGAAGAATGATGCCTTTGATCCAGCTAGGGAGATTGAGAAAGTTCTAGGAAAAGGAATCTAGAGGCCAAAAAGATTGCCTCTAGGCAACTCTAGCAAAGATACATCTAAAAAAGAGGTGATGGAGAGAATTAACTTCAGATTTGCAGAGGAGACAAAGAGAGTCTGAGGGGGGGTATGTGCAGAATGAGACTAAGCCTAGCTTTGGAGGGGACAATATCCCAAGCAATGTTTCACAAAAAGAGTTTCAACCTAGCATTTAGTTTAAGTTTCTAGAGAAGCTTCCAGATATGAGGCTCAAAAGGAGCAGTGCTAAAAGTAACTCTGGGGTTACTGATCAGTCTATGAGCAAAGCTAGTTGAGAAGCAAGCATTTACAAAGAGGGTCCAAATGAACTCAGAGCTCAAGTCAAAACTAATGGAGATTTTCTAGATTTTCCTTAACACTAAGAGCATCAAAGGTGGACAGAAGTATAGGCAAATTCTAGGAGTTATAGGGAGTGATGAGGTCAAAAACTGCTAGGTTGGGGAGAGAAGAGAGGTGAAGGGCAAGAGAGGGGGTGAAAAAAGGAAGAGTGGGGACCCAAAGAGTGTCTCATATAGGCAAAAGGGAGTGTTTGTGAATTCTATGACAGGCTCCTAAAGAGATGATAGGCTGAGAAGAAAGGATACCTCTCCGAATCCCAAAATGGGAAGAATGGGAAGGGGGAGAGAAAAGAACCAGTAGAGAGATACCTACCTCGCATTTGGGCCACCCACATTGAGTCTAAATTGTTGTGGAGCTTCCAATCTAGTTTGGAAATGAGAGCCAGATTGACTTCCTTCATCTTTCTGAAACCAAGGCCACCAAAAGCTTTAGGGAGGCAGAAAGAGTCCAAAGATTTGAGGGAAAGGTTTCTAGCTTTGGAAGGAGGAAAACCCACCAGAAATTCTTGAATGATTGATCCAATTTGTTGTAGATGCTTGAAGGAAGCAAGAAAGAACTCATGGCATAGGATGGAATAGTAGCAGCCACTAATTTGATGAGGATAAGCCTATTTGCTTGAGAGAGAGTTTTAGCTCTCAACCATCAATCCTTTTTTGAACTTGGTCAAGAATGCTTTGGAATGCAGCTCGTTTAGAAATGCCAAGGAAAATGGGGAGGCCAAGATGAATATAAGTTGAGGGTTTGGGGTTGTAGGGGAGGGTATGGAGAATGGAAGCAAAGGTGGCAGGATTGGTGTACTTGCTGAAATTGATGGAGGATTTGTGAGTGTTGATAAACTGACCAAACTAGGGGCAGTATTTGGCAAGGCATGATTTGATACTAGAAGCTTCTGGGAGAGAGGCTTGCCTAAAAATCAAGAGATCATCAACAAAGAGTAAGTGATGAATAGCAGGGTTGTTTCTGGCTATCTTGAGACTTTTAATGTGACAAAGGCTTACTTCTTTGAACATCAATCTAGAGAACACTTCAAACCCCGTGATAAAACGAAAAAAGGAAAGAGGATCCCCTTGCCTTAATCCTCTGGCAAGAGAGATCAATCCAAACGGGCTACCGTTTATGATAATGGAAAAATAAGAAGAGGAGATGCAAGATTCAATCCAACCAATCCAAGTATCATTAAACCATAACTTCTTCATGATGGCCAATAGAAACTACCATTCCATTTGATCAAATGCTTTTTCCATGTCCATTTTGAGAAACATAAATCCTTTTGCCTTTCTTATTCTTGAAAGTATGTATAAGTTCATGAGCTAGGATAGAGTTGCCATGAATATTCCTGCTAGGTACAAAAGTAGATTGGAGACGAGAGATAATCTTAGGGAGAACATTCTTCAATCTGTTGGCAAGGATTTTGGAGATGATTTTATAGGCGATGTTGGATAAACTAGTGGGCCTGAAGTGATGGACAATGTGAGAGATAGTTTTCTTAGGCACAAAAGTGATGACGGTGTGATTGAGTTCTTGAAGCAAATGACTAAACTGGAAAAAATGCCTAACATAAGCTAAGACATCTTTATTGACATGAGACCAGTATTTTTTGTAGAAAAGTGTAGTGAAACCATCTAGGCCAGGAGCTTTGGAGGATCCTAAACTAGAAAGTGCTTGGATAGCCTCACTCTTAGAGGGAATGGAGTAGAGATTAAGGGAGTTATCTTTAGAGATGACAGGAGAGAAGAGGTCTAGCACTTCATCTACAATAGGAAGGTTGGTGTGCAGCATCTTGGAGACCATACATTGAGCAGAAGAGCCTGAACCTGGCTTAATCCAAGCTGCTTCAATAATTGACCCACAAAAGGGATCTTTGGTCCAAAATTCTTCAAAATGGAAAGGCCTTGGCAAAAAAGAAGAAAAGAAGGCAGTGTTTAGGGAGATGGGGTAATGGTCAAAAGAGGAAGGTGGGATGTGTTTGAGGAAAATTCAAGGTGAAGGTGAATCCAGCTGAGGGAGGCCAAACCTCTATCTAATCTTTCTTTGATGGAGGCTGCACCTTGTCTATTATTACACAAAGTAAAAGGGTTACCAACAAACCCTAAATCCACCAAGCCAAAATGATCAATGAAATGCTTAAAGGGGTAGTGAGAAGAGCTACCGCCTACCTCTAAGCTTTTCAAATTGATCCAACACATAGTTCAGGTCCCCAATACAGAGCCAGGGACTAACAAAACCTTCACCAACAGAAGTAAAGGAGTCCCAAAAGGCTAGCTTGTCTCTTTTGTCTAGAGGACCATAAATGCAAGAAAGTGTCCAAGGGGATTGGGGAATTAAAGTAACACCAAGCTGAAATGTTATGCTTATTTGAGATGAAGCATTCAAGCTCCACCCCAGGTCTCCAAGCCAGAACATGGCCACCACTAGAACCGTCAGGGGCAAATTGAGTCATCAAGAAAAAGCCAAGTCTATTGAGAATAAAAGTGACTTAAGGGGGAGGAGATTTGGTTTTAGAAAGAAATAAGACATCAGGATTGTTGTCACAAATCAACAGCCTTAGGTGACAAACTGCATAAGGCTTGGAAAGCCCTTTGCAATTCCAAGATAGGATTTTCATGAGGTTTTGGGGGACAAATTAATGTCCCTTGAAATCTGGAGGGATTATGTTTTAGAGACAGAAGGCATGACTTGCTTTTCTTTCCTAGAAGCTTTGAAGATATGTTTTGGGGGTAGTTGAAGCAAGGATTAGGATAGGTTAGATAGAGGTTGTCTGATAGGTGGTGTCCATATCATCAGGAAGCAAAGAGTTGTGAGGAGAGGTGCTGGGACCTTTTTTCTGAGGAGTTTGAGCATCAATGACATAGTTTCTTTTCTTGATTAGGGAGAAGTTTTGTGGAGGGTTGTAAGCTACAGGGAGACTTGGTCTGGAATAAGAGGCCTACTTGATTTTTTCTTGAGAGGGGGGTGGGGTTGGATTTTGGTATGGGGGTTATATTTTGAGGAGTGTTTTTTGGCAGGTGAATTTGAAGTGTTTAAGGGGAGGTTTGATGAAGAGGCAGTTAAAACAGTTGGGATGAAAGTTGGGCTTGCAAAAGTGGGTGGGGTATGGCCTTGGGGAATTTCATAGGGCCTAGTTTGATATTGGTTTAGGATAATTGAGATGGAACCGGTGGTTAAGTTGGAGGGGTTAGAGATGAACGAGCTGCATGCTTTGGGAAATAGTTGAGGGGGGGAGACAGATGGTTTGGGAGTTTCAATGAAGACTATAGTGTCACTTCTAGCTGAGGCAATGGGAGAGAAAGTTGTATCTTCATTAAATGAGGGAGAGGTTGTGTTGAGGTGTCATCTAAAACGTGGGTTAAAGCAAGGGAATTTTTAGGTTGCAAGGATAAGTGTTTGAGTGGAGTTAGGATAGTGGGGGTTAGGTGATTGATAGTGATAGCTATGTGGAGAGTGTGAGTGATGCCGATTGACTGCACCACCTCTTTGGATCGATAATGAGCTGAGGAGTGTTGCGACAGGGAGGTGGACTCAAGAGAGCCCCTTGCACTAGCAACAGAAGGAGGGAGGTTTGAGAAAATATTTACCTTGAGAGATATTTCATACTTTCTAGGGAGACATTCTTCTTGAGAGGCACAACAGTTGATGTTCTTGTGACCAATGCACCCATAGTTGGTAAAATATATGTCCAACCTTTCATACTTCAGTGATATCCAAGCAGATTCACCATTTCCTCTATGAAAGATAAAGCTTGGTTTTAGTGTGCATGCACATCAATTTCCACAAGAATTTGAGGTAGCTTCTAAAAGTTGACCTAGCTTTATTGGCATCATCCACCTTGATGGGGTTTCCCATGCCTTTGCCTATAGCAATGGCATTATGCAGAGACATGTTCTCCAGGGGGAGTCCATGGATTTGGATCCAGAAAGGAAACTTTTGAGTAGAAACTTCTCCCATTGAAGTCGTAGGAGACCAGTTCTGGAGGGTTAAAAGACAACCATTGACATTCCATGTAACTAGCTTGTGGATTTTGTCAATGTGCTCTTGCTTGCTAAATTTGAGAAGGAATTTACAGGGACCAATAACCACGAAAGAGAAGAGGATGGCAAAGTCCCAAGCTTTGGTTAAGGTAGCATTGACTGATTGGTTATTGTGAGTTTTTTGTGAAATGGTGTGCACTATGAAAGGCAAGCTTTCATTTAAGACAATTGCATAAGGTATAGTTTCTATTTGGGATGAAGGGTCCTCCTAGGAGAGAGCCTCCGTGAGAGCAATGAAGGCTTCCATGAACAAGAGATGAGGGGGGAGAAAGAGAGAGAGAGAGGAGGAGAGGAGGAGGTGAGGAGGAGCAATGAGTGGAAGACTAAGTCTGAGGGAGGAACTTGAGTTTCCAAAGAGAGTTTTTTTTAAGGAAAAAACAAGTTTTTTTTTTTTTTTGGCCGAATGGTTTTGAATCAAGAAAAGTTCACCGAAAACACTTGTTTTAATTCAATGAGTGTGGGTATTTTAAATCTGTACTTGTTTTAATTTTTAGGGGAAATTAGCTTTTCCCCCCATAAACTACCACTCTCTCTCCATTTGCCTCAATGAACTACCGATTTTACATTATTCCCCATGAATTACCATTTCATTACCAATGACCTCCTACCGTTAGTCAAGGACATTAAACATGACAGTCAACGTGTCACGTGCACGAATAGTACCATGAATAGTGTCATTGCCTGACAGAATAGTGTCGTGAACAGTACAGTTGACCATTCAATTTAATGTTTTTTGATTGTAAGGGGTCTTTGGTAACGAAATGGTAGTTCATGGGGGGTGTAATGTAAATTTGGTAGTTCATGAGGACAAATGGAGAAAGAGTTGTAGTTCATGGGGAAAAGCTAATTTTCCTAATTTTTAATTAGGAAAAAATTCACTTTACCCCATGATGTTTCAGGGGTTTTTCAATTTAAACCCCAAAGTTTAAAAAGTGGCAGTTTACCCCCCTAAAGTTTCAAAAACTTGCAAAACAGACATTCTGTTAACCTTTCCCGTCAACTTGGACGGCATCCCACCCACGTGCCGATCACGTGACCTATTTATCCCCAAACTTCCAATTTTAGCCTCACCCACACCACACGTCATCGTTTTGTGCCCAAATAATTAAATAAAAATGACTTTTTTTTTTCTCGCATTTGCCTGTCGGGGAAAGGAGGTTAGCGTGCCTCTGTTTCTCTCTCTCTCTCTCACTCGATCGCTCAAAGACCATTTTTTCCTTCCCAGCAGGCCATTGCCTCAACGTGAATAGTATTTGTAATGGCTAGTTTTGTGAATTTTCGAGTTTGAGATCACGACGACGTTTGAGATGCCATCCCCCGGGCCCTTGTCCTGCTGCCATCAACTATTCCCCGTCCCTCCGGTGGTGCCATGTAATAATGGCAATACTTTGTCCCATCTCTCTGATAATAATATAAATAAATTTATACATTAAAAATAATAAATAAATAAGTAATATTTGGGGTGAGATCATAAACAATATTTTGTCCTCTGTTCTATCCTGTTTTTGCAACCAAAAGCAGAGTACTGCTTTCCAACAAAATGCAACGTGATGCGAAAGTTGCTTTTGTCCTCTGTTCTACCTTCTCCGGGTTCAATGCGAAAAATGCAACGCAACAAACCAGTTGGCCAACTAACGGGTTAAAAAGATCGTGTAGCTGGTTTCAAGTGATTGGTCGGAAGATGTTGCAGACAAATAAAACTTGACAATGTAAATATCAAGCATATATATATAGGCTTCTGGTCCTGTCATATATGCTTTATAAATGTCAGTTAATTACAGTTAAGGACATCACATCGTGGTCTACTTATCCCCTGTATTCAACGGCCTATAATGAATTAAGAAAAGCAAACGACTGTTAATTGTCATCTCCCTCTTGTCTTTTTACTCCCCTTTTCCCGTTTTCATGCTCCTCCTCTTTCTCTTTTTGCTTCTGTTGATCTCTTCTTCTTCTTCTTCTTCTTCTCTCTTTCTCTACAACTTTCTTAAAAAAATGAAGTCAATTCGCACCCTAGATATGCGGTTTGACTTTGACAACGTGGCTGCCGCATACGTGTGCCAATAAAATCGTAATTACACGGCCTTTACAATATTAGTTTATTTAAGGTGTTAGGAGAAGAAGATATGATGATGATGATGGAGGTGGAAGGAGACATTCATGATAATAGTAGAGAAGCTCTTCATCTGTTGGGTGGAATCGGAATCCTGGATGGGCAACAACAATGCAACCCCTCACTTATACTCTATACTCTGTTACACTCTGTTTATGGGAACTAGAACAGAGGAAGTGGCCAACTAGTTTTGTGGTATTAAAACAATAAAGACATAGACTCCACAAAAGTATCTTAGCAAATGAATCAACTTACTCCTTTGTGATCAAAGGGACGTGAAGCCATTTTTTTTTTCAACATGGCCTTTATTCAAGCCCACAAAGAGACAGTATTTGGCTGTTTATAAAAAAATGATGATGATGAATATCACGACATTCCTCACCCCTCTGGAACCGAAGTTTGGAGATGAAGACGACGAAGAAGAAAGCGGCCACCCACTTGGCAGCTGAAAACGAAAAGATCAACAAAGAAACTTTTAAGACGTTTTCTCGGAAAATCTGAAACTTTTTTTCTCGGAAAATTATCATACCAGCAGAGAATGAGAGGAGAGAAAACGGTCCAAGTAGTTAACCGAGAGAAACGTCGTTTCTGGTCTGAAGCGATAGTACGCGTGCACCTGTGACAATCCAGAAAAATCAAAACGAGAATACGTATACGTTGTTATAGATGTACGTATTTTGGAATGTGGGTGGTGATGAAGTGGGTACCTTTAAGATCCAGTTGATGGAGTCCTGGCGAGCGGTGATGTTGATCGAGCGGTCACGGCAGCGTCTGAGGTAGTCCGGGTGAAAATGAAGTGAAAATGAAGGAGAAGTGAAACGATGACGTGTGGAGGGAAAAATTGGAAAAATCTAGGTTAAACACACACGTGAGGCGCACGTGTGAGATATTCCATCGAAGTTGACGGGAAGGGTTAACAAAAGGTCCTTTTTGCATGTTTTTGGAACTTTAAGGGGGTAAACTGCCACTTTTTAAACTTTGGGGTCCAATTTGAAAAACCCTGAAACATCAGGGGGTAAAGTGAATTTTTCCCTTTTAATTAATATTAATTCCTTTTTAAAAAAAATAAAAGTTAATGTTTTTAATTTACTTACCTGGATATTAGGTGGCATGGTGCATAATTTATGATGTGGCACTTATGCCACGTGTCAAAATTTTAGTGTACCACTTGTCAGTGACATGGAGTTCCATTAAATGACTTAATGGCAAGTGGACAGAAGTATCAAAATAGTCATTTATGATTTTAAAAGCCACATCACAGTTAGGAGAACACCAAGAGAATACTAGAAGAATCCTTAGCATTTCCCTTTATGAAAACCATAAGTACTTTCTGTGATAAAAATCAAACCGTAGGGAGAAAAAAATAAAGTCTTGAAACCCTAGGGGAGTATTATGTATTTAACCCTTAAATTTAAGTCTTTAAGAGTTATTTCTATGTTTGCTTATTTGGGGCAATTATGGTTTTTTTCTTGGTATTTGTTATTTTCTCTCTTCTTGAATCTTCTTTTAAATTTTCAATTCTTCATTGTCGAAAAAGTATGGATTTTTATATAATTATGTTGGGAAAATAAACGGTTCAAGAGTTTTACCGATAGTACATTAATATATATACTTGAATACCACTTTAGCCAAAAAGTGTAAGCTTATAGACTTGGGTCCACTTAGGTATATTAACTACTCATTTTCATTTTACTTTCTAAGTGTGTAACTCAACACTTACAATTGCACTCACAACAATCTTCCCCTCACATGTAAATCTCTTTATATAAATGACCCAAGTACTCCCCTCACTTGTAAGTTTTTTTACATTTTCAAAAGTGTCTCACGTCAAGTGTTCTGAAAGTAGACACAACTTCAAACCATACGCTTTTAGACATCCATCCTAGGAACCTAACCATGGTTCTGATACCACTTGTTGGGAGATAAAGTAGTTTGAGAGTTTAACAAAAAGTACATTAATATACATATTTGGATACCACACTAATCTTATGGGCTTGGATCCACTTAATTATGTATATTAACTACTCTTTTTCTTTTTACTTTCTTAATATGGAGCACAACATTAATTAACAAGTGCAATCACAACAAATTAATGGGTTTCACTCCATCAACACTTGTTCAATGGCATCTATTTTTGGAATTGCAGAACCAAAATTCAAAAACCTATGATCAGATACTGACCAATTTCGATGACTTTTTAGTTCAGTTCAATACCTTAATTAGCTCACTCCTACTCTAGATCAAATGATTAAATCCGAACACATTACTTAGTCGTATAATTTGTATTATGCTAGATAATATGTCTGTTGGTAGATAATATATTTTTCATGGTCGCAAAGATTTAAAGCTTTCCTAGAACTAACTAACATCCCAAAGTTTTTGGTATTTTCTTGTCTTTTCCATAATTTAACGGCTGGCGCATTTTGTCATATTAGAGGACCTAACTCCAATTGAAAAACATCATATTGTTTATGTTGGATATTAATTTAAATAATTAAATTGCCGTTTCCTATCAATTTAATTTTTGAAAGATAATTGCAAATTTAATATGGTAATTTAGAGTAATTGTTCTGAATCTAGAGAACAATAACAAAAACATAAAACATAAACATTAAAAATTAAAAATTTAAAAAAAACACCCCTCACTAAGGAGGGTATAAGGAGGGTGGATCTTTTCCAATACAGATTGGGATTGAACTAGGGGGAAAAGAAGGGAATGCAACCCGGGATAACCCTTACTGCAGCTTGGGATAACCCTTACTGCAGCCCTATATGTCATAATGGGAGCAAAAGTTTGCACTTCTATTGATAAAAAAATTAAAAAAAAATTAAAAAAAAAACCCTCACTAAGGAAGGTATAAGGAGGGTAGATCTTTTCCACTACATATTGGGATTGAACTAGGGGGAAAAAGAAGGGAATGCAGCCCAAGATAACTCTTGCTGCAGCCCTATATGCCGCATAATGGGAGCAAAAGTTTGCACTTCTGTTGATATTTCTAGCCTGCCAAAGAGAAGAGACCTGAAAACTAGACAAAGTTTCATGAATAAGATGTTCAATATGCCAATCCACACTAAGAGCTAGATTCTGCAAAGAAAACACAACAAGAGTAGAATCCCCTTCTAATATAAACTTGTCAAGATGCAGTGAATTGGCCAGGACACCCACATGCTTGGTTGCTTGAGCTTCTCCATACACAGGGCTGTAAGGAGGGCTGACTTGGGTAAGAGTTTTGATGATCTCTCCATTAGAATTTCTACAAACAGCAGCTTGAGTCGAGAAACCTTCTCGGATAGCAGCATCAAAGTTCACTTTGCACCAACCATAAGGAGGTTTAATCCAAGCTTCTTTAGTTGGATGAAGCTTTGAAGACCATGCTTCATAATGCTCCATAGAGACATGCCTGATATTGGCTACCAGAGAAGAGACTTTAGGAATGAAACCCTTGTGGACATAAGGAGTTCATTAGCAACCTATTAGGAAATTAATCCTATTTCCCACAAGACCCGTGAGATGCGAAAAATAAGAAGAATGCGGAATAACAAAAATTAGGCAATCACACACGATACAAAGATTTAAGTGGTTTGACTTAACAAGCCTACATCCATTGGTAGAGAAGACCCGGAGAAAATCCACTATCAAAAGATGAGTACAAGAAAATAACAAAGTGAGAAAACCACTCAAACCCAAAGCTCCAATTACACCCAATTCTCACTTTGCTCAAACGAGAATAATAACAAAAGGGAAAAAAAAAAACACTCTTTCTTGCTCTCATTTTTTTCTCTCGATTGTTGGCACACTCACCCTTCTTTTGGTGCTTCACTGATTCACGTTTTTGGCTCACTTTTAAAACACAAGGCTTCATGCCTTTATGATGCAGTACGACTTAGTGGGCTGCAGCGAAGAACAACAAATATGCAGCGGATAACTAATTCTAGATCTTGAGAATATCAATGATCTAAGAACTCTTCTTGAAAATCTAGATACTCTCTAGCATTTTAAAGGAAAAAGAGGAATAAACTCAACTTTGAGTATTCTCATTAATAAAGATCAATAATCATAACAACTGTCTTTTCTGGAGGCTATAAGCACGTATATATAGTCCCAAAATCCTAAACCTAAAAAAATATGAATTATAGACTCCCTAAACCTAATAAACACTTAATAAAGATAAAATACGAAATTTAAATGCAATAATGAAAGATAAGATAGATTGATTGACGATAAGTCCAATCTACATTATCCTCTCCAGGTTGGAGAGAATTCGCCCCGAATTCGAACTGTCTTTTCCACGATCCTTTGGGTGCCCTGTTAACTCATTCCAATCTTCTTTTCTCAAGATCACAATAATGCTGCATCCCATAATAAACGTGATACTCTTCATCATTGATGTACCTTGATGTTTGTCGTGAAAGCCTCACACACCACTTTGCCATGTAGACTTGTCGTGTTTTTCTTATGCTTTACCCTTCCCATAAGCCATGAGAATTCCCAAGAAACTCACAAAGACTCCTTTACTCTTTGATAGAAAAGTTGTTTCCACTCTATAGATCTCATCACAACTTTGGTTAAAAGTTTTTGGCAAGATAGCATCTACTCCAAGGAAATCAACTTGATGTATATAACTCACCTCTTTGTCGGGATAGGTGTCATAGATTGGTGGAGAGGCCCAATCTACTGAGCAATCTTCCTCAATAAATCCATCTCCCTCCGCCTCAACTAATTGACTCCTAATCTCTGCCGCCTCTTGAGGCACCTTCTTCTTGTCGAATTTTTCTAATTTTTCTGTTACAATGAACTCTTTGAATTACAAGCAACCTTGGAATTCCGATGTATCGAGTTTGAACCTACTCACCCGCCGATTGGCATGAGCTATGAAGGTGCTAACGCCTTGCGCTCGATGCTCAGAACGGGTTTCTAGATCCAATCTCATTGTGACCACACAAGTTGAATATTTGGGTAGTAAGGGCTTTGATTTGATCCCCCAAAACCGTGAATTGCTCCTCCATGTGTTGTCGATATCTAGCGATAAATTTGTCTTCCTCCCCCATGTACCATGGTCTTGGTTGACGACAATGAACGTTTGGACCATCCATGTCAACTAATTGATTGGTAGGGACCCTGTGTTGGGTGCACGCATGCCCTTTCTTCCGCACAGTTAGACCACCAAACTTTTCCTCCATGTGTCGCAAACAAATCGTCGGTTGCCCCTTATGTGTTGTCTTCATGTGCACGTACACCTCGTTCATGCCTGCCAGTCGGTTGCTCCTCCCCATTCATGGAAAGTAACCTGGCTCTGATACCAACTGCTGTAGCGCAACTTAGTGGCTGCAGCAAAGAACAACAAATATGCAACGAAAAACTAATTCTAGATCTTGAGACTATCAATGATCTAAGAACTCTTTTTGAAAATCTAGATACTCTCTAGCATTTTGAGGGAAAAAGATGAATAAACTCAACTTTGAGTATTCTCATTAATAAAGATCAATAATCAATAACAACTGTTTTTTCTAGAGGCTATAAGCAAGTATATATAGCCCAAAACCCTAAACCTTAAAAAAAAAAAAAATGAATTATAGACTCCTTAAACCTAATAAACACTTAATAAATATAAAATACAAAATTCAAGTACAATAATGAAAAATAAGATAAATAAATTAACAATAAATCCAATCTACATCACTTTATATATTGCACCATGGTCGGTTTTAGTCTCCTAGTACAAGTCAGACATCAAATCCAATTACAACTTCGACTAGGAGTTCACGTGAGCAGAGAAAAGGAATTCCAACATCAACCTGGAGAAATTTCTCCAAAACTAAGTAGAAGTAGGAGATAACTTATAGCAACGCACAAGCCAACAAAGGTAAAAGCAACACTTGGGCCCACGCATATAGATGGGTTTAATTATAAAGACACCTATACTCCAGCACAACCGTGTAATTTCATTAGCATTATATATTGGTATGATGTTACGACAAGCCAAAAATGGCAAATTAAACTTTATTCAAACCATCTAACGTACGTTTCGTTGTGGCTATAACATACAGCTATCTAATCATTATCCCTTGAACTTTTTCTGAAGATAGTCAACAACATTCTTGTCTATTTGGAAAGCCTTGATGAGAACATCTGGATTGATAGGAGGATTGGCTCCAAAAACATTATTTGCCATGGTGATGAGTCCAGGATTTTGGCTGTTGAGACCAACAAAAGCAACAGCATTGGTCTTTCCTACATTGAACTCAAAGTGAATGAGACCAATTGGAAAGACGAAGACATCTCCCACGTTTAGGATTTTGGTGAAGAGGCGGTTATCCGGGTTTGATGTAACAAAGCCAACGTAGAGAGTACCCTCTAAGACTACTAGAATCTCAGAGGCACGAGGGGTGAGTGTGAGGTGGAATCAAGCCATAAGGTGCCAAGTCTAAGCGAGCTAAGGATATGCCTAGTGTGTTGAGGCCAGAGATTTCCTCCACATTCAAAATAGTGACATTTGACCCGAGTGGATTTGCGGTGCTTCTAGGAATGTTTAACCCCTGAAAGAAGAAATCATTGGCATTGACAAGCTTTGGATCCTTGCAGAACTTTCCATTCACAAATACTGCATGCAAAAGAAGTTTGTTAATATCACACGACACTTACATATTCAAGTAATCCCTCCTAGCATAATTACATTAATATGTAGGTCCCAATAAGGATGTGAAAAAACAATCCAGACTCTTCTCTTTTTTTTCTCTCTCTTTTTTTTTTAACAAACTTTGCATTAAAAACACAAGAGAAACATACAAGTTACAACCCTTCAAGGGGGAAAAAATACAGCAGGTGGATCTAAAAAAATACAGACTCTTAAAATGACTCCAAAAGAACATAATAATAACAACAATAATGTGTATATACCAGCATCAGCGGAAGAGTTAAGTGCAACACAAAAGTCTTGCAAAGGAGCAGGGTCATAGGCAGAGGCAATGGAGCATGCCAAGGCCATGAGTGCCGAAGCTACAAGGTAATTAGGAAACCCTTTCATCCTTATGCTGGTTTATGATCCCTTTGTTCTGTACTCTCTGAATTCTTGGTTTTGTGAGGAGTGAGATATGTTTCATGGGAACATGTCTATTTATAGCCGGGAGGAATGAACCGGTCTATGTTTTTCACTAGATAGAGCCTGTAAGGCTGTAACACTTTGTAAGTTAACGATTTTTTATTAGTGGTTGAACCGGACGTTATTTAACGACTTAATTTGCAGGTACTAGAAATGCAGCCAAATCCGACCACTTCAATAAATGGAATAATGCAGATCTGATGTTGCCTTCTCCAATCCAATCTTATGTCATTAAACTTATCTTGTTTTGCTACGCTAGAAAAAGCTTTCCCAGATAGTACCAGGGTTTGTCTAGAATGGAATCAGTCGGACCAGTTCAATGCTCATGTCATGTCAGTTGGTGTATATGGAGGGAATTTTAGTATTGTCTTTTTAACGCAAAATGAGCGTACCTGAGTGACTGAGTCAATATCTTTTCTTTCTTTATATAGGCCATTATCTCTACCCTTGATCTCTTAAGATTTTAGGGATCCGTGCCCAAGAGGTAACTCAATCGGCTGAGACCATGCTTAATGAAGCGAGGTCACTAGTCCGAATCCTTCTCCACCCTCTTGCGTGGACATGTCAAAAAAATAAATAAAAGATTTTAGGGATTCATGCCAACAAGTTGTTACTAAAAAAAAATAGAATTCGACATTGGAAATATATAAAAAGTGTGGGTGATTAAAAAAGCATTGTTGAGCTCAAATTCATAGGTTTAAACTTTTAAGTTGTGTAGTGTCTCAATATGCTATATTATAGACTCATAAAAGGACCACCCAAAGGTATTAATCTCTCAATAATTGATATATGAGCCAATTTTAATTTCTTAAGAAAGCTGTGGAACGCATCTGTTTTAGATTTGTGCCTACTCCCACAATTTTTGCACGAGTGACATTTTTGGAAATATAAAAAGACACATGTGATGGATGGGTTCACACCTATGGGGGAGATTATTGAGTATATGTGTGAGTGTAAAAAGAATAGGATTAACTACTTTATTAGTATCTCGGTTTACACGTTTTTTGTTTTTTTTTCTCCTATGTTTTTAAAACAACCAAATGTAATACCTCACCATGGGAAAATACAAAATCGATACCTCATTAGTTTTCATCAATCCCAATTAACGGAATTCCATGTCATCTGCCACATGTCACTCCCAAAATATGCCATGTATCTTAAAAATAAAAAATAATTAATAATAAAAAACCTAAAATAAAAAATAATTAATAATAATAAACCTAAAATTAAAAAAAAATTAAAAAAAAAAAAAGGAAAATGAAAAGCTTTTCTAGGAAACCGATTCCATGTTGGAAATCTCAGCTTCAATTGGAAGGAAAAACTTTTTTGGGATGCCGCCACCGGGAACTGGGAGAGAAAGGATGGTGGTGGGTGTAATTGGAAAGAAAAGTGCAGGGTTAATTGGTTAAATGCTTGTAACCGGCAATTTCATTTAAAAATAGGGATGATACAACTCCAAATTATTTTGCCCAATTTGGGCACAACTTTTCCTTCTTTTTTTAATTTTAATTATTTTAATTTTAAGACGCGTGGCATATTTTGGGAGTGACACATGGTAGATGCCGAGAATTCCGTTAATTGGGAGTGATGAAAACTAATGAGATATCGATTTTGTATTTTTCCATAGGTGAGGTATTACATGTGGTTGTTTTGGAAACATAAGGCAGAAAAAATTAAAAAAGTACAAACCAAGGTACTAACAAAGTAGTTAATCAAAAAAAATAGAATCACATTGGAAATATATAAGAAATATGAGTAGTTAATTTATCATTGTTAGGCCTAAACCCATTGACTAAAATTTTATACTAAGAAAGTACGGAGTTTGTCAAAGATTCATTTCAAAAGAATAAGTTGAAGTTCTAAGTATAAACCTATTGACCCTCCATTATATAACAAAAGCATGTCATTCATTACATGTATGAATGTATTTTGATATATATATATTTTATATGTATTTATAAGAAAACATGTTTTGAAAGAAAATGATTTTTGAGAAGCAGGCAATTAAGCTTTGGAAGGAAAACTTAATTTACAAAAAAAAAGAACAATGTTAGGTGAAAAGAAAAGAGGTAGCTCAATCGGCTATGAACTCCGCTTTATAAAGTGGAGGTCACAAGTTTAAATCTCTCCTCCCCTCACCCTTGCATGTTGGCCAATTCCGATTAATGTTGATTTTGTCTCTAGGACTCCACTGACGTGTTCAACCCATGCATTAATTTTATTTAAATTTAATCGCCACATACATAATAACCAAGTAAAGCCGTCAAATTTGGCTGCATTAATTAATTAAACAACCAATATTAATTACCAAGTCTTAATTAGAAACCTTCTTTCTCCGTGCGTGGAAGTTAAAAACATAAGACCCCTTCCTTCATATCATCAGTGACTCCTCTCTATCTATAAATAGGCGTCCTCCAATGCAACATTAATTCTCACAGCAAGATCGAATACACAGCAAACACATACTCAAATTAATTAAGGTGGTGGTCGAGATAACCTCAGAAATGATGAAAGGCGTTCCTAAGACGCTGCTACTAAGTGTGGCCTTGTTGGCTTGGGCATGCTCCCTTGCCTCTGCCTTTGACCCCAGTCCTCTTCAAGACTTTTGTGTTGCAATTAACGATACTTCTTTTGATCATGCTAGTATATACGATCACTCATTTGATCTTCTTCTTTTCCCCTCATGCATCTTAGGACTCTGCATAATAATATATATATTTCAACCATTCATCATTTGGAAGCCCTTTGTGATCTGCGATATATAACAATTGATTTTTTCCCTACTGCAGTATTTGTTAATGGAAAGTTTTGCAAGGACCCCAAGCTTGCCACTGCCAATGATTTCTTCTTCTCAGGGCTAGACACTCCTAGAGACACCTCAAATCCACTCGGGTCGAACGTCACTCTCCTCAATGTCGACAAAATACTAGGGCTCAACACTTTAGGCATATCCTTGGCTCGCATTGACTTTGCACCATACGGCCTAAATCCTCCCCACATTCACCCTCGTGGTACTGAGATTCTTGTAGTCCTAGAGGGTACTCTATTGGTTGGCTTTGTCACATCCAACCCAGACAACCGCTTCTTCTCCAAAGTTCTAAACGCAGGAGATGTCTTTGTCTTCCCAATTGGTCTCATTCACTTCCAGTTTAATGTGGGGAAAACCAATGCCGTTGCCTTCGCAGGTCTCAGTAGCCAGAATCCTGGGCTCATCACCATAGCAAATGCAGTATTCGGATCAACTCCTCCCATCAATGCCGATGTTCTTGCAAAGGCCTTCCAACTTGATAGGAATGTGGTCAATTATCTTCAAAAAAAATTCTAGTGAGACAATAATTCGAGAAGTATATGTAATAATACCCAATAACGAATCATTAGATGGTTTGGATTGAGTTTGTCATTATTTGATTCCCTTATTGTAACGTCATAGCAATAAATTAATTGAAATAAAATGATAATTTCTTATATTTACTCTCTCTGTCTCTCTTTGTGATTGAGTAATAATGGAGGAAGAACAGTTGTACGATTGGGTCACGACCTGAACCCATGTGAGGTTTGGTGGTGACCACGATGTGGTTCTACCTCACAACTAGACCTACAACAATGCCTAGTAGTCACCTCGTTGTGGGTGTATTGAGCCACGAGTCACAAGGTAGGTATGGTTATCCACCAGAGCATTCTTTATTGTTTTTACAAAAGAAAAATTAACTGTATTTGTAAATTTCACACCCCTTCATTAAGATTTTAACTGAGAAGTCCCTAACAAAGAGGTAACATCGCAAAAAAATAGAAATATGATACACTAAATTAAGAGTTTTAATACTTTTGGGGGGAACATGCAAAAGTGATGGAAGTTAAGGGGGATTAAGCAGTTATTTTAATAGCTATGACATCTGGGCAGCAAACTGTGTTTTGAAAACTCTGTCTAATGCCATTTGTCATTATAAACATTGATTAAAGGTATTTTTGAGTGAGGGCTCATTTATAAAAATTGTTAGTATACTCATACTTATTGAGTCATGGAATCACACATCTACTAGTAAAATTGGGGTAATTTAACAAATGTCTCTTAAGAAAATGAAAACTAATAAGTGTATTTGGACTTTTGTCCGTGGGACTAGAATGAGGCCACTATCTTTGAAAGGGCTGACTTGAGCAAAGTCATTTTTTACTATAAATGTGAGAATATATATTCCTCATGTGGCATGTTTTGGTATTTATGTATAAACAATATGGTTTAATTTATGTAATGACATTATGTTACTTATTAGAAACTCCGGTATATTTTATAAGTTTGTAGTGCCAAAAAGAAAGGAATTTTTTTTTTTTTTTCTATTGCGAGTATTTAGTAAGTAATAGAGTCACGTGGAAAAATCAGATATTTCCCACTTAGGGCTTGTATTTTAGTACCAAAAACCAAAGTTGTTTTGACATGCCATTTTTGACGTGTTTCAAATGTTAAAATATATGGGGTCAAAAAAGTCAATATTTTGACGAAGCAATTTTCGAAACGTCAATTTTTTTTTTTTGGGAGGGTGGGGTGGGGGGGTGTGGTTTGAATTATTTGGGGTTTAAAACATTTTATTTTATAGTTAAAGACCTAATTCCCCCCCTAAGGTTTCATAATGTTATTTTTTTCTCTCTATGATTTGATTTTGATCATACGAGTTTCATGTGGTTTTGATGAATGACCAAATTGATCCTTCTGTTAGTTGACCATTAGTTGACTTAACGAAAATTCACACAAACAAATGAAAATTTGACACCTAGCATAAGTGGCCATGCCATTAGTGATGACGTGGCCACCTAATTAAATTTTAAAAAAAAAAAAGGAAAAAAAAATTTCGGCCAACCCAGACACCTCTACGGTTTCATTTGAGAGCGTGGAGAGATGTAGGTGTTCCAATCCAACCCCACACCCAAGAATAGCTGCCCCTCTGTTGGAATTGTGAGAAGTCTTGAGGTGCTTGGTGATGAAACTAGGGTAAGTGACAACAGTATACCAGGATTTGCTTATGCGTTTGCAGCAAATCAATGATTTGACGGGCAACCTTGATAGGATTTCCGTTGACAAATCTTCTGGTAGATCCCTTCCCCACAATCCCCTTGGCTCCAATGGTGGTTTGGGGGTGGTTTCGGTCACCACAAAATGGCTGAATTTTTTTTTTCTTTTTTTTTTGAAAAAAATATTTTTTTAAATTTTATTTTATTTAAAATTTAATTAGGTGGCCACATTATCACTGATAATGTGGCCACTTATGCTAGTGTCAAATTTTCATTCATCTATGTGAACTTCCGTTAAGTCAACTAATGGAATGACCAATTTGATCATTTATCAAAACCACAAGAACCTTTTGTGATCAAAATCAAACTTTAAGGGAAAAAAAATAAAGTTATGAAATCCTAAGGGAGAATTAGGTATTTAACCATTTATTTTATTTTATTTCTTATTTTTCTTTTTTAATATTTTTTCTGGAAATTTTTTTTTTTTCAACTAGAAAATTATTAATTTAATTTATTTTCCATTTCCCTCTAGATCTACAACCCTGCTTCTCTCAATACCTCTCCATGGCTGTCTCTCTTTCTCTCGATCTCTACGGCCCCAACCCCTGCTTCTCTCTTTCACTTCCTCTTCCTTCTTGGTAAAAATTTTGTCAAAAAATTGGAACTACATATAGCAAAAGCATCGGAACCCAGCTCACTATCTGCAGATCAGAAAAGCCAACCCAGAATCAAACCAAAAATTGGAAACCCAATCAAAATCAAAAAGCGAAAAAAATCCCTAACCCAGTGGAGGAAAAAAAAAATCAAAATCCCAAACCCAGTAGAAAAGAAAGAAAAAAAGAAAAGAAAAGAAAGACTGACCTGTGCAGATGGGGAGAAAATAAAGAAAAAGAAGAGAGAGGGAGAGGAAGAGATAGAGCAGGTGGGGAGAAAAGAAAGAAAAAGAAGAGAGAGGGATAGAGCTGCTTGGGCGGGAGAGAATTAGAAAAAAGGAGGGAGAGTAAAAAGAATTGATCTGCTAGCCAATTGAAGAATATCACTAAAACTTTTTTGACATGCCACATTCTAACGTGTCAAAAAAGTTCAAATCCTTTTTTTTTTTCCTGAGCACCTTGGAACACTTATTTTGAAAAAAAAAAAATAAATGAACAAAAACTTTTTTGACGTGCCATATGGGCATGTTAGAATTTTCAGACGTGTCGGCATGGACACATCAGAATTTTCTGATGTATTAGCATGGACACGTCAGAAAATGCAAATGATTATTATTATTATTTTTTTTTAGCATCTTGGAACACTTTTTTTGAAAATAAATAAACAAATAAATTTGAACTTTTTTGACATGCCACATGTGAAATGCCTCAATAATTAATTAATTAGTAATTAATTTCACGGTTCATCTCCCAGCCTTATTCCACTCCAAATAAGACTCAGTGGCGGAGGCAAGATATTCATCCATAGGGGGCATATAAATTTTGATAATAAAAAAATAAAATTGAACACAAAATACAACTATTGAAATAATTGAATAATTCAAAAAAAAATTTCAATTATGTTATAAAACATATAAATATAACTTACAATTTATTTTGTCACAATTAACACTACTTCAAGTTTTCAATTGATTTTCAGTATTTTTGGATTAGAAAGATAGAAACAAAATATGGCTTAGAAAGTTAGAAACAACATCATGAAAAAATTTATTTACAAGAACAATTTAAATTTAAATATAAAAAATTATATACCTAGTTGAAGTTGGAAATTGGAAAGTGAATTAAAAAAAAAAAAAACACACACACACACAAAGTTGCGTAATGATAAGTCCTCAAGAGTCAAGAGTCAAGAAGAAAATGCAGGATATTGGAATCCTCAAGAAGATAAGAATTAGAAGAAAATAAAAAAGATGTAGTGGAACAAACGCATTGAAGAAACAAAACAAAACTTTTTTTAGGTTAAAATGTATCCCATTAGGCCTACTTCTTTTTTCTTTATTCTTTTCTTTTTTGGCCCATGGGACGTGTACCCCTCCTTTTTTATTTTATTTTTTGCATGCTGTACAGCCTTTTTGCACATGTACCTTTTTTTTTTTAGTTCATTTTGGCATGCTGTACAGCCTGTACTGCTGTACACATGTACCTTTTTTTTCTCTCTTTAATGAAACGGTGTGCATCGAACTCAACTGCTTCATCTTCCTCCTCATCTTCCTCCTTCCACGAACTGTTTCAGCATCAACCATGGCTCATGAAAAAACAAAAAAATTATGAAAAAATCTGTCAAATTCATGGTTGAGGGTCAAGGAATCAAAGTCTAGGGGCATCATTCATGGTGAAAAGGACATAATTTTTTACAAGGTCAATAATAAAATTTTAAAGGTTGCCCCTTCAACCCCCTCCTCCCTCGCCATCGGGGACCTCTACTCCTCGCGCGAAGATACTAAGCAGTGGAAGTAATTAAGTTCTATAATCATTGAATCATACAACTAGAGCATCTAGGCAAAGATCATCAAAGCAGTAGAAATCACACTATATATATAACATCATTACAATGAATCTATGCTAAACCTTAATATTAAGCATACATTAAGTTTTAATGTCTACAATATAACTCAAAAGTATTAGCTACTATAAGCACCCGCTTAAACTTGTAATAAGTCCTTAAGTACCTTCTTGATCAAATTCTCCAACAATAACCGAATGTTTCGCAGTACCCACTATCTTTAACAACATAGTCGAATATATGGGAAAAAAATGAGGAAATAATACAAGGGTAAGTCCAATGACTTAGTGAGTAAAAATGCACATAACGTACCTGTTATAAATTTGTGGATTCAGTTATTTATAAAACAAATTCAATATTATGAGATGACAGTTTATCATGGATGTGATACATATATATATATATATATATATATATATCTATATGCTTATAATATAGAGTAATAGTCATAGTTCAACAATATGGTCTACCCGAGATAGTATCCATTCTCAGTAGAGTTGACGTTGTCCCGAGAGACCTATAATACAATACCGGTACCCCAGCCATTGCACAACATACCATACATAACACTAGCAACACGACTTAGTGGCCATCCATTGGGAATGACTGTGTCTCGGTCACGAAACTATTGGATCTAAAGCCCCCCTACACACACTAACCATAAAGTTAACCCATATAGTAAGCCCATGGCCATTATTCCGCATATACGGGTGTATCATGTCATACGATGCTATTAGTCTTATTAGTCTTTTACATGCACAATTTTACAAGTCTTATTATTATCTTATTAATCGATACACATTTTCACAAAAGAGAGTTCTCAGTATTTCCAAAATTTATTTCATGAGAGTTATAAAATATGCATGTTTGATATATATATATATATATAATAGACGTGCAATGCAGGAAAAGTAACAATAAAGCATCCATGCGAGTTTATACTCACCCAGGTCGTAAAGCTCATCCAGGTAATTCCCTTGAGACTTCACAATCCCGAATATTGAGAAAAGACCTATTATTAGTTTTATTTTTACTAAATCAACTCTATAATAAGGAAATAGGAGCTATGGGACGACTAATGAAAATAAATTTTCCTGTTACACTTTGGTCCGTACGTCCTGGCTTGGGACTGTTCATCCACTGTGACATGGCAGGCCGTACATCCGGTCATGAGACTGTACGTCTACTCCGACGTCTTTTAGGGATAACCTTATTTTTTCTCCACTGTCCACTTATTCTCCGACTCCTAAGGCCATCACGAACTCCCTAAGGCCTCCTAACTTAAATCGAAACCTTTATGCAAAGGAACAATGCTAAGTTTAATAAAACGCTAGTCTAAAAAAGATTTAAGGCATAAGTAAACTAAAACTAGCTACAACAAAACAACAGTCAAGCAGCATAACGATGTATTCAAAAGCTAAGGAGACGAATGTTATCTCCTTGAAATAAAACCTCAAAAGTTCCTCCAATGGCAACACCAAAACACTCAAAATACTCACAAACACTCACAAATGGTCTACAAGTAGCTTGGGGAAGAAAAAAAGGGTTTAGGGGTAGGAATTGGTGTGAAATGGGTAAGGGGGTATTTATAGGAGTAGAAAGCAACAGACGTCCAATCCAAAGGGGCGCACGTCCAATGTTATTACCCAGCGGTCCAAAGGCTATCTCGTACATCTAGATGTTATCCAGCGGTCAATCCAAAAAGTAGCGTACATCCGGTACTTTTAAGCATATGTCCACTGTACTATTTACAGAGTATGACGTACTATCTATCAACGTATGTTCGGTGGTCCCCCTGTGCATGTTCGTACTAAAGACAAGAGCATACGTCCAGTGGTCCCGCGTACGTCCGCTACTACAAACAACAGCGTACGTCCGGTGTTCACGCATACGTCCGCAAAAAAGATAGGGGCATACATTCACTTAACCTAATGTACATCCAATCTAGAAGTCTAATTTTTTAAAATGCCATTATAGCATATCCTAGTGACTTAAAGTTTAAATTAACCTTTTAATTAAATTACTTAAACTTAGTTCTGGGTCACTACAATATGAGCACATAAAAAAGTTCGAATGATTTTTTTATTTTATTTTATTTTTTCTGAGCATCAATCTTGGAACACTTTTTTTTGGATGGTAGGGTTGATTTTCAAAAACTGCCTACATCATTCCTACGTATAGAACAATATTTTATTTTTTTGGACTAACCGAAAAAAATAAATAAAAAATAAAGGAAACGTTTAATTAGTGGCATAAGCAGAAAGAAAGGTCAGTTTGAAAGAGCCTGTGCCACAAATTGGGTCATTTCTTACATGAATATTTGTTAGGGAAAAATACTATTTAGCCCCCTCAACTACCAACGATTTACTATTTAGCCCCCTCAAGTATCAAAAGTTGTTAAATGACACCCTCAACTACCAAACAGTTACGTTTTAGCCCCCTCCGTTAGTCTTTGCCGTGAGATTGGATGGAAACATCAAAACTACGTTATTTTGAGATTACAAGTTACCAAAATACCCTCAAGTGGAAAAAAATAAACATATGAAAACATTAGCCAAAACGACACCTTTTTCCTTTTCTTTTTTGCTTCCACTTCTCATCATTCCCTTGTTTCCTTTATCTTCGACCACCAAAACTGATAAATATGTGTAACAGTGGCGATGTCTCTCACAGGATCCAAGAAAAGTCAATTTAAACTAATTTCGAGATGGTAAATCTCGCGCACCACAAGCTCGCTGTCGCAGCCGAGTGGTTCAGAGCTAAGCAGCTCATGGCATTCAGCCTCGGTGAAACACGTGTCATCATGACATGCAACCCCAATGTTGCTAAAGAAATCTTAAACAGCTCAGTTGCATGCCGCTCCGCCACTGGAGATGAGTTCTTCTCTGTCTGCGATGTACTGAAGCGAGCTTCGCTTAGCAACATGATGTGCTCTGTGTTCGGAAAAAACTATGAAACCGTGGAGCTAGGCGAGCTCGTGCAGGAAGGTTACGAGTTGCTGGGGAAGCTCAACAGGTCCGACCACCTTCCTTGGCTTGCTGGTCTCGACCTTCAGAAAATCAGGTCCGACCACCTTTCGGTGAAGATGGAGATCATCGGAACGCAGTTTGGGGTGAAAACATTAGCCAAAACGGCGTCGTTTTGGCTAATATTTTCATATGTTTATTTTTTTCAACTTGAGGGTATTTTGGTAACTTGTAATCTCAAAACGATGTAGTTTTGATGTTTCCATCCAATTTCATGGCAAAGACTAAAGGAGGGGGCTAAAACGTAACTGTTTGGTAGTTGAAGGGGCCATTTAATAACTTTTGATACTTGATGGGGTTAAATAGTAAATCGCTGGTAGTTGAGGGGGCTAAATAGTATTTTTCCCTATTTGTTAGTGGGATTTTTATTTTCACACTTGACAGTGACATTATTTCTCTTTTTCTCTCTATTTCACAAGTTTTTTGTTAAGCATGAAGAACAACAGTTATTGAACAATATAAATTTATCGAATAAATAAAATCTACAGTAAAAGAAATTTCTTTTTTTTTTTTGTGGTTAGCAGCTTTTATGTGGGAGGGAGAGGGAAAGGGAAGAAAAGAGAAAAAAAGAAAAAAGAAAAAATGGGGGCCAGCTCAATTTGCTCCTTCCTAAGGAGTTTTTTGACGTGTTAGCGAGTGACATGTCAAAAAATTATATATATTAATATATATATAACTTTTTTGTTCTTAATATATATATATATATATATATAAAATATTTAAAACGTATCAAGCCTGCCATTAAGTACAAGCAGTGTTGTGCGATGATAGAGATGTAAACAAATTTACATAAGAGAAGTGTGATCGACTGCAATTACCATTGTGCAATCGATCGCTGTGACAGAGACTATAACAATTTACAGAAGAGATGTGCGATCAAGCGCAATCACCATTGTGTGATTGATCGCTTTGACAAAGACTACAACTATTTACAGAAGAGTTGTGCAATCGATCGCAAGCCGTGTGTGATTGAGCACTATGACAGAACCAGTGGCCATTTAAAAGTATATATATATTTAGAAGTATATATATTTTAAGATATATATATATATATTATATGTATATAATTTTAAATATATATAATTTTTAGTATGCATATATATATGCATTTACCAACTGCCACATGCCGCGCGTGGCTGGCTGCCCGTCAACCTCTATCTCCTCTAGCATTCTCCACCATATTTAAGCCGGATCTTCATGTGCACGAGCACGAGTCCAAGATGTCAACTAAACCTCGACAACTTTTTTGAAACCTATCTTTCACGTCACTTCGCTCACTGATCCTCAAGACGTTAGCTGACCGTTAGGGTTTGAAAAGTTGAACTCTAATTAAGGAAAGTTTAGGGTTTCTTAACGTATTTTGATTAAATATGGAAAGTACCTAATTAATTAACAAATTAAATATAAAAAGTTTAGGGTTTCTTAAATTATTTTTATAAATCTATATGGTTTAGCTAAATTAATTAAGGGTTAAATACCTAATCTTTGACTATTAGTTAACCTAACATACTGACAAGTAAATGAATGAAAATTTGACACTTGACACAAGTGGTCATGTCATCAGTGATGACATGGCTACTCTATTTAATTTTGCATAATATTATGTATTAACATAATTAATATTATTAATTTCAATAATTATATTAATTTTGAAATTTTTGACGTGGTGGCTTTTCACTTCGTCAAAAAATTTTGATGTGGCATTTTACAACGTCAAAATATTTTTTGTGCCACGTCAAAAGTTTCAAAGTGGAATATAATTTTTTTTTGGAAAAATTAATTTTAATTTTTTGACGTGGCAATAGTGACATGTCAAAATTTTTTGATGTGTCATTTTTGCAACGTCAAAAAATTTTGATGGAGCAATATTGACACATCAAAAATTACTTTTTTGACGTGTTACTTAGTGCCACGTCAAAAATTTTGACATGGCACTTTTGACCAACCACCTAACACATCAAAAACACCCTATTTTTTTTGTAGTGAATTTGAAGCTTTTGGTAATAGGAGCAAAATATAAATATCCACGATCACTCTGGTATCTCCCTTTCCTATAATCTAAAGGGTATCCATATTCCTTCAATGGGTCTAAAAGGTGATCTGTTTTTGGCTTGGAAGCATGGAATTGAGCTTGAGCCTATTGATCAAGACTCTCATTAGATTTCTTATTTAATTTATTCGAATCCTCTGCATTGCCCTTGGTTACTCTCGTTTATTTATGCTCCTCATTTGAGCCATAAGATAGTAGTGGAGTTTTGGGAGAAGACTACTGGGTTTGGCTTTTCCTTGCTGCTGCTGGGGAATTTTAATTGCATCATATCCCCATCGGAGCCCTTTTCGATGTAGAACAGTAGTTACCCATACTTTCGGTGAAAACGAGAATAACAAAAATATCTAAAATGAATAATGTCACTTAACCATAATTTTACACATTCTAAGACAATGAAAGTATAAAATAAAAGATTGTCATGATTCTCATTAATTGTCAATTATATTTGATTTTTTATTTTAGATTATTGTGATTTCCGTTCTAAGAGAATAGAAATATAAAAGGAAAGATTGTTACAATTCCCATTCATTTTCAATTATATTTGATTTTTTTATTAAGATGTGATACAACCACAACATAATTAGATCTAATAAAAATCCAACTTTTCTCCTGCGTCATTTAAAAAATTAAAAAGGAATAAAATTAAATTCAAAACACCAAACTTTAATTTTTATTTTTTAAATGACAGGAAGGAGAGAAGTTGGATTATTGTTGGATCTATGTTGTGACTTTAACATTTTTCTTTTTTATTTTAGAATTAAGATTTTATTTGTAGAACATTTTATTTAATTATAACTTTATTTCATTTCCTTGCTCTGATTAGATTTAATTACTTTAATTATTTCATTTCCTTATTAAGATTAGGTTTAGTATTATTACTAAGATTTGATTTACTTTCTCTATAAGTATTTATCTTATATATATATATATATATATATATGTTTTCTTTTTTTTAAGGGAAAATCATTCCAATCTCATTAAAGAAGGATCACGAGTGTAAACGCTCTTACATCATAGAGCAAAAAGGTCTGATAAAATTGTAGCCAAAACTACGAGGTTACAAGTTATAGATGTTTACATAAAAATCAAAATTCAAATCCTATCTATACAATATTCGCTACCCATGATTAATTTTCAGTTGTAACATCATATTTGTTCCAAACAGATTCAACTTAATGCATAGATAGCTCATCTTTCTCAGCTCTGGTAGTAGAAAATCCATGCCAAACTCATCCTCCTAAGCCTGAGAGTCAGAAAATGGATCACATCCACAACCCAAAGATCTGGACAATCATTATTCAAACAAAATTATAGAAAACAAAAAACAAAGACAACCTAGCCCTCACACAGATATGTTTCTGCGAAGACTAGATCTACTCCTCATCGATCCAAAATGGTCGGAAAACTACATCATTCTCCTCGTAAATCGCTCACAAGAGCAGATCTTAGAAGAAAAAAACTCTTATTCAAAACAAACAAAGAAACACAACCATCAAAAACAACAACCGAAGTGGAGGAGATGATGAGCACTAGTTAGCGTTGGCACGTTCTGGAGGAGATGGGTGGCACAGTACCTTGGTGGGCGGACGAAATTGGATGGAGTTGCTGTATATGGTCGAAAAACATCTAAAAAAAACACAAAGAAAACAATGGAAAAATAGGTAGAAGGGGAGGGGGAGATTAGGAAGGGGGAGAGGAGGGAGACGGCTCCCTCCTCCTCTCAGAATGGTTCTCTGACGGCTAGGGTTTTTTTCCTCGTATATATATGTGTGTTAGTTTGTAATGTAAAACAGAGAATCAATTGAACTTATTATCAAGTTAGGTAATCTTTGTTTTAGGCATACGGAAAGGCACATACACTTCTAATTGTGGTTACTTAGTCTCCCACTATATCACTTTTGGTAATGCTTCAATCAATCCTTTGAAGACTTTGTTCACACAAATGCTTTGGTTGCTTTGGGGTTTAATGGGAATCATTGTACTTGGAGTAACCCTAGAGGTGGCTTAGCCAGCATTTGAGAACGTCTTGAGAGAGTATTGGCGAACAAGGCTGGATTCATCTTTTTCTTAACTCTATGATTACCCATCTCCCTGTTATGGAATCAGATCATTGCCTTCTCATCCTATCTTCGGTTGGTTCTTATCATAATCGTCGCAAAACCTTCAAGTTCGACGCTTTCTAGACTAGGGATCTCTCAAGTCATGACATTGTCGCAAGCACTTGGCTATCAGAGCTTTTTGGCTCCCCGGCTTTCTCTCTCGACAAGAAATGGAAGAATAAAAAAAATTGCTTTCAAAGCATGGAACCATCAACATTTTGGGAAGATTCAGACATGAATCAAGTCTCTTATATTTGACATCAACTTAATCCAGCGCAAACCTCATTCGCTGGGAAATGCAGATCGATAAGGAAAAATCTCTTCAAGAAGCTTCATGGTGAGGAAAATTTTGTGTTACGTGCTATATATACCTAATGAGGTTGAGATTTTCCAAGCGATTTCTTGAGGGAGCTAATTAAAGCATTAATGAGAAATATATTATTGGGTTAAATACTTAAAACCTCCTAAGGTTTGGACACTTTATTATTTTTCCCCTAGGTTTTGAATTGTATTTATAAGAGGTACCTATGGTTTTCATAAATATAGAAATGATACTTTTGTTAAAATTTCATCCAAAACTTGATGGAATGTCACATCAGCACCAATCACATTGTACCATGTGTCCTATAATTATTTTTTTTTCAAAAAAAAAAAGAAGAATTTAAAAATTTTTGGGGTGGCTATGGTCATCCCATCTGGCCATTTTGGGGGTGGGAAGCCACCCCATGGCTGGATGGGGGTGGCTCGGCTACCCCCAAAGAGATTTTAGGGTTGGCCGAAACTACCTAGTGGGTTTGTGGGTGGTTTCGGCCACCCCAAAAATCTCATCTCGCCACCCCCAAACCAACCAAATGGGGTGTCTTAGCCACCCCAAGGAGATTTTTGGGGTGGCCGAAACCACCCAGTGGATTTGGGGGTGGTTTCGGCCACCCATAAAATCTCCTTGGGGGTAGCAAAGGCATTTGGCCATGGGGTGGCTCCTCACCCCTAAATTAGCTAGATGGTGTGGCCCAACCACCCCTATAGCCAAAGGGGGTGGCCAGCCACCCCCAAATGGTCAAGGGCCACCCCCAAAATTTTTATTTTTATTTTTGAAAAATAATCAATTTTTATATTTTTAATTATTTTTAAAATAAAAAATTAATTATAGGACACGTGGCGCAATGTGATTGGTGCTAACATGGCGTTTCCTTAAATTTTGAATGGAATTTTAATGGAAATACTATTTTTGTCTTTATGAAAACTACACGTACTTCTTGTTATACAAATCAAACTCTAGAAAAAAAAAAAAAAGTGTCAAAACCGTAAGAGGTTTTTAAGTATTTAACCCTATATTATAATCAAAGTTTGGCGATCATTTATTACTAGCATTAGCTTTCGAATTTAGTGCAATTTTTCTTTTGAAAAAGTCAACTATTAATGCAATTTTTCTATAATCTACAAATAAAAATTGAATGGTCACATTATAGCTAGATATACTCACACGAGGAACAATAAAATATTGTACAACCTTAGGATGATTCTGAGGAAGATGCTAAATCATTAAGTTGTTCATGAATGGGTCAATTGTATTTTGAAATATCAAATCATTAAACTATGAACTTCTGAATTTTATAAACAAGATATTTCTTAATCGAAATTAAACATCATGAATTGACTGAGTGTTTGCGTGTAGAAAAGATTTAACACCAGCAGGCAGAGACAGTAACATATGTATAACAGAATAACAAAAAGGGGTGTATGACTCATCAGTATTCATCAAATAAAAACATTCCGTGTATGCAACATCATGACACAGAATATTGTAAATTATATTTCTGTCTCAAACCTGGTCGTTGGAGGAATTTATCATGGTGTTATTTTAAGACTTCCCTGGAATTCATCATAACGACAACGATTCGTGGCTGTTATAATTTAGTTTAAGTAATATTTTTTGTTATAAAAGGTTGGAGAAAGCAACATTAGAACAACACTGTTCCATTAATTGAAGTGGTCGGATTTGGCTGAATTTCTAAACGTGCAAATTAAGTGGATAAATAAAAAATCGATAACTTACCAAGTCTTGCAGCCTTACAGGCTCCATCTGGTGAAAAACACAGACCGGTTCATTCATTCCCGGCTATAAAAAGACATGTTCCCATGCAACATCTCTCATTCCTCACGAAACCAAGAATTATTCACAGAATACAGAAGAAAGGGGCCATAAACCAGAATGATGAAAGGGTTTCCTAATTACCTTGTAGCTTTGGCACTCATGGCTTTGGCTTGCTCCATTGCCTCTGCCTATGACCCTGCTCCTCTGCAAGACTTTTGTGTTGCAGCTAGCTCTTCCACAGATTCTGGTATATATATATATACACATTCTTGTTATTATTACTATGTTCTTTTCAAGTCATTTGAAGCATCTGAATTGTGTTTTTTTCTCAACCCATATCAATGTAATTATAAACCATTATAATGTAATGTCTTGTGATATTAACAAACTTTTCTTTGTGCAGTATTTGTGAATGGAAAGTTCTGCAAGAACCCCAAGCTTGTCAATACCAATGATTTCTTCTTTCAAGGGCTAAACATTCCAAGAAGCACTGCAAATCAACAAAGGTCGAATGTCACTCTTTTGACCGTGGACCAAATACCAGGCCTTAATACATTAGGCGTATCATTGGCTCGCATTGACTTTGCACCAAATGGCCTAAATCCTCCCCACATTCACCCTCATGCCACTGAGATTTTTGTAGTCGTAAAGGGTACCTTGTATGTTGGCTTTGTCACATCCAACCCAGATAACCGCTTCTTCACAAAGGTTTTAAATGCGGGAGACGTCTTCATATTTCCAATTGGCCTCATTCACTTCCAATTCAATGTAGGAAGTACCGATGCTCTTGCCTTTTCCGGTCTTGGTAGCCAGAATCCAGGCCGCATTACCATAGCAGACACAATATTTGGATCTAATCCTCTCATCAATGCTGACGTTCTCACCAAAGCCTTCCAATTGGACAAGAATGTGGTTAACTATCTTCAAAAACAGTTTTCTTCCAACAACATTTAGAGAAATCATATAAAAAGTTTGCCATGTTTTGCGAGTTGTAACATAGTATTAGTAATTATAATTAAATGAAATGACTTCTTACGTACATGCACTTTCTTTCCTTTTTCGTAGCATGAGTGTTTTGTTGTGTTTTTCTGCATCTGTCACGATGTTGCAGACAGATGTTTTTAGGTTGTGTTGAGCCGTAGTTGGTTCTGCAGAGTTTTGCTGTTTGGTTCAGCTTTATTCTGGACTGTTTCCTGTTTAGGGGTTTATGTATTTAGCCTTGGCTGAAGTGTAATTCTGTTTAGAATTTTGCTTACTCGATATATACAATGTTATTGATTCATCCAAACAAAAGCGAACGATTGAATCGAATTGTAATTCGAAAATTCATATAAATTTTAAAAGGATAACAAAATAGTTCATAGTGCATTTTTTATTTTTTATTTTTTGATATGTCCATACAAGAGGGGAAGAAATTTAAACTAGTGATTTCCGCTTCATTAGGCATAGTCCTAACTAATTATATTGTCTTTTGATGACTATAGCTCATAGCTCATTAATCCTCTTTAATTATTCATGATAATAACAAATTGTTAATGTGCAATTACGCTTATTTAAAAATCTTAAAAAGCCTTAAATCTGAACAACGGTCAAAAAATTACTAAGTTCGTACACTGACACGCTATTTCTAGTGCCTATGGTAAAAAGGGATTAGATAATTAGTTAGATAAGATCAAATTAAAAAAATAAAATTAAATTACAAATACACACAGTTAAATCATCATCTACCTCAAAAGTTTAAATCGATAAGAAGAGGTTTAAAAAAAAATTCACTAGAATTTTTAATTTTAATGATTTTTTTTTTTAACATAGGCATTTTTATCAAACCATGATTTTAATAAGGAAAATGCTAAGGGTTCTTCCCATAGGTTCTCCTGGTGTTCTCACAGTCTTATGTAAAACATGATTTAAGAAAAAATAAAATTGTAGTGGCTTCCACCATCGGTTTTTTTAGGCATTAGCACCAAATTTGAGTCATTAGCACCAAAATTAAGGCATTAGCATCAAATTTATGATTATCAAATTCATTTTAGGTGATACCATTCCTAAAAGGTTAACCTTCCACCCTTGAGTTTTAGTTTTGAATCCAAAAATAAGTTTTAAAGTATTAGAACCTAACTATTAACTCATAAAAATAATCTGCTAGCAAAAAAACGGTATTACAATTTTATTTTTTCTTAAATTATGTTGTACATAAGATTGGGAGAACGTTAGGAGAACACTACGAGGAAAACCCCTAATAAACCCCTTTTAATAATCACGTCACTTTTGGAGAGACTTAAAATGGATACAAGAGGAACTTTTAGAATTACTTTAAATATTGACACTGCAAATTGATTATGATTACAAATATAAATTTTAAAGTTGTTGAAAGTAATTCAAAATGAATATATATAGCTAAATGTATAGTTATCTTGGTTTCAAGAGTTTATAACAGCCAGCTAGCCTTGCTGACGATCAGAAATGCATCGCAACTCTTCTTTATTTTCTTGTGTTATGTTCCAAATTCCACACAACTCGTAATGCATTAATTTAGTGCAAAAAAGTGTTTTTAATTTGTTTAACACTTTCTTCCTTGATCTTCTGGCTTAAAAAGTGTTTATTTTAATTTGTTTCTGCTTCGACAACGTACTCTAACATATTTTACATATTTTGCCTGATCATCGGTTGCTTGATCATGATTGATCGTCATTATGATTCTAAAAATCATCTCATTTTTTTAGAAAACAAAAAAGAAATTCTAAAATTATTTTGCAAGAGCAGGGCAACCAACCAAATAAAATCGAACAAAGCAGAAAGCACATTCCAAATTAATCATTATATATATAAAATAGAGCATTACAAAGCCATTGGCTCGGAGGCTTCTTCTTCTTATTATCTATGCTTAGTGGCTATATAAAAGAGCGAATCCTCCATGAACAGTGATTTTTATTTGACAAGTAAATTACTATTTTAGTCTTCAGGTTTGCTCATCATAATTCAATAATGCAAGGGTATTTATGTCTTTTGCAAGGTTATTTATGCCTTAACAATTTTACATTACTATTTTGTCCCTATTTACCCTTCGTCTTACTAAGAAATTTGATGGGTATTGTTGTCTTTTACTTATAATTACTCTTTTACCCATTGCATTGGTAAAGAATTGAATTTCTTTGAAAGGCCTTTTGGGTATTTCACCCCATTCGGTCTATGAGTCGTCTATCACCATCAAAATCCATAAAATATGGAATGACCTCCTCTCTACTCATTTTTCTTCCCTCCTTTTTTTTCTTTCTTTTCCTCTCATCTTTCCTTCGTTTCTCTTCTTCCTCTTCTTCATTTTCTTCCTCTCCTCCTCCCTGATACAGAATGCTCAAAATCCGATACAGAATGCACACCCTAACACGCATGGTGTAAAAAAAAAAAAAGTGGCAGTTTGGGTAAGGATTCATAAAAAAATGATTTACTTTTTTTATACTATTTATTTACTTGCTTGATGATTTTCTTGGTGGGTTTTGTGTGAATTTTTGACAATTTTTTTTGGTGGCTTTTATTTGAAATAGGTGTATCAAAGAGGTAATCATTCATAAAAAAAAAATAATATTATTAATAATAATAATTCTTTTTTTAGTGTTTGTCTATATGCTTCACGATTTTATTTTATTTTTCGTGGGTTTTGTACAGATTTTTGACAATTTTTTTAGTGGATTTTGTTTGAAACAGGTATATGAAAGAGGTAAGGATTCATAAAAAAAATTATTATTATTTTTTTTTGTAGTGTTTATTAATGTGGTTCATGATATTTTTTCTATGGATTTTGTTTGAAATAGGTGTATAAAAGAGATAAGGCTTCATTAAAAATAATTGATTTCTTTATTTGTATTGTTTCTGGTGGGTTTTGTATGGATTTTTGACAAATTTTGTGGGTTTTTTTGGAATAGGTGCATGAAAGAGGTAAGGATTCATCAAAAAGAATTGACTTTTTTTTTTTTTTTCTTTTCTTTTTTTCTTTTCTTTTCTTTCTTCTTCTTCTTCTTCTTCTTCTTCTTCTTCTTCTTCTTTTTTTTTTTTGTTTTTTTTTTTTTTGTAGTGTTTACATATAAAGTTAGATTTTTCTTTATTCTGATTTATTTACCTAACTGTATTTGCTTTGGTTTTGTTTTTATTTGGGTTTGGAATTGTTTGTTTATCTACAATTGGTGGTTGTTTTGTTTGTTTTTAAAATTGGTAAAAATTTGAGGCCCTTATATGCTTTTATTATTATGATGATGTTTTTCTTGCTTTTGCATTGTGTTTGAATTCTTGAAATTCAGCCGTCATTGTTTTGTTAATTGGAGCTGAATTTGAATTGTTCGTTTTTTTTTTTATCGTATTTGCATGATTAATTTATATTGTTATTTGAATTGTAAGTGCAAACAGCACTCGAATTATTTATTTATTTTTTCGTATTCTCAAATTGTTTTTTCCTACCTGCTTCCGACCCTTTTCTTTCTTTTCTTTTCTTTTCTTTTCTTTTCTTTCTTTCTTTTTCTTTTCTTTTCTTTTTCCTCCCCTCCAACCTAAATCTAGCTAGCAGGTTCCTAAATTTTCGGCTAAAATTGAGGTTTCTTTCATCTCCTCGGTTGCTAAAAAAAAATTATACAAAAAGTCAAACAAATCTTGATAAATATTCTACCCACTGATTCTAAATAGTGTCTAAGTCTATATAAATATTTAAAATATGAGTAATGCTTGGGAGAAGCAATCTGTCCGTTTTTTTTCCGCACTGTGTGACGTGTCCTGGGTTAACCCAACCGGAATTTTTCTGTTACAATGAACTCTTTGAATTACAAGCAACCTTGGAATTCCGATGTATCGAGTTTGAACCTACTCACCCGCCGATTGGCATGAGCTTGCGTAAGGTGCTAACGTCCTTGCGTTCGATGCTCTGTAAACGGGTTTCTAGATCCAATCTCATTGTGACCACACAAGTTGAATATTTGGGTAGTAAGGGCTTTGATTTTATCCCCCAAAACCGTGAATTGCTCCTCCATGTGTTGTCGATATCTAGCGATAAATTTGTCTTCCTCCCCCATGTACCATGGTCTTGGTTGACGACAATGAACGTTTGGACCATCCATGTCAACTAATTGATTGGTAGGGACCCTGTGTTGGGTGCACGCATGCCGTTTCTTCCGCACAGTTAGACCACCAAACTTTTCCTAATTAATCGTCGGGTTGCCCTTATGTGTTGTCTTCATGTGCACGTACACCTCGTTCATGCCTGCCAGTCGGTTGCTCCTCCCCATTCATGGAAAGTAACTGGCTCGATAATCAGCTAACAAGCAACTTAGTGGCAAGACAAGAACAACAAATATGCAACGAAAAACTAATTCTAGATCTTGAGACTATCAATGATCTAAGAACTCTTTTTGAAAATCTAGATACTCTCTAGCATTTTGAGGGAAAAAGATGAATAAACTCAACTTTGAGTATTCTCATTAATAAAGATCAATAATCAATAACAACTGTTTTTTCTGGAGGCTATAAGCAAGTATATATAGCCCAAAACCCTAAACCTTAAAAAAAAAAAATGAATTATAGACTCCTTAAACCTAATAAACACTTAATAAATATAAAATACAAAATTCAAGTACAATAATAAAAATAAGATAAATAAATTAACAATAAATCCAATCTACATCACTTTATATATTGCACCATGGTCGGTTTTAGTCTCCTAGTACAAGTCAGACATCAAATCCAATTACAACTTCGACTAGGAGTTCACGTGAGCAGAGAAAAGGAATTCCAACATCAACCTGGAGAAATTTCTCCAAAACTAAGTAGAAGTAGGAGATAACTTATAGCAACGCACAAGCCAACAAAGGTAAAAGCAACACTTGGGCCCACGCATATAGATGGGTTTAATTATAAAGACACCTATACTCCAGCACAACCGTGTAATTTCATTAGCATTATATATTGGTATGATGTTACGACAAGCCAAAAATGGCAAATTAAACTTTATTCAAACCATCTAACGTACGTTTCGTTGTGGCTATAACATACAGCTATCTAATCATTATCCCTTGAACTTTTTCTGAAGATAGTCAACAACATTCTTGTCTAATTGGAAGGCCTTGATGAGAACATCTGGATTGATAGGAGGATTGGCTCCAAAAACATTATTTGCCATGGTGATGAGTCCAGGATTTTGGCTGTTGAGACCAACAAAAGCAACAGCATTGGTCTTTCCTACATTGAACTCAAAGTGAATGAGACCAATTGGAAAGACGAAGACATCTCCCACGTTTAGGATTTTGGTGAAGAGGCGGTTATCCGGGTTTGATGTAACAAAGCCAACGTAGAGAGTACCCTCTAAGACTACTAGAATCTCAGAGGCACGAGGGTGAGTGTGAGGTGGAATCAAGCCATAAGGTGCCAAGTCTAAGCGAGCTAAGGATATGCCTAGTGTGTTGAGGCCAGAGATTTCGTCCACATTCAAAATAGTGACATTTGACCCGAGTGGATTTGCGGTGCTTCTAGGAATGTTTAACCCCTGAAAGAAGAAATCATTGGCATTGACAAGCTTTGGATCCTTGCAGAACTTTCCATTCACAAATACTGCATGCAAAAGAAGTTTGTTAATATCACACGACACTTACATATTCAAGTAATCCCTCCTAGCATAATTACATTAATATGTAGGTCCCAATAAGGATGTGAAAAAACAATCCAGACTCTTCTCTTTTTTTTTTCTCTCTTTTTTTTTTAACAAACTTTGCATTAAAAACACAAGAGAAACATACAAGTTACAACCCTTCAAGGGGGAAAAAATACAGCAGGTGGATCTAAAAAAATACAGACTCTTCAAATGACTCCAAAAGAACATAATAATAACAACAATAATGTGTATATACCAGCATCAGCGGAAGAGTTAAGTGCAACACAAAAGTCTTGCAAAGGAGCAGGGTCATAGGCAGAGGCAATGGAGCATGCCAAGGCCATGAGTGCCGAAGCTACAAGGTAATTAGGAAACCCTTTCATCCTTATGCTGGTTTATGATCCCTTTGTTCTGTACTCTCTGAATTCTTGGTTTTGTGAGGAGTGAGATATGTTTCATGGGAACATGTCTATTTATAGCCGGGAGGAATGAACCGGTCTATGTTTTTCACTAGATAGAGCCTGTAAGGCTGTAACACTTTGTAAGTTAACGATTTTTTATTAGTGGTTGAACCGGACGTTATTTAACGACTTAATTTGCAGGTACTAGAAATGCAGCCAAATCCGACCACTTCAATAAATGGAATAATGCAGATCTGATGTTGCCTTCTCCAATCCAATCTTATGTCATTAAACTTATCTTGTTTTGCTACGCTAGAAAAAGCTTTCCCAGATAGTACCAGGGTTTGTCTAGAATGGAATCAGTCGGACCAGTTCAATGCTCATGTCATGTCAGTTGGTGTATATGGAGGAATTTTAGTATTGTCTTTTTAACGCAAATGAGCGTACCTGAGTGACTGAGTCAATATCTTTTCTTTCTTTATATAGGCCATTATCTCTACCCTTGATCTCTTAAGATTTTGGGATCCGTACCAGAGAGTAACTCGATCGGCTGAGACCATGCTTAATGAAGCGAGGTCATAGTCCGAATCCTTCTCCACCCTCTTGCGTGGACATGTCAAAAAAATAAAAAAATAAAAAGATTTTAGGGATTCATGCCAACAAGTTGTTACTAAAAAAAAATAGAATTCGACATTGGAAATATATAAAAAGTGTGGGTGATTAAAAAAGCATTGTTGAGCTCAAATTCATAGGTTTAAACTTTTAAGTTGTGTAGTGTCTCAATATGCTATATTATAGACTCATAAAAGGACCACCCAAAGGTATTAATCTCTCAATAATTGATATATGAGCCAATTTTAATTTCTTAAGAAAGCTGTGGAACGCATCTGTTTTAGATTTGTGCCTACTCCCACAATTTTTGCACGAGTGACATTTTTGGAAATATAAAAAGACACATGTGATGGATGGGTTCACACCTATGGGGGAGATTATTGAGTATATGTGTGAGTGTAAAAAGAATAGGATTAACTACTTTATTAGTATCTCGGTTTACACGTTTTTTGTTTTTTTTTCTCCTATGTTTTTAAAACAACCAAATGTAATACCTCACCATGGGAAAATACAAAATCGATACCTCATTAGTTTTCATCAATCCCAATTAACGGAATTCCATGTCATCTGCCACATGTCACTCCCAAAATATGCCATGTATCTTAAAAATAAAAAATAATTAATAATAAAAAACCTAAAATAAAAAAAAATTAAAAAAAATTAAAAAAAGGAAAATGAAAAGCTTTTCTAGGAAACCGATTCCATGTTGGAAATCTCAGCTTCAATTGGAAGGAAAAACTTTTTTGGGATGCCGCCACCGGGAACTGGGAGAGAAAGGATGGTGGTGGGTCGGCGTGTAATTGGAAAGAAAAGTGCAGGGTTAATTGGTTAAATGCTTGTAACCGGCAATTTCATTTAAAAAAATAGGGATGATACAACTCCAAATTATTTTGCCCAATTTGGGCACAACTTTTTCCTTCTCTTTTTTTTAATTTTAATTATTTTTAATTTTTAAGACGCGTGGCATATTTTGGGAGTGACACATGGTAGATGCCGTAGAATTCCGTTAATTGGGAGTGATGAAAACTAATGAGGTATCGATTTTGTATTTTTCCATAGGTGAGGTATTACATGTGGTTGTTTTGGAAACATAAGGCAGAAAAAAATAAAAAAGTACAAACCAAGGTACTAACAAAGTAGTTAATCAAAAAATAGAATCACACATTGGAAATATATAAGAAATATGAGTAGTTAATTTATCATTGTTAGGCCTAAACCCATTGACTAAAAATTTTATACTAAGAAAGTACGGAGTTTGTCAAAGATTCATTTCAAAAGAATAAGTTGAAGTTCTAAGTATAAACCTATTGACCCTCCATTATATAACAAAAGCATGTCATTCATTACATGTATGAATGTATTTTGATATATATATATTTTATATGTATTTATAAGAAAACATGTTTTGAAAGAAAATGATTTTTGAGAAGCAGGCAATTAAGCTTTGGAAGGAAAACTTAATTTACAAAAAAAGAACAATGTTAGGTGAAAAGAAAAGAGGTAGCTCAATCATTTATGAACTCCGCTTTATAAAGTGGAGGTCACAAGTTTAAATCTCTCCTCCCTCACCCTTGCATGTTGGCCAATTCCGATTAATGTTGATTTTGTCTCTAGGACTCCACTGACGTGTTCAACCCATGCATTAATTTTATTTAAATTTAATCGCCACATAATAACCAAGTAAAGCCGTCAAATTTGGCTGCATTAATTAATTAAACAACCAATATTAATTACCAAGTCTTAATTAGAAACCTTCTTTCTCCGTGTGGAAGTTAAAAACATAAGACCCTTCCTTCATATCATCAGTGACTCCTCCATCTATAAATAGGCGTCCTCCAATGCAACATTAATTCTCACAGCAAGATCGAATACACAGCAAACACATACTCAAATTAATTAAGGTGGTGGTCGAGATAACCTCAAAATGATGAAAGGCGTTCCTAAGACGTTGCTACTAAGTGTGGCCTTGTTGGCTTGGGCATGCTCCCTTGCCTCTGCCTTTGACCCCAGTCCTCTTCAAGACTTCTGTGTTGCAATTAACGATACTTCTTCTGATCATGCTAGTATATACGATCACTCATTTGATCTTCTTCTTTCCCTAATGCATCTTAGGACTCTGCATAATAATATATATATTTCAACCATTCATCATTTGGAAGCCCTTTGTGATCTGCGATATATAACAATTGATTTTTTCCCTACTGCAGTATTTGTTAATGGAAAGTTTTGCAAGGACCCCAAGCTTGCCACTGCCAATGATTTCTTCTTCTCAGGGCTAGACACTCCTAGAGACACCTCAAATCCACTCGGGTCGAACGTCACGCTCCTCAATGTCGACAAAATACTAGGGCTCAACACTTTAGGCATATCCTTGGCTCGCATTGACTTTGCACCATACGGCCTAAATCCTCCCCACATTCACCCTCGTGGTACCGAGATTCTTGTAGTCCTAGAGGGTACTCTATTGGTTGGCTTTGTCACATCCAACCCAGACAACCACTTCTTCTCCAAAGTTCTAAACGCAGGAGATGTCTTTGTCTTCCCAATTGGTCTCATTCACTTCCAGTTTAATGTGGGGAAAACCAATGCCGTTGCCTTCGCAGGTCTCAGTAGCCAGAATCCTGGGCTCATCACCATAGCAAATGCAGTATTCGGATCAACTCCTCCCATCAATGCCGATGTTCTTGCAAAGGCCTTCCAACTTGATAGGAATGTGGTCAATTATCTTCAAAAAAAATTCTAGTGAGACAATAATTAGAAATATATGTAATACCCAATAACGAATCATTAGATGGTTTGGATTGAGTTTGTCATTATTTGATTCCCTTATTGTAACGTCATAGCAATAAATTAATTGAAATAAAATGATAATTTCTTATATTTACTCTCTCTGTCTCTCTTTGTGATTGAGTAATAATGGAGGAAGAACAGTTGTACGATTGGGTCACGACCTAACCCATGACAGGGTTTGGTGGTGACCCTGATGTGGTTCTACCTCACAACTAGACCTACAACAATGCCTAGTAGTCACCTCGTTGTGGGTGTATTGAGCCACGAGTCACAAGGTAGGTATGGTTATCCACCAGAGCATTCTTTATTGTTTTTACAAAAGAAAAATTAACTGTATTTGTAAATTTCACACCCCTTCATTAAGATTTTAACTGAGAAGTCCCTAACAAAGAGGTAACATCGCAAAAAAATAGAAATATGATACACTAAATTAAGAGTTTTAATACTTTTGGGGGGAACATGCAAAAGTGATGGAAGTTAAGGGGGATTAAGCAATTATTTTAATAGCTATGACATCTGGGTAGCAAACCGTGTTCTAAAACTGCATCTAATGACATTTGTCATTATAAACATTGATTAAAGGTATTTTAAGTGAGGGCTCATTTATAAAAATTGTTAGTATACTCATACTTATTGAGTCATGGAATCACACATCTACTAGTAAAATTAGGGGTAATTTAACAAATGTCTCTTAAGAAAATGAAAACTAATAAGTGTATTTGGACTTTTGTCCGTGGGACTAGAATGAGGCCACTATCTTTGAAAGGGCTGACTTGAGCAAAGTCATTTTTTACTATAAATGTGAGAATATATATTCCTCATGTGGCATGTTTTGGTATTTATGTATAAACAATATGGTTTAATTTATGTAATGACATTATGTTACTTATTAGAAACTCCGGTATATTTTATAAGTTTGTAGTGCCAAAAGAAAGGAATTTTTTTTTTTTTTCTATTAAGTATTTAGTAAGTAATAGAGTCAAGTGGAAAAATCAGATATTTCCCACTTAGGGCTTGTATTTTAGTACCAAAAACCAAAGTTGTTTTGACATGCCATTTTTGACGTGTTTCAAATGTTAAAATATATGGGGTCAAAAAAGTCAATATTTTGACGAAGCAATTTTAAACGTCAATTTTTTTTTTTTGGGAGGGGGTGGGGGTGTGGTTTGAATTATTTGGGGTTTAAAACATTTTATTTTATAGTTAAAGACCTAATTCCCCCTAAGGTTTCATAATGTTATTTTTTTCTCTATGATTTGATTTTGATCATGAAGTTTCATGTGGTTTTAATGAATGACCAAATTGATCCTTCTGTTAGTTGACCATTAGTTGACTTAACGAAAACTCACACAAACAAATGAAAATTTGACACCTAGCATAAGTGGCCATGCCATTAGTGATGACGTGGCCACCTAATTAAATTTTTTTTAAAAAAAAGGAAAAAAAAATTTCGGCCAACCCAGACACCTCTACGGTTTCATTTGAGAGCGTGGAGAGATGTAGGTGTTCCAATCCAACCCCACACCCAAGAATAGCTGCCCCTCTGTTGGAATTGTGAGAAGTCTTGAGGTGCTTGGTGATGAAACTAGGGTAAGTGACAACAGTATACCAGGATTTGCTTATGCGTTTGCAGCAAATCAATGATTTGACGAGCAACCTTGATAGGATTTCCGTTGACAAATCTTCTGGTAGATCCCTTCCCCACAATCCCCATGGCTCCAATGGTGGTTTGGGGGTGGTTTCGGTCACCACAAAATGGCTGAATTTTTTTTTCTTTTTTTTTAGAAAAAAAAATATATATTTTTTAAATTTTTATTTTTATTTAAAATTTAATTAGGTGGCCACATTATCACTGATAATGTGGCCACTTATGCTAGTGTCAAATTTTCATTCATCTATGTGAACTTCCGTTAAGTCAACTAATGGAATGACCAATTTGATCATTTATCAAAACCACAAGAACCTTTTGTGATCAAAATCAAACTTTAAGGGAAAAAAAAATAAAGTTATGAAATCCTAAGGGAGAATTAGGTATTTAACCATTTATTTTATTTTATTTCTTATTTTTCTTTTTTAATATTTTTTCTGGAATTTTTTTTTTTTTCAACTAGAAAATTATTAATTTAATTTATTTTCCATTTCCCTCTAGATCTACAACCCTGCTTCTCTCAATACCTCTCCATGGCTGTCTCTCTTCTCTCGATCTCTACGGCCCCAACCTGCTTCTCTCTTTCACTTCCTCTTCCTTCTTGGTAAAAATTTTGTCAAAAAATTGGAACTACATATAGCAAAAGCATCGGAACCCAGCTCACTATCTGCAGATCAGAAAAGCCAACCCAGAATCAAACCAAAAATTGGAAACCCAATCAAAATCAAAAAGCGAAAAAAATCCCTAACCCAGTGGAGGAAAAAAAAAATCAAAATCCCAAACCCAGTAGAAAAGAAAGAAAAAAAGAAAAGAAAAGAAAGACTGACCTGTGCAGATGGGGAGAAAATAAAGAAAAAGAAGAGAGAGGGAGAGGAAGAGATAGAGCAGGTGGGGAGAAAAGAAAGAAAAAGAAGAGAGAGGGATAGAGCTGCTTGGGCGGGAGAGAATTAGAAAAAAGGAGGGAGAGTAAAAAGAATTGATCTGCTAGCCAATTGAAGAATATCACTAAAACTTTTTTGACATGCCACATTCTAACGTGTCAAAAAAGTTCAAATCCTTTTTTTTTTTTTTTTTCCTGAGCACCTTGGAACACTTATTTTGAAAAAAAAAAAATAAATGAACAAAAACTTTTTTGACGTGCCATATGGGCATGTTAGAATTTTCAGGCGATATGGCATGGACACATCAGAATTTTCTGATGTATTAGCATGGACACGTCAGAAAATGCAAATGATTATTATTATTATTTTTTTTTTTAGCATCTTGGAACACTTTTTTTGAAAATAAATAAACAAATAAATTTGAACTTTTTGACATGCCACATGAAATGCCTCAATAATTAATTAATTAGTAATTTAAATCTCTTATTCCACTCCAAATAAGACTCAAATGAGGCAAGATATTCATCTATAGGGGTATATAAATTTTGATAATAAAAAAATAAAATTGAACACAAAATACAACTAATGAAATAATTCAATAATTCAAAAAAAATTTCAATTATATTATAAAACATATAAATATAACTTACAATTTATTTTGTCACAATTAACGCTACTTCAAGTTTTCAATTGATCTTCAGTATTTTTGGATTAGAAAGATAGAAACAAAATATGGCTTAGAAAGTTAGAAACAACATCATGAAAAAAATTAATTTACAAGAACAATTTAAATTTAAATATAAAAAATTATATACCTCGTTGAAGTTGGAAATTGGAAAGTGAAAAAAAAATAAAAATAAAACACAAAGTTGCCTAATGATAAGTCCTCAAGAGTCAAGAGTCAAGAAGAAAATGCAGGATATTGGAATCCTCAAGAAGATAAGAATTAGAAGAAAATAAAAAAAGATTAAGGAGAAACTGTAGTGGAACAAACAGCAGCCGAAGAAACAAAACAAAACTTTTTTTTTAGGTTAAAAATGTATCCCATTAGGCCTACTTTTTTCTTTATTCTTTTCTTTTTTGGCCCATGGGGCGTGTACCCCTCCTTTTTTTTTTTTTTTGCATGCTGTACAGCCTTGCTGCACGTGTACCTTTTTTTTTAGTTCATTTTGGCATGCTGTACAGCCTGTACTGCTGTACACATGTACCTTTTTTTTTTTTTTTCTCTTTAATGAAACGGTGTGCATCAGTAACTCAACTGTTCATCTTCCTCCTCATCTTCCTCCTTCCACGAACTGTTTCAGCGTCAACCATGGCTCATGAAAAAACAAAAAAATTATGAAAAAATCTGTCAAATTCATGGTTGAGGGTCAAGGAATCAAAGTCTAGGGGGCATCATTCATGGCTGAAAAGGGACATAATTTTTTTACAAGGTCAATAATAAAATTTTTAAAGGTTGCCCCCCTTCAACCCCCCCTCCCTCTGCCACTGGGGACCTCTACTCCTCGAAAGCAGAAGATACTAAACAGTGGGAAGTAATTAAGTTCTATAATCATTGAATCATACAACTAGAGCATCTAGCCAAAGATCATCAAAGCAGTAGAAATCACACTATATATATAACATCATTACAATGAATCTATGCTAAACCTTAATATTAAGCATGCATTAAGTTTTAATGTCTACAATATAACTCAAAAGTATTAGTTACTATAAGCACCCACTTAAACTTGTAATAAGTCCTTAAGTACCTTCTGGATCAAATTCTCCAACAATAACCGAATGTTTCACGGTACCCACTATCTTTAACAACATAGTCGAATATATGGGAAAAAAAAATGAGGAAATAATACAAGGGTAAGTCCGATGACTTAGTGAGTAAAAATGCACATAACGTACCTGTTATAAATTTGTGGATTCAGTTATTTATAAAACAAATTCAATATTATGAGATGACAGTTTATCATGGATGTGATACATATATATATATATATATATATATATATCTATATATGCTTATAATATAGAGTAATAGTCATAGTTCAACAATATGGTCTACCCGAGATAGTATCCATTCTCAGTAGAGTTGACGTTGTCCCGAGAGACCTATAATACAATACCATGCCCCACCATTGCACAACATACCATACATAACACTAGCAACACGACTTAGTGGCCATCCATTGGGAATGACTGTGTCTCGGTCACGAAACTATTGGATCTAAAGCCCCCCTACACACACTAACCATAAAGTTAACCCATATAGTAAGCCCATGGCCCTTATTCCGCATATACGGGTGTATCATGTCATACGATGCTATTAGTCTTATTAGTCTTTTACATGCACAATTTTACAAGTCTTATTATTATCTTATTAATCGATACACATTTTCACAAAAGAGAGTTCTCGATTTCAAAATTTATTTCATGAGAGTTATAAATATGCATGTTTGATATATATATATATAATAGACGTGCAATGCAGGAAAAGTAACAATAAAGCATCCATGCGAGTTTATACTCACCCAGGTCGTAAAGCTCATCCAGGTAATTCCCTTGAGACTTCACAATCCCGAATATTGAGAAAAGACCTATTATTAGTTTTATTTTTACTAAATCAACTCTATAATAAGGAAATAGGAGCTATGGGACGACTAATGAAAATAAATTTTCCTGTTACACTTTGGTCCGTACGTCCTGGCTTGGGACTGTTCATCCACTGTGACATGGCAGGCCGTACATCCGGTCATGAGACTGTACGTCTACTCCGACGTCTTTTAGGGATAACCTTATTTTTTCTCCACTGTCCACTTATTCTCCGACTCCTAAGGCCATCACGAACTCCTAAGGCCTCCTAACTTAAATCAAACCTTTATGCAAAGGAACAATGCTAAGTTTAATAAAACGCTAGTCTAAAAAAAGATTTAAGGCATAAGTAAACTAAAACTAGCTACAACAAAACAACAACCAAGCACATAACGATGTATTCAAAAGCTAAGGAGACGAGATATTATCTCCTTGAAATAAAACCTCAAAAGTTCCTCCAATGGCAACACCAAAACACTCAAAATACTCACAAACACTCACAAATGGTCTAGGTAGCTTGGGGAAGAAAAAAGGGTTTAGGGTAGAATTGGTGTGAAATGGGTAAGGGTATTTATAGGAGTAGAAAGCAGACGTCCAATCCAAAGGCGACGTCAATGTTATTACCAGCGTCCAAAGGCTATCTCAGTACATCTAGATGTTATCCAATGGTCAATCCAAAAAGTAGCGTACATCCGTACTTTTAAGCATATGTCCATCGTATATTTATGTAGTATGACGTACTATCTATCAACGTATGTTGATTGGTCCCCCTGTGCATGTTCGTACTAAAGACAAGAGCATACGTCAGTGGTCCCACAGACGTCTGCCATTCTAAAACAACAGTGACGTCGTCTGTTCACGACACGTCCCCAAAAAGATAGGGGCATACATTCACTTAACCTAATGTACATCCAATCTAGAAGTCTAATTTTTAAAATGCTATTATAGCATATCCTAGTGACTTAAAGTTTAAATTAACCTTTTAATTAAATTACTTAAACTTAGTTCTAGGTCACTACAATATGAGCACATAAAAAAAGTTCGAATGATTTTTTTATTTTATTTTATTTTTTCTGAGCATCAATCTTGGAACACTTTTTTTGGATGGTAGTTGATTCAAAACTGCCTACATCATTCCTACGTGATAGAATATTTTATTTTTTTGGACTAACCGAAAAAAATAAATAAAAAATAAAGGAAACGTTTAATTAGTGGCATAAGCAGAAAGAAAGGTCAGTTTGAAAGAGCCTGTGCCACAAATTGGGTCATTTCTTACATGAATATTTGTTAGGGAAAAAAATATTTATTCCCCTCAACTACAACGATTTACTATTTAGGCCCTCAAGTATCAAAGTTGTTAAATGACACCTCAACTACCAAACAGTTACGTTTTATCCCCCTCCGTTAGTCTTTGCCGTGAGATTGGATGGAAACATCAAACTACGTTATTTTGAGATTACAAGTTACCAAAATACCTCAAGTGGAAAAAATAAACATATGAAAACATTAGCCAAACGACACCTTTTTCCTTTTCTTTTGCTTCCACTTCTCATCATTCCTTGTTTCCTTTATCTTCACCACCAAAACTGATAAATATGTAACAAAGTATGGCGATGTCTCTCACAGATCCAAGAAAAGTCAATTTAAACTAATTTCGAGATGGTAAATCACAGACCACAAGCTCTCATTGTCGCAGAATGAGTGGTTCGAGCTAAAGCGGCTCATGGCATTCACGACCCTCGGTGAAACACGTGTCATCATGACATGCAACCCCAATGTTGCTAAAGAAATCTTAAACATTTCGGGCTTGCATGTCACTCCGCCATCGGAGATGAGTTCTTCTCTGTTTACGATGTATCAAGCGAGCTTCGCTTAGCAACATGATGTGCTCTGTGTTCGAAAAACTATGAAACCGTGGAGCTAGGCGAGCTCGCAAGGTGAAGGTTCTGAGAGTTGAGAAGCTCAACAGTCCGACCACCTTCCTTGGCTTCTGGTCTCGAATTTTCAGGAAAATCAGGTCCGACCACCTTTCTCGTGAAGATGGAGATCATCAACGCAGTTTGGTGAAAACATTAGCCAAAACGCTGCTTTTGGCTAATATTTTCATATGTTTATTTTTTTCAACTTGAGGGTATTTTGGTAACTTGTAATCTCAAAGCGATGTAGTTTTGATGTTTCCATCCAATTTCATGGCAAAGACTAAAGGAGGGCTAAACGTAACTCATTGGTAGTTGAAGGGCCATTTAATAACTTTTGATACTTGATGGGGTTAAATAGTAAATCGCTGGTAGTTGAGGGGGCTAAATAGTATTTTTCCCTATTTGTTAGTGGGATTTTTATTTTCACACTTGACAGTGACATTATTTCTCTTTTTCTCTCTATTTCACAAGTTTTTTGTTAAGCATGAAGAACAACAGTTATTGAACAGTATAAATTTATCGAATAAATAAAATCTACAGTAAAAGAAATTTCATTTTTTTTTTTTTTGTGGTTAGCAGCTTCTATGTGGGAGGGAGAGGGAAAGGGAAGAAAAGAGAAAAAAGAAAAAAGAAAAAATGGGGGCCAGCTCAATTTGCTCCTTCCTAAGGAGTTTTTTGACGTGTTAGCGAGTGACATGTCAAAAAATTATATATATTAATATATATATAACTTTTTTGTTCTTAATATATATATATATATATATATATATAAAATATTTAAAACGTATCAAGCCTGCCATTAAGTACAAGCAGTGTTGTGCGATGATAGAGATGTAAACAAATTTACATAAGAGAAGTGTGATCGACTGCAATTACCATTGTGCAATCGATCGCTGTGACAGAGACTATAACAATTTACAGAAGAGATGTGCGATCAAGCGCAATCACCATTGTGTGATTGATCGCTTTGACAAAGACTACAACTATTTACAGAAGAGTTGTGCAATCGATCGCAAGCCGTGTGTGATTGAGCACTATGATAGAACCAGTGGCCATTTAAAAGTATATATATATTTAGAAGTATATATATTTTAAGATATATATATATATATATATATATATATAATTTTAAATATATATAATTTTAGTATGCATATATATATGCATTTACCAATCGCCACATGTCAGCGTGTCGGCCGTCAACCTCTATCTCCTCTAGCATTCTCCACCATATTTAAGCCGGATCTTCATGTGCATAAGCACGAGTCCAAGATGTCATAAACCTCGACAACTTTTGAAACCTATCTTTCACGTCACTTCCACTCTTGATCCTCAAGACGTTAATAATCGTTAGGGTTTGAAAAGTTGAACTCTAATTAAGGAAAGTTTAGGGTTTCTAACATATTTTGATTAAATATGGAAAGTACCTAATTAATTAACAAATTAAATATAAAAGTTTAGGGTTTCTTAAATTATTTTTATAAATCTATATGGTTTAGCTAAATTAATTAAGGGTTAAATACCTAATCTTTGACTATTAGTTAATAATTGACAAGTAAATGAATGAAAATTTGACACTTGACAAGTGGGTCATCATGTCATTGATGACATGGCTACTCTATTTAATTTTGCATAATATTATGTATTAACATAATTAATATTATTAATTTCAATAATTATATTAATTTTGAAATTTTGACGTGGTGGCTTTTTCACTCGTCAAAAAAATTTTGATGGCATTTTACAACGTCAAAATATTTTGTGCCACGTCAAAGTTTCAAAGTGGAATATAATTTTTTTGGAAAAATTAATTTTAATTTTTGACATGCAATAGTGACATATCAAAATTTTTGATGTGTCATTTTGCAACGTCAAAAATTTTGATGGAGTAATATTGACACATCAAAATTACTTTTTGACGTGTTACTTAGTGCCACGTCAATTTTGACATGGCACTTTTGACTAACCACCTAACACATCAAAAACACCCTATTTTTTTGTAGTGAATTTGAAGCTTTTAATAGGAGCAAAATATAAATATCCACTATCACTCTGGTATCTCCCTTTCCTATAATCTAAAGGGTATCCATATTCCTTCAATGGGTCTAAAAGGTGATCTGTTTTTGGCTTGGAAGCATGGAATTGAGCTTGAGCCTATTGATCAAGACTCTCATTAGATTTCTTATTTAATTTATTCGAATCCTCTGCATTGCCCTTTGGTTACTCTTCGTTTATTTATGCTCCTCATTTGAGCCATAAGATAGTAGTGGAGTTTTGGGAGAAGACTACTGGGTTTGGCTTTTCCTTGCTGCTGCTGGGGAATTTTAATTGCATCATATCCCCATCGGAGCCCTTTTCGATGTAGAACAGTAGTTACCCATACTTTCGGTGAAAACGAGAATAACAAAAATATCTAAAATGAATAATGTCATTAACCATAATTTTACACATTCTAAGACAATGAAAGTATAAAATAAAAGATTGTCATGATTCTCATTAATTGTCAATTATATTTGATTTTTATTTTAGATTATTGTGATTTCCGTTCTAAGAGAATAGAATATAAAAGGAAAGATTGTTACAATTCCATTCATTTCAATTATATTTGATTTTTTATTAAGATGTGATACAACCACAACATAATTAGATCTAATAAAAATCCAACTTTTCTCCTAAATCATTTAAAAAATTAAAAGGAATAAAATTAAATTCAAAACACCAAACTTTAATTTTTATTTTTAAATGACAGGAAGGAGAGAAGTTGGATATTGTTGGATCTATGTTGTGACTTTAACATTTTTCTTTTATTTTAGAATTAAGATTTTATTTGTAGAACATTTTATTTAATTATAACTTATTTCATTTCCTTGCTCGATTAGATTTAATTACTTTAATTATTTCATTTCCTTATTAAGATTAGGTTTAGTGTTATTACTAAGATTTGATTTACTTTCTATAAGTATTTATCTTATATATATATATATATATATATATATATATATATATATATATGTTTTCTTTTTTAAGGAAAATCATCAATCTCATTAAAGAAGGATCAGAGTGTAAACGCCTTACATCATAGAGCAAAAGGTCCGATAAAATTGTAGCCAAAACTACGAGGTTAGTTATAGATGTTTACATAAAAATCAAAATTCAAATCCTATCTATGACAGCAATATTCGTTGCCCATGATTAATTTTTTAGTTGTAACATCATATTTGTTCCAAACAGATTCAACTTAATGCATAGATAGCTCATCTTTCTCGACTCAGTAGTAGAAAATCCATGCCAAACTCATCCTCCTAAGCCCGAGAGTCGAAAACGGATCACATCCACAACCCAAAGATCTCGGACAATCATTATTCAAACAAAATTATAGAAACAAAAACAAAGACAACCTAGCCTCACGAGATATGTTTACCGAAGACTAGATCTACCTCATTGACCCAAAATGGTCGGAAAACTACATCATTCTCTCTCAGAATCGCCTCACAAGAGCAGATCTTAGAAGAAAAAAACTCTTATTCAAAACAAACAAAGAAACACAACCATCAAAACAACAACCGAAGTGGAGGAGATGATGACACTAGTTAGCGTTAGCACGCTCGGAGGAGATGGGTGGCACAAAGACCTTGGTGGGCTTGGACGAAATTGGATGGAGTTGCTGTATATGGTCGAAAACATCTAAAAAACACAAAGAAACAATGGAAAATAGGTAGAAGGGAGGGGAGATTAGGAAGGGGAGAGGGAGGAGACGGCTCCTCCTCCTCTCGTAATGGTTCTCCACGGCTAGGGTTTTTTCCTATAGATATATATGTGTGTTAGTTTGTAACAAACAGAGAATCAATTGAACTTATTATCAAGTTAGGTAATCTTTGTTTTAGGCATAATGAAAGGCACATACACTTCTAATTGTGGTTACTTAGTCTCCACTATATCACTTTTGGTAATGCTTCAATCAATCCTTTGAAGACTTTGTTCTACACAAATGCTTTGGTTGTTTGGGGTTTAATGGGAATCATTGTACTTGGAGTAACACTAGAGGTGGCTTAGCCAGCATTTGAGAACGTCTTGAGAGAGTATTGGCGAACAAGGCTGGATTCATCTTTTTCTTAACTCTATGATTACCCATCTCCCTGTTATGGAATCAGATCATTGCCTTCTCATCCTATCTTCGGTTGGTTCTTATCATAATCGTCGCAAAACCTTCAAGTTCGACGCTTTCTAGACTAGGGATCTCAAGTCATGACATTGTCGCAAGCACTTGGCTATCAGAGCTTTGGCTCCCGGCTTTCTCTCGACAAGAAATGGAAGAATAAAAAATTGCTTTCAAAGCATGGAACCATCAACATTTTGGGAAGATTCAGACATGAATCAAGTCTCTTATATTTGACATCAACAATCCAGCGCAAACCTCATTCGCTGGAAATGCAGATCGATAAGGAAAATCTCTTCAAGAAGCTTCATGGTGAGAGGAAAATTTTGTGTTACGTGCTATATATACCTAATGAGGTTGAGATTTTCCAAGCGATTTCTTGAGGGAGCTAATTAAAGCATTAATGAGAAATATATTATTGGTTAAATACTTAAAACCTCCTAAGGTTTGGACACTTTATTATTTTTCCCCTAGGTTTTGAATTGTATTTATAAGAGGTACCTATGGTTTTCATAAAAATAGAAATGATACTTTTGTTAAATTTCATCCAAAACTTGATGGAATGTCACATCAGCACTAATCACATTGTACCATGTGTCCTATAATTATTTTTTTCAAAAAAAAGAAGAATTTAAAATTTTTGGGTGTACGGTCATCCCATCTAGCCATTTGGGGTGAAGCCACCCCATGGCTGGATGGGGGTGGCTACCCCCCAAAGAGACAGGCTGGCGAAACTACCTAGTGGGTTTGTGGGTGGTTTGGTACCACTAAATCTCATCATCCACCCAAACCAACTAAATGGGTGTCTTAGCCACCCCAAGGAGATTTAGTGGATTTGGGGTGGTTTCGGCCACCCATAAATCTCCTTGAGAATAACAAACATTGCACATGGGGTGGCTCCTCACTAAATTAGCCGGATGGTGTGGCCCAACCACCCCATAGCCAAAGGGGTGGCCAGCCACCCAAATGGTCAAGCACCCCAAAATTTTTATTTTTATTTTGAAAAAATAATCAATTTTTATATTTTAATTATTTTAAAATAAAAAATTAATTAATAGGCGCAATGTGATTGAATGTGACATTTTCCTTAAATTTTGAATGGAATTTTAATGGAAATACTATTTTTGTCTTTATGAAAACTACTACGTACTTTGTTATACAAATCAAACTCTGAGAGGAAAAAAAAAAAAGTGTCAAAACCGTAGAGGTTTAAGTATTTAACCCTATATTATAATCAAAGTTTGATCATTTATTACTAGCATTAGCTTTTCGAATTTAGTGCAATTTTCTTTGAAAAAAGTCAACTATTAATGCAATTTTTCTATAATCTACAAATAAAATTGAATGGTCACATTATAGCTAGATATACTCACACGAGGAACAATAAAATATTGTACAACCTTAGGGATGATTCTGAGGAAGATGCTAAATCATTAAGTTGTTCATGAATGGGTCAATTGTATTTTGAAATATCAAATCATTAAACTATGAACTTTGAATTTTATAAACAAGATATTTCTTAATCGAAATTAAACATCATGAATTGACTGAGTGTTTGCGTGTAGAAAGATTTAACACCAGCAGGCAGAGACAGTAACATATGTATAACAGAATAACAAAAGGGTGTATGACTCATCAGTATTCATCAAATAAAACATTCCGTGTATGCAACATCATGACACAGAATATTGTAAATTATATTTCTGTCTCAAACCTGGTCGTTGGAGGGAATTTATCATGGTGTTATTTTAAGACTTCCTGGAATTCATCATAACGACAACGATTCGTGGCTGTTATAATTTAGTTTAAGTAATATTTTTGTTATAAAAGGTTGGAGAAAGCAACATTAGAACAACACTGTTCCATTAATTGAAGTGGTCGGATTTGGCTGAATTTCTAAACGTGCAAATTAAGTGGATAACAAAATCGATAACTTACCAAGTCTTGCAGCCTTACAGGCTCCATCTGGTGAAAAAACACAGACCGGTTCATTCATTTCCAGCTATAAAAGACATGTTCCCATGCAACATCTCTCATTCCTCACGAAACCAAGAATTATTTCACAGAATACAGAAGAAAGGGGCCATAAACCAGAATGATGAAAGGGTTTCCTAATTACCTTGTAGCTTTGGCACTCATGGCTTTGGCTTGCTCCATTGCCTCTGCCTATGACCCTGCTCCTCTGCAAGACTTTTTGTGTTGCAGCTAGCTCTTCCACAGATTCTGGTATATATATATACACATTCTTGTTATTATTACTATGTTTCTTTTCAAGTCATTTGAAGCATCTGAATTGTGTTTTTTCTCAACCCATATCAATGTAATTATAAACCATTATAATGTAATGTCTTGTGATATTAACAAACTTTTCTTTGTGCAGTATTTGTGAATGGAAAGTTCTGCAAGAACCAAGCTTGTCAATACCAATGATTTCTTCTTTCAAGGGCTAAACATTCCAAGAAGCACTGCAAATCAACAAAGGTCGAATGTCACTCTTTGACCGTGGACCAAATACTGAGGCCTTAATACATTAGGCGTATCATTGGCTTTCGCATTGACTTTGCACCAAATGGCCTAAATCCTCCCCACATTCACCCTCATGCCACTGAGATTTTTGTAGTAAGTAAAGGGTACCTTGTATATTGGCTTTGTCACATCCAACCCAGATAACCGCTTCTTCACAAAGGTTTTAAATCGGAAGCGTCTTCATATTTCCAATTGGCCTCATTCACTTCCAATTCAATGTAGGAAATACCGATGCTCTTGCCTTTTCCGGTCTTGGTAGCCAGAATCCAGGCCGCATTACCATAGAACACAATATTTGGATCTAATCCTCTCATCAATGACGTTCTCACCAAAGCCTTCCAATTGGACAAGAATGTGGTTAACTATCTTCAAAAACAGTTTTCTTCCAACAACATTTAGAGAAATCATATAAAAGTTTGCCATGTTTTGCGAGTTGTAACATAGTATTAGTAATTATAATTAAATGAAATGACTTCTTACGTACATACACTTTCTTTCCTTTTTCGTAGCATGAGTGTTTTGTTGTGTTTTCTGCATCTGTCACGATGTTGCAGACAGATGTGTTTTAGGTTGTGTTGAGCCGTAGTTGGTTCTGCAGAGTTTTGCTGTTTGGTTCAGCTTTATTCTGGACTGTTTCCTGTTTAGGGTTTATGTATTTAGCCTTGGCTGAAGTGTAATTCTGTTTAGAATTTTGCTTACTCGATATATACAATGTTATTGATTCATCCAAACAAAAGCGAACGATTGAATCGAATTGTAATTCGAAAATTCATATAAATTTTAAAGGATAACAAAATAGTTCATAGTGCATTTTTTATTTTTTATTTTTTGATATGTCCATACAAGAGGGGAAGAAATTTAAACTAGTGATTTCCTTCATTAGGCATAGTCCTAACTAATTATATTGTCTTTTGATGACTATAGCTCATAGCTCATTAATCCTCTTTAATTATTCATGATAATAACAAATTGTTAATGTGCAATTACGCTTATTTAAAAATCTTAAAAGCCTTAAATCTGAACAACGGTCAAAAAATTACTAAGTTCGTACACTGACACGCTATTTCTAGTGCCTATGGTAAAAAGGGATTAGATAATTAGTTAGATAAGATCAAATTAAAAAAATAAAATTAAATTACAAATACACACAGTTAAATCATCATCTACCTCAAAAGTTTAAATCGATAAGAAGAGGTTTAAAAAAAAATTCACTAAATTTTAATTTTAATGATTTTTTTTAACATAGGCATTTTATCAAACCATGATTTAATAAGGAAAATGCTAAGGTTCTTCCCATAGGTTCTCTGGTGTTCTCACCATGATCTTTATGTAAAACATGATTTAAGAAAAATAAAATTGTAGTGCTTCCACCATCGGTTTTTAGGCATTAGCACCAAATTTGAGTCATTAGCACCAAAATTAAGGCATTAGCATCAAATTTATGATTATCAAATTCATTTTAGGTGATACCATTCCTAAAAGGGTAACCTTCCACCCTTGAGTTTTAGTTTTGAATCCAAAAATAAGTTTTAAAGTATTAGAACCTAATTAACTATTAACTCATAAAAATAATCTGCTAGCAAAAAAAGGGTATTACAATTTTATTTTTTCTTAAATTATGTTGTACATAAGATTGGGAGAACGCTAGGAGAACACTACGAGGAAAACCCCTAATAAACCCCTTTTAATAATCACGTCACTTTTGGAGAGACTTAAAATGGATACAAGAGGAACTTTTAGAATTACTTTAAATATTGACACTTTGCAAATTGATTATGATTACAAATATAAATTTTAAAGTTGTTGAAAGTAATTCAAAATGAATATATATAGCTAAATGTATAGTTATCTTGGTTTCAAGAGTTTATAACAGCCAGCTAGCCTTGCTGACGATCAGAAATGCATCGCAACTCTTCTTTATTTTCTTGTGTTATGTTTCCAAATTCCACACAACTCGTAATGCATTAATTTAGTGCAAAAGTGTTTTTAATTTGTTTAACACTTTCTTCCTTGATCTTCTGGCTTAAAAGTGTTTATTTTAATTTGTTTCTGCTTCGACAACGTACTCTAACATATTTTACATATTTTGCCTGATCATCAGTTTGATCATGATTGATCGTCATTATGATTCTAAAAATCATCTCATTTTTAGAAAACAAAAGAAATTCTAAAATTATTTTGCAAGAGCAGGGCAACCAACCAAATAAATCGAACAAAGCAGAAAGCACATTCCAAATTAATCATTATATATATAAAATAGAGCATTACAAAGCCATTGGCTCGGCTTCTTCTTCTTATTATCTATGCTTAGTGGCTATATAAAAAGCGAATCCTCCATGAACAGTGATTTTTATTTGACAAGTAAATTACTATTTTAGTCTTCAGGTTTGCTCATCATAATTCAATAATGCAAGGGTATTTATGTCTTTTGCAAGGTTATTTATGCCTTAACAATTTTACATTACTATTTTGTCCCTATTTACCCTTCGTCTTACTAAGAAATTTGATGGGTATTGTTGTCTTTTACTTATAATTACTCTTTTACCCATTGCATTGGTAAAGAATTGAATTTCTTTGAAAGGCCTTTTGGGTATTTCACCCCATTCGGTCTATGAGTCGTCTATCACCATCAAAATCCATAAAATATGGAATGACCTCCTCTCTACTCATTTTTCTTCCCTCCTTTTTTTTTTTCTTTCTTTTCCTCTCATCTTTCCTTCGTTTCTCTTCTTCCTCTTCTTCATTTTCTTCCTCTCCTCCTCCACATGATCTGAGAATGCTCAAATCGTCTGAATGCACACCCTAACAACATGGTGTAAAAAAAAAAAAAGTGGCAGTTTGGGTAAGGATTCATAAAAAAATGATTTACTTTTTTTATACTATTTATTTACTCGCTTGATGATTTTCTTGGTGGGTTTTGTGTGAATTTTTGACAATTTTTTTTGGTGGCTTTTATTTGAAATAGGTGTATCAAAGAGGTAATCATTCATAAAAAAAAAAATATTATTAATAATAATAATTCTTTTTTTAGTGTTTGTCTATATGCTTCACGATTTTATTTTATTTTTCGTGGGTTTCGTACAGATTTTTGACAATTTTTTTAGTGGATTTTGTTTGAAACATGTATATGAAAGAGGTAAGGATTCATAAAAAAAATTATTATTATTTTTTTTTGTAGTGTTTATTAATGTGGTTCATGATATTTTTTCTATGGATTTTGTTTGAAATAGGTGTATAAAAGAGATAAGGCTTCATTAAAATAATTGATTTCTTTATTTGTATTGTTTCTGGTGGGTTTTGTATGGATTTTTGACAAATTTTGTGGGTTTTTTTTTGGAATAGGTGCATGAAAGAGGTGAGGATTCATCAAAAAGAATTGACTCCTTTTTTTTTTTTTTTTTCTTTTTCTTTTCTTTTCTTTTCTTTTCTTCTTCTTCTTCTTCTTCTTTTTTTTTTTTTTTTTTTTTTTTTTTTTTTTGTAGTGTTTACATATAAAGTTAGATTTTTCTTTATTCTGATTTATTTACCTAACTGTATTTGCTTTGGTTTTTGTTTTTATTTGGGTTTGGAATTGTTTGTTTATCTACAATTGGTGGTTGTTTTGTTTGTTTTTTAAAATTGGTAAAAATTTGAGGCCCTTATATGCTTTTATTATTATGATGATGTTTTTCTTGCTTTTGCATTGTGTTTGGAATTCTTGAAATTCAGCCGTCATTGTTTTTGTTAATTGGAGCTGAATTTGAATTGTTCGTTTTTTTTTTTTTATCGTATTTGCATGATTAATTTATATTGTTATTTGAATTGTAAGTGCAAACAGCACTCGAATTATTTATTTATTTTTTTCGTATTCTCAAATTGTTTTTTTCCTACCTGCTTCCGACACCCCTTTCGTTCCTTTTCTTTTCTTTTCTTTTCTTTTCTTTTTCTTTCTTTCTTTTTCTTTTTCTTTTTCTTTTTCCTCCCCTCCAACCTAAATCTAGCTAGCAGGTTCCTAAATTTTCGGCTAAAATTGAGGTTTCTTTCATCTCCTCGGTTGCTAAAAAAAAATTATACAAAAAGTCAAACAAATCTTGATAAATATTCTACCCACTGATTCTAAATAGTGTCTAAGTCTATATAAATATTTAAAATATATATTAAATTATTAACGTTACTAATACCAATTTATTAATTTATACCAACGCTTGAGGCTTTTTTTTTTTTGAATTGGGACAATGATGTTGAAACTTTCGGGCAGATTTATCCAAATGTTCCTTGTGCGAGAAAAAAGCATTAAAAATACTAGCATCTTCAGTTTCATGACAATTTGTAATCCTCTCCAAATAGCACCGAATTCATAAACATTATGATATGCACAGCTTAATTAATAGCCTAATTTAGAGATGACACAACTTATTTACTTTTTCCCCATATTTATATAAATCCTTTTAAGTGACGTATTTTTCAGATCAATCTCAAGCATGAAGCCATCTTAATATGAAATAAGTTTAATATATTCTCCGCTCTAGAAACTTTTTAGCATGTCAATATGTTACCTTCCATTTTATTTTCATAAGTTATATGATATTTTTATTTTTCGGTTAGCTTTCTTTTTCTTTTAGATTACCAAAATCCGAAAGCTCTCACAGCATGCAACAAAAGAATATTTCTTGATTGGACTAATGTTAATGGAGTGGTTGGATGTTAATTACCAGAAATATATATATTATTTAATCCAATATGAACAGGGAAAATATAAACTTCATGATGTTTAATATAAGGCTCCCAGCGTCGCTTTATCTCCTTTTCTAATTTTCAATGGACGTCATTTTCTTTTGCTTTATTAGGTATAGAAACTTTCCCTATTTACTAATATTGCATCCTTTTCCTGGGACATGTCCTGTCGCACAACAAGGTAAAACGTGACCAAAATCAAAGTGATGTATTTTTTAATACTTTTTGTATCAATAATCCATGAAAATTTGTAAAGTGATGTATTTTGGAATACCATTATGTATCTTTTGATTTGAAGTAACAATTAACATATGTGAAATATCTAAATAAACTCTCTTTTGTTTTGGTATATCTTATTTACTCAATGTTATAGTTTTACTTTATACTAGAATTTTTTTAATATGCATACATTTGTTTAATAATTCATATATTAAATACATTTTATAATATATATATATATATATATATATATATATAAAATATCTACGGTGTTGTCGGTAGGAAGATAAGGAAGGAGAAAATAAAGAATAAAGTGATGGTTGGGTGCAGCAATAAAATTAAAAAATAAAAAGTTGAAGAAGCTCACGCAAGACCACCAAAGGACTCCATGATCATAAAGAAATAATAATAATAAAAAATGACAGCTTTGAAATCCGGATTTGCTCCTTGAGCCAAAATATTTATGCCATGTTGGGGCTCTATTCGAAGGAGGAGATAAGGCTAACGGTGGAGAAGTTTTTATCTTAAATTAATGACCCTCTCTGACAACACTCAAGTTGTAAAGATGTATAGGGAAAAAAATTCAAGCTATTTGATTTTCTTTTGACCTTTTCATTTTGGTTTTCTTTCTTTGTTTTCTTTCTTGTTGCCATGTTGGGGCTCTACTCGTAGGAGGAGGTAAGACTAGAGGTGCAAAGTCTCTGATGTGTGAGTGTGTGATTGAAACAAAAGAATGAAATAAATAAATAAGGAGTGGGTGTGGGTATGGTCCATATGGAAAAGAAGGAAGAAAAGGAAAAAAAAAATTAAAAAAGAAAAAGAAGGAAGGTGGATTGCATCCATGATTGCATGATTATTTTGGGACAATGAGTCTTGGAATTTGTAAAAAAGTTTTTTTAATACGATGGCAAAGTTGCTGCCTCTCTTACTCTTAATGAGTGAATGGCTTCAACTTTTAATAACAAAGCCTTTTTGTCAAATCTTCTAGAAAAAGCTTAATGAATTAAGAGACAAAATGGGATGTAAAAGTAACCATAATGGTTTGGGGCCCACGATAAGGAAATACAAGTCACCTAATCTGACCATATAAAAGAGCATATCATGCCACATAAATTGCCCCGGAATACCATGTAGGCGCCCCAAAGTGTCATGCGCTATTTGGCAATGTTCAAGATCAAGGGAGCAGTTTTTAAAGGAACCAATTAACCGGTGTAAAATGAAGAAGATATCAAAAAATTTGCAATGTGAAAGTGGCAAACACACATGGACGAGGAGACGTTGTAAGTTGTGACGATAGGTGAGGTTGTGCTGTTCCATGCCCCGGTGGCACAATTTGCCAGTCAGTGAGTTGATTTTTATTGCGATAACAACATTTTTTGGTGTGTGAATATATTGTATGTTATCATTCAAATGACACCACAAACACACACACACACACACACACACATATATAGGAAAATGCTAGGGGTTCTCTCCCTAATATTCTCATACCATTCTCCCACTCTTATGTAGAACATGATTTAAGAAAAAATAAAATTGTAGTATCATTTTTTTGCCAACAGATTAATTTTTATGAATTAATATTTAAGTTCTAATGCTTTAAAACTTGTTTTTTAATTCAAAACTAAGACCTAAGGGTGGAAGGTTAACCCTTGAGAAATGATATCATCCAAAATGAATTTGATCATCCTAAATTTAATGTTAATACCTCAATTTTGATGCTAGTGCCTCAAATTTAGTGCTAATGCCTCAAATCACCTACTTAGCCTAGCTCTTTTTCTCTTGATCCGGGGGTTTATAACCAGGTGGTGAAGGCTTCATTGGTTTGTGTAGACGAGATTGGAAAAGAGTGTTTTTTGAAGGGTTGGCTTTTTTGGAATAGTTTGAAGTTTTTTTTGTAGGGGAGTTTTGAAGGGTTAGTTAAAACCGTTTGAGTGAAAGTACAGGCTGATGTGGAGGAAGAGAGAGTGGTGTAGTTTTGCTGAAAGGAAGGACAATGGATAAAGAAGGTTGGTCTTGAGTGGAAGGTCCAGTAAGCTCCTGGTTCAATCCTAATGAGCAGTGGGGTTGAGAAGTAATCAGTTGTGTGGGTTGGGAAATGGTATGAATATGGGATTGATGTGGAGTTGGTGGAATGGCTGGGGTGTCCAGTGCAGAGGCGGTGGAAGGGATAATATTGAGTTCATTTAATGATGGAGAGGTGGAGCATGATGTGACGAAGTTTTGAGATATTTTCTATTGCATGGGACATGTATGAGCTAGGTGATTTTGAGTATTAGGAACAGGAATTAGGTTAGCTTCACTCGACTGAGTTGACTCAAAAGACCTATTTTGAGAAGATGAGTTTGAGTGATGGCTATGGTAGGGTTGGTTTTTAGAGAGGAGAGTTGGGAAGAAGGTTTGAGAAGATGTTAACTTGGAGAGAAACAGAGTACTTCTCAGGAAATCTGTCTTTAGAAGGAGCTATGCAGTGTATGAGTTTATGGCCAATCTTTCCACAAGAACAGCAGTATATGTCCAATCTCTCATATTTCAGGAAAAGCCAAAGAGACTCACCTTCATCTCTACAAAAAGAGAAACTAGGCTTCAAAGGGTTGCTCACTTCAATATCCACAAGAAACCTAAGAAAGCTTCTGAAGGTTTTTTTATCCCACTAATATCATCTACCTTAATGAGATTTCCCAGACCTTTACCAATAGAAATGGCAATTTTTGTGGTCATATTGATAAGAGGAAGTCCATGGACTTGGATCCAAAAGGGAGCTATATGGAGGGGTAGTTCACTCAAAGTTGCATGGGGATGCTGGTCGTACCAAAAATAGTACTCGCCAATTGCATGAGTCGATTGTAGTAATGTGGCTGTGCAAGTGCGAGGTTGAACCCACAGAGAATCGGTGTTGCTAAGAATCAACTTTAAATGCCTAAACTAATAATATCTTAACCTAGTTCCAACATCGAGCATGTAATTGTGTGCAGAAAATAAAAGCTAAAGAAATGCAATAAAAATAACTAAGTCCCAAATCAACCTCACAATAAATTCAGTAATATATAAACATGCTAATTCAAACATCCATCATTCAATTAGGCTAAAATGCATGTCCTATTCTCACAATAGTGCACACACCCGTCGTACGGCCTAACTCTACACATGTTCTTTTGCCCTTAACAAAATCTAGTCTAATCATTTGATGTATTAACCCATAAACGGTCACAGCGGATGTTGAGCCGAGATCGAATCATCCGATGTGTCGTTGACGACAACGGATATTGGACTCGGTTGAACTATCCGATGTAACCCGGATAAATCACAACAAATATTGGACGGAAAACGATCCATAAACAACAACCAATCACAATCTTGTCACGAGATTGTGATTGAACCGAACAAACGTTAAATTAAAAGACAGAAAATATAAACTAGACATGAAAATATATAAACAAATCTATAGTGAGGAAAATAAGAGATAAAAGTGAAACAAATGAAAACATATAATTAAAATTGACGTTTAGGAGAGTTTACAATGAAGAGCAGTGAGGTTTTGAGCCACTGAGGGCGCCTCAACCCGTCTCCCAAGCGTGAAAATAAAACCCTATACAAAATGTTCTATTTATATGAAAATATTAGGGTTGCTGCCAGGTCAGGTGCGCTCGATCGCATAGTCTGCGCTCGATCGCACGTAACCGCTGGAATTCCACACGGCGCAGGCATGAAGCTATGGCGGTTAGGGCGACGCATGATACGTGGAGTGCACTCGATCTCTGATGATGCTGCACATGTGTTCGAGCACGCAGCGCTGCATTTCGATCGCAGATGTAGTGCGATCGAGCGCACCAAGAGGGTCTTCACTCATTTAAGCTCAATCCTTCCCTTTAAGCCACGTCTTCACAACAAGGACCTACAGCACAACCAAACACTAAAATAAACTAAAACATTAGATATTAACAAAATTAAGAGCCTAACGAATATAAATGAAGGGGTCCAAATAGGCATTTTTAGGCACTCATCAGATGCCATTGTTGGAGAATGATCAGTGAGCCATTAACATTCCAAGTGACTTATTTTTGAATTCTAACAATGTGTTATGGCTTGGATAGTTTAAATAGGAATTTGTTTGGTCTTAAAATAGCAAAAGAGAAGGGTACAACAAATTCCCAAGCTTTTTTGAGGGCTGCTAAAATAGATTGGTTGTTGTGAGTTTTCTAAGATATGACATGTCCTACAAGAGGTAGACATTCATCTAAGATTGTTTCTACTGTAAGAGACTCAATCTATGATGAAGAATCATCCCAAGAGAGAGCTTCAGTCTGAGCAATAAGTCTACTAATATCCATAGGGAAAAAGAGAGTAAAAAGGATGAGAGAGAGGTGAAGAACAGGAGAGAAAGAAGGGAGAATAAGTGGAAGAGAATAGAGTAAATAGCAGGCTAGAAGGTAACAAGGAAAAGAGATGGAGATGATACGGAAGACTAGAAGAGGTATTAGGAGACAAGGAGGAGGAAAAAATTTCAGGGGAAAACTTTCTTCTAGGGGAGCTCTTTCAGAGAGGGAGTGAGCAATATATATATATATATATATAGAGAGAGAGAGAGAGAGAGAGAGAGAGATAATATATGGTGTCATTTTAATGCAGTTTGATGCAGGAGAAAATTGACAACTGTTATTTTAATTATGCATGTGTTTTAATTTTCATTTTTAGTAAGGATTATGTTTTCCCTCTTTCCATTAAGTCTATATTTTCATTTTTTAATAAGGATTGAGTTTTTTCCTTTCCTATTAGAATTTATATTTCCTTTTCCAATTAGTTTTTTTTTTTTTTTTCCATGTTAATTTAGGAGGTGACTAGCCTATATAAAAGCATTTATTTATCTGACTGTTTATTTGGGACAGTTAGAGACTTTTCCTTCCATATTTGTTATTTTCTCTACTCTTCATCAATTCCCTTTTCAATCTGATGTTGTCAAAACAATCTTAGTTCTGTTGGGCGTCAATTAGCAAGCCTCAAAAATTACAAATACAACAAAATTTATATACACATCAATTGCCTCATTAGGATAGACGTGTGCATACTATTTTGTGATCTAAAAGATATTAATAATGGCCACCCACTTTGAAGACTTGAAAGAGCGGATTGCTCAGATTTAGAAATATGATGTTAATACAGAATGGCGAGCCCAATTTCTGAATCAAGATTACACCCTCCCTCCTCCTAAAGCGGAATGGATGGACCTCCCTAATTTCATCAACATTAGAGTGTACAAAGAGGATTTTTCTGGATGATGAGTTGTCAAGAAAGAGCGCCTTGACGTTCATTCGCCTTTCAGATGAAGACGCATGCAAGCTGGGCAGACCTGTCATGCCTAGACTTAACTCTGGCATTTCCAGACGCAGCATAGCATCTCTTTTCATATTGGCTGTACAACTGAGAGCTCCATTAATGGGTAATACGTCATTTGTATTTGATCTAAATGATTGTCCGACTTTCGCAGTATCAGATAGGCAATATTCTGATTACGAGGATGATGCAATAATTGAGCTGGGAGAGACCACGGCAGTAACTGAGAAGATCGGAAAGACCAGAGACATTGCTAAAGCATATGCATTCCTCGCTGCGTCCATCCCAAGTTTGTTCTCTATATCACCAGAGAACTATATCCTTGCTTGGAATCAGATTGAAAGTGGGTTCGAGACATTTTACGCTCTGAGATGTCCGATCAGTGATGTGAACCCAAAATTAAAAGTGATCAAAGCCATCCACAAACAGATATCTCTGGATGATACATTTAGGAACACGCTATACAGGATATTATGGATGTCAAACTCCGACAGCGATCAACTCAGTCTCAAAAGGTTCCTGTATGACATACATGTGTCACACTGGCATGCGTATATTACCTATCTTTGTCAGACTCTGTACGGCATTAAACTGTTCTACAGCTGTGATGATGTTTGCCTTGAGGACACCTGAATATGATAAACAGCTTGGAGCGTTGAAAAAAGTTCTGTCATACATGAATGACAATGGAGAGAGAAGAAAGAGGAAGCTTCGGAAGTATGGGAGGATATTTGATCAGTCTTTCATGTCTGTGCTAACAACAAGATCATGTGTGAGGTCCAAAGGTGCACAAGGTATGCTAAACATCAAACAATTGGAAGATGTAAGCCCCACTGACCGTGAGAGATGCGATGCAGCAGCAGAAATCCTTATCAAAACGTTCAAGAAGAATTACCAAACAAAGGAAAACAAATCCTAATTCCTTACCCTAACAGTTTTGTCAATTTTCTTATTTTCCTTTCTTTAATAAAAATTAGGTTTTTTCTTTCTTATTATGATTAGTTTTCTTTTTTCTATTAAGTCTGCTTTTCCTTTTATTTAATTTATGAAGTGCCTAACCTATATAAAGGCATCTGATCATTGTTATTTTTGGAATTTAGTTTATAATATTAATTAAATTTAAGTCTTTCAGAATTATTTATATGTTTGCTTATTTGGGGCAAATAAAAACTTTCTTTTCCCTATTTTTTCTTTTCTCTTCCTGAATTCCCCTTTTAATCTTTAATTTTTAGTTTTTGCTGCTATTATGCATGTTTAAAACAATCTTAGTGCTACTCAGCATCACATTTGAACAGAAACACACTATTCACAAGATAGAAACACTACAAAAAACTTAATTTTTAGTAACTACCCATTAGTAATGTTTTAAGGCCAAAAAAAGGTCACTAAAGTTTAGTTACGTGTTAGTAGCAATGTGTGTGGCACGTTATTGATCAGGAAGTCACTAATGGGAATTTAGTGACGTGTTACTATTCACACATTACTAAATGATGACGTGTAAACAGTAACACGTCACCAAAAATGGTAATGGTTCAATTTTAGCACGTTACCAAATTTGGTGACGTGTCGAGAATTGCTACACCACCAATTTGGTGATGTGTTACTGTTCACATGTCAAAATTTGGTGACGTGTTACTGTTCACACATTACCAAAATTTAAAATAATAATAATTTTATAAATTTTTTAAAGAAATTAGTGATGTGTTACTGTTCACACATCACCTATTTGGTGATGTGTGAACAGTAACACGTCACTAATTTCTTTAAAAAATTTATTTATTTATTATTTTTTTCACCATCATATCTGTTTCTCTCTCTCCCTTCATTTCTCCAGTACCGTTCTCAAATTTCTAGGCAACCAAACACAAAACATAATAGTTATTTGCTAAATCACCAAAGAAAAGGTAATTTTAGAGAACTTTTAACTACCAACAGCAAAGAAAATTTGAAACAATGACATCAACAGAATAGTTATTTGCTCACATTTACATCTACATCCTTTTACATCTACACCCTGCATTATACTACAAAACATGGGCTTTTGAAATCTGCAGAAAACATAAGTAATCTGTAATGATCACATTTACATCTACATCCTTTTACATCTACACCCTGCATTTGGACATAAACAGACAGTAGCAAGTTTCAAATGTCAAGCAACCACATTTGAGCTACCAATAGCGATTTAAAGTAAATCATGGTGTAAGTGTAGAATCAAAAGTCCTAATTTTTTCCCTCTTTTGAGGATAATGCAGAAGAATTTTTTCCCTACTTGTAACACAGAAAAATTAGTACACATCAAAGAGGAATTGCAAAACTTGAACAGCTTTTGACTTTAGGCAACCCATACCAAAAACACAGAAGATTGAACCAAAATTGTAAATTGCAAACCACAATCCATGTAGTTTCTGAGCATATTCCTGTTTCCTAATCCCCAAATTGATCAAAAAAATTCGGCTACCACCACCCAGAATTTACACCCAAAAAAAACTAACAATACAAGCAAAATCATCAAATACATCAGCTACACAAGACACAGGACACGGAAATAAACCAAACAGAAAATCAGATAGTCTCCTATACCATCCCAGCAACAAATATGTACTCCAAATTAAAGAAACCAACAAACCCAAACCATCTGTAGAGAAAACCAGAAACCCAAAAGTAAAAAATACAAGCAAATCATCAAACACGTCAACTACACAAACAAATATGTAAAACAACCACAAATCCAAAATCCAACGTAGGAAACAATAGCCAAACAGAAAGTCCAAAATAAAAAATATTCTACCGGATGAAATCAAAATAAAAAATGAAAAGAAATAAGGAAAAATACTAAAAAAAAAATTACTTTTTTAGTGGCACTAAAGCAGGTGGTGCCTTGGGTTGTCGGTAGGAAGATGAGTTGTGTTAAACTATTCACCCCAGTCAATCCCATATCTTCAAAACTCCCTTCGGTTTACACAAGCAATGCCTTCAATTCTATCCTTTCCTTAAACCTCCACCACCATCACCACTACACGCACATTATTGCCCTAGCATGAATGGGCAAGCAAACCCGAAGAACCCATAACTGAGCCGGACCCAAACCCAAACACAAGCAGCAGAGCCCCACCATGACTCCGCTCCTCCGCCACCACCTCGGCCAACTACCATCGCACCAACGAGATGGAGATAGCCAATGGTTCTTCGCTAACCTCCTCTCCACCAGCCAAAATCCCTTCCATCCCGAAAGATCAGAAGCTCTCTCCCGACCAAGTCCTCTCAAATTGTAGTTGAGGAGACCCAAACAACCCGAAACCTTGGCAACCATCAAATCGACCAAATCCAAAGCCGTCCCACCACTAACGAAGGTCGCGGCCGAGAATCGTTGCTGGTCGCTCTAACGGCGATATGGAGTGGAAATCGGCCACCTAGCCCGATCCGTAGTTCGATAGACCTCCACCAAGCGCCGGTCTTTGATAATTTCAGACCCATTCTGGCCCCGACCAAGCATTTCTACTAGAACTCGCCAACAAGGGGCACCTCCATCTACACGCTTCATCGAGCTACTAGTTTAAAATAAAAATAAATAAATTATATAATAAAAATATATAAAATATATATAAAAATATGAAAACTTTAGTAAGGTGTCAACTTTGACACATTACTAACTTAAAACTAAAAACAAATTAAATAAAAATTTGAGAACTTTAATAATGTGTGAACAGTAACACGTTACCAAATGGTGATGTGTCAAATTTGACATGTTACTAAATGGTGACATGTCAAATTAGCACGTCATGGCCAAGTCCATGACCATGAACTAGTAATGAACACGTTATTAATGTTAATTTTGTTTTACTAAATGGGGTGGCTTTTGGCCACCCTATGGCCAAACGGTGGCCCCTGTAGGTGATCCGGCCACCACAAGGGCCATATAAAAAAACAAAAAATATTATATTATATTATATTTTCTTTTTTTTAAAAAATATCTTATTATTTTTTTAATAAATTGGACACGTGGTATCTTTGTAATCATTGGATCTCTTTAAAGAGATCATGACCATAACTGGATACCCTTCAATCTAAAATAGACTAGAGATGATCGTATACCGTGTTTAGGAGGATTAGTTATAAAGGCGGGGACTAAGAAAAATATCTCCCTTCCATCTCTCCAAAATTTAGGATAGCAATAAATGAGATGTAAAACTTACTAATGAGTGCCAAATAATGTTTATTTAGACCCTTTAATTTATATTTGTTAGGTTCTTACCTTAGTTAATTTTTAATGTTTTAGTTTGTTTTAGTGTTTTATGGTGTTGCAGGTCATTGCATTCAAACTGCAGTTAAAATGGTGGAAAAGTGGCAAAAGTGAAGATTTGGCCCTTGCAAGTGCACTTGAGCCCAAGGGGCACGATTGAGTGCATGCCTCGTCAGCCCGCAAAGCCCACGTTGCCTTAGCCGCCATTGCTTCACTCCGTGGGTTTTAGAGTTACATGTGCTCGGCGCATATAAGGTTGCTATAGGAGCGCACGACTTACGATCGAGCGCACTCTGACGGCGACATTAAAATTTGTTATAAATGGAACCTTTCCTCATTATTGTAAACTTATGTTTTGGGAGGCGCCTCTATGGCCAGAAACCCTCTGTTTTTCACTGTGTAGCCTTTCTAAACGTCATTTTATTTTATAATGCTTAATTTTGTTTTACTTATGTCTCTTATTTTCATAAGAGGTTAAATCTTCAAATTAAGGTTAAAGATGAAGCATCACCATTTAATTATCTTCATGTTTTTATGATTAGTTTAATACTTTATTCGTCATTTAATATTTTGTTTGTTTGTTTCAATTCAGTTTCGTGACAAAATTTTGTTGATTGTTATTTATGAATTGTCAAATGTCCAATATTCGTTGTGATTAGTTCGGGGTACATCGGATGATTCTATTGAGTCCAATATCCATTGTGATTAATGATACATCAGATGATTCGATTTCGGTTCAATATCCATTGTGACCGCTCTAGATTTTAATAATAGTAATAGAACATGCATATGTGCTTTATCGATAGACGGTTATATGAACAAAGTGTTAGTGCTCAATGATCGGTGTCAAATATTGTATATTTTACCCTTTAACTTATGTTTGTTAAGCTTTAGCTTTGTTAATTTCTAATGTTTTGCTAGTTTTGGTGTTTTAGTGTTTTGCAGGTTGTTGTTGCATTTGGGGTTAATGCCATCAAATCTGGGCTTAAAACAGTTCGGGAGCTTTGGCAAAATTGAGTCGAGTGATGATTCGCACTGACGACTTCCACCAAAACGGCCATATCTTGAGTTGTATAACTGATTGGGGTGATCTTGGTGTCTTTGGAAAGCTATCTCGAAGATCTACAAAATCACATTTCACAAGTTTTGGCCAATTCTGAAGCATTTGCGCTCGAACGCACATTTGCATTCGAACGCAGATATGCCCATCGATGCATAATTTGTTCAGAGTGCATTCGACGCACTAGGTGCGTTCGAACGCACTTAACTGACTGCAGCATTGAAACCCTAAAAATTAGCCTATAAATACCCCATTTTCTTTTGTAAACGAACCAAGACGCTTGGGAGACGATTTGAGGCGCCTTAGTGGCCCAAAACCTCATTGTTCTTCATTGTAAATACTCCTAACGCTATTTCTTTAATTTAATGTTTTATTTTACTTTTAATTAGTCTCTTATTCCCTTCACTATAGATTTATTTATATATATTCATGTTTAGTTCAGATTATTCTGTCATTTAATTTATGTCTATTCATTTCAATACATTTTAGTGACAAAAGTGTGTTGATTGTTGTTTGCCAATCGTTGAACGTCGACTATCATTGCAATCGAGATACATCGGATATTCGTCTTTGGACCATTATCCGTTGTGACCTCTTGTAACAGTGTTTGCCTCGGGTAAATCGACAAGATTGTGTAGCAACAATAGGATATACATATGTGCTTATTGATAGACGAAAATATGAACAATGCGTTAGCGATCAAAGTATGTCTTGTAGCATAAATGTTTAATAAATATGAGCTAAGCATGTTTATATGTTAATTAATTTGCTGTGAGGTGGATTAGGGACCTTAGTTGTTTTTATTTATTTATTACATTTAATTTAGTCTTTATTTTCTGCACACCACGTGTTTGATATTGGGACTAGCTAAGATAGGATTAGTTTAGGCACTTTAAAAGTTAATTTTCACAAAGCCGATTCTCTATGGGATTCGACCTCGCATTTGCACACCCGCTACACTGCTTAACGACTCGTGTAATTGGCGAGTACAATTAAATTTGTGCAACACTCAGAGTAGGTGTATCCTAATTGTTTTGGAAGTATGAATTATGTATGTTAATATATTTATTAATGTGATGAGGTGAATTCTAGATCTTAGTGTTTTTATTTATTTGTTTTTATAGAATTTAAATTAGTTTACATTTTATGCATGCCTTATGTTCATATTTGGAATTATGTTAAGATAAAGTTAGTTTAGACAATTTAAAATTAGTTTTTCACAAATGCAATTCGCTGTGGATTTGATCTCGTACTTTTGCAATGTTACAAACAACAACTTGTATTATTGCAAGTACATCAAATTTGTACATCACTTACTCTAAGAGTTTGTTTGGAATTGTGTTTGAGAAACAAAGCTGTAAAATTAAAGAGCTTTTGGGCAAAAACTTCATTTTAAAACTTTTGTCAAAAGTGAGTTTTGACCATTTTTAAACTTTTTAAACCCTTAAAAGCGTTTTTAATTTTTTTTACCAAACGAGTATTTTTTTATATCTTTGAACTAGTTTTTTTTAGTGTTAAAAATACTTTTTAAGCCCTCAAAGGCAATCCCAAATAGGCCCCAAGGTTTTATTTTTATTCTTAGGGTTAAATACTTTTTTGCTTTATGCGATTTAATGGCTTTATTTTTTGTCTCATGAGTTTTGTTTTGTATCATAACATGTACCTTAGTTATGGATAAAGATAGAAATGATATCCCCATTAAAATTTTGTCCATAAATAGGCAGAAATTCATGTCAGTATCTCTAAAAACTCAACATGTGTCCATATGCCTAATTAAAAGAATTTTTTTTTAATTGAAAACATTAAATTAAAATTAAAAAAAAAAAAATGGTTTTTGGAAAAGAGGTCGCTTCCGGCCACCTCCATGCCACTTCCAACTTTTCTTGACACATGCCCAAGGGTAGCCTCTTTACTAAAAGAAAATAGATTAATAAACATTTGGAATCAATAAATAATAAAAAAGGAGAGAGAGTATATTGAAAAGGGTGCAAGTAGAGAAGGTCCAATATTGTACATATTATTATTTAGGATAATTATTTTTGTTCCATGAACTATAGTGCTATAACACTTTTATAAGATGATAGTTTGATGGAGTCAAATATCGTAGTTGATAGTTAATGAAAAAATGTCAAAGTGCTGTAGTTCATGTGGACAAAATATACTTACTCTTATTATTTATTATTGAATAATGTTATAAACTACATTTTAATTCAAAATTATCCAGTAATATTTACTTGAGTTTCAACCAAAACTTAAATCTATTATTGTAAAAAAAAAAAAACCAAAATGTGGTTTTTTAAAATTTTAATACAAAAGAATAGTGAAGGCAACCAAAGAAAGAGAGGAAAAAGAGAAAACATGTTCGTACGAGTGGGTGAGAGAGGCAAGTTAAGATTTTTATGACTAAGTCATGAATTTTAACTTTGACTTTATAATTTTTCATTTTTTCTCTAGAATATCTCCCTTTGCGTTATATATTGCTTGTATTGGATTATCGAGGGACTTTGAATATTAATTTAAATAATTAAAGTTACATTTGTTTATAAACTTAAGGTTTTGGAGCAACCGATGATTTTATGGTTGTTCAGACATGAAGCCTATTATTTACATAATATATAGCAATATTCATTCAAACAATTAGATAAAAAAAAATTGTAAATAAAAACGTAAATACCAAATTAAAACCACACTTGCATGCTTTTCAAAAGTTTTGGTCATATATAACCACCTATTATGATATTGCACAGGAAAAACGAAGAAAAAGAACAACACAACAACATAGAACTTCTGGAAGGAAATAAAGATTATGTTTAGATATTGGACCTTATAATGCTAGCAACCTTTTGAATCCTTTTTTATCATTTATTTATTTAATTATTTCAATGTTTGTTAATTTATTATTTTAGAAAGAGGAAGGTGAAGGGCATGTATCAAGAAAAGATAAAAGTGACCCTCAAAATAATAATAATAATAATAATAATAATAATAATAATAATAAGATAAGATAAAAGTGAAATCTCAAACACTTTGTGGATTCAAAAGTTTATTAATCGTGCACTTGCGCACTCTACCGCTAAAAAAAAACATGCAATTAATGTCGTTTTTTAGAGAACACTATTAATTAATGAAAAAAAGGACACCAATCAAATTAACCTTAGTTTCCATGGATGCATGCTATATGTTGAAAAAATAAAATAAAAGGAGAGTACATAAGCAACCATTTTATTCCATTATTATTATTATTATTATTATTGTATATTGCCATGACATTACTGTAAGATATTATTCCATTTAAGGTATGCCCCTTATGTCACATATATTATTGTGAACATACAATATTATTGATTATGGTATTTAGTAATTTATTCCAATTAAAGTTTATTCTATGAAATCAAATATTTTGAATTAAATTACCGATTTAATTCTTGTGGAAACAAATATTTGAATTCATTATTGATTTTATTTTATGGAATCAAATATACTGTATTGATTAATCATTTGGTTTTATTCCTTGATGAGAGGAATAATTAAGGTAACACCTCTAATTGAGGGTCCCTGACCTACCTATAAATAAGGCCTGTGTATTTCATCAAACGGCACTCATTGATAGGCATAGGTCAGAAGAACTCTTCAATATTTTTATTTTGTTTTGCTAGAGATTTTGTTGTTGTGAAGTTCTTCAATTGGCTTGAGCAAAGTATGGCTAAAGGTATTTATATAATTATTCATTTCGCTGCTAATTTTACTATTAATTAGCATTTAATTATATTTAGAATTCTTACATGTGGTATCAGAGCCTTCTCTAGGCCATATTTGTTCAGTTTAATTTTTGATATGCCAACTGTAGAATTTTATTGTTTCATTAATATCTATATTTGTTTGATTATTGAAACAATATACGGTGATAAGCACAAAGCATGAAACGGTAAAAGAATATTTTATTTGTTTCTTTTGAAATAAAATAAAAGAGGGCTATACAGGTAATAAGGCTTAAGAATATTTTGACCATATTGCCCTTGTGTCTGGAGAACCATTTGTTCACACAACGTGAACCTGAGCCATGGAAGCAAGAGCAGTGAGTGGTGGCCGATTCTCTGGCCATTGGCGAAGGACACCGGGTGAGCTTGAGGGAAGGCGGTGGGCACCGTTCCTCTGCGTTCTGCCGGCTTGTCACAGACAAGAGGCGGTCCCTCACGGACCGCCCATAAGGATTAACGGCAGCGCAGACTGGCTAATGTGGGAGGATCTACGGCGGCCAGATGTTTTCGGGCCCGACGTTCGTAAGGATGCCGCTCCAGGCCAGAACGCCGATCTCTTGAGCTTGATCTCCATTGTCTGCTCGCATAAAGCACTGCCGGAACGGCATCTCCACCGTTGCTCGTAAGGATCTATCGGAGAAGGCAGCTTTTCATCATGGTCGCCCATAAAGGAAGACGGCGATACCTTTATATCGCCGCCGACGCCCTGGCGAGCGTCGCCCTTGGTGGCCGGCGCATGAGGAACGGCGGCAGCGCAAGGGTTGGGCAATTTCGGGTTGGGGCTTAAGGATTTTCGGGTAGGGTTTTAACTAGAGCTGGCAATTTAACCCGTGACACGCGAACCCGACATGAACACGACACGCGAAAACCGGGTTAGGGTTGGGTATAATCAGGTTTGGGTCATAAACGGGTCGACCCGTTTATGACACGTTTATAATCAGTCGTGGTCAACGTTGACACGCTTTAGTCGGTCGAGGCCGGTCAACCCGGTGACCCGCGGGTCAGGCGGGTTGACATGCTTATTTTTTTTAAAAAAATTTTACTTTTATTTTAAAATTTTTTTATTGTATTTTTTCTCCATGCTAGTGGTTATTAACTTATTATATCACTTTGAAATCTCCAAATACATCTCCACTTGTAAATTCCTCAAATGTTTGTGTAAATATTAATTATTTTGTTGAAGTATAAAGTTTTATTTCAAATTAAATTAAAATTTTTTCTTCGATTTAATATATTAAAGTGGTTGGTAGTGTCTAAAATTGATATGATTTATATATGTATTTTAGTAGAACATGTACCAAATATTTTTAAAAATATAAATGAGAATCACATGTACTTTAAATACATATCAATTTGATAGAGGAATTGAAAACAATTATCACATGTCCATCACAAATATCTTTAAGAGTGAGATAAGAATATAATCCTTTTGGTAAATAAATATCCACCAAGCTCTTCTTATTCCTAAACCACAAATAAATGGATCAAGATCTTTTATATTTTTGTATTATATTTGTAACTGCTTTCATCTATTAGAATGTGTTATTAGATAAAAGAACATTGTATTTGTCATTTTGTTGCTTTGGTTGCTAAAATTTTGCTATTAAAAAGTTTTTTTAAAAAACTAAAAATAAATTTATATTCGGGTCGTGTTGGTTTCGGGTTCGCGTGTCGTGACACGACACGTTTATACAAACGGGTTCGTGTCGTGTCACCCATTTATGGAGCATGTCGTGTTCGGGTCGGAGGGTTTGACACGATTAATTAATCGTGTCGTGTCATGTCGAACATAATCGTGTCGGGTCATAATCGGGTCAGACCTGAACCCGACACGCCAACCCAAATTGCCACCCCTAGTTTTAACCCATAAAGAAATCGGGTCTATTGTTTTGGGCCACTGGGTATGGGTTTATTTTAACCCAAGCCCGATCCAGTTAAATAAAAAAAAAAAAAAAACTGGGTCATTAAGTGGGCTGACCCAGAAGCCCAAATCCATTAGCCCATCTAGATTTAAAAAAAAAAAAAAAAAAAGGGAAAACGATTTGGTCATTTCTGGGTTTCGAACTTGGGTTTTCCAAGTATAAAAAAGGCCTAAGATACTCTCTTAGACCATTAAGCCATACATTTCTATTTGCTCTTATGTTGCAATTTAATATGTCTTATTATTTGAATTGTTTAGCATTAATACATGTACTTAAGATTAAATCATTCTTATTATTTTAATATAAATTGTTTGATGTATGGACCTAAGAATGATTAATTAAACCATATATGTTAGTGAATGCTTATAGTACTATCCAATGTTGCGAAAGGGTAACTCTAACAAGGCGGGATTGGGATTTAAGTGTGCCATTGTGCGCCCCCTCACGACCTGGGACATTATCCGATTGTACTTTGGAAAAATACTATTTACCCACTGATGTTTTGGTTTGTCAATTATTATTGAGAACTTTATTTGGCATCTATACAGTTATTTGATGTTAATGAAGTCGTGAACTTCATAAAGAAAATTAACATCATATTGTAATTAATTGATAAATTTAATTACTAATCCCCATAGGGATGTTATTTTTATGACTTAATTAGAATAAGATAATAAATTTAACATTGAAAATAAAATTTCTCTTAGGCCCACAGGTACGGAAAATTTTATTTATTAATGCTAAATTTATTAGTCTTATTAATAAAGAGTAAATTTTATGCGTGATGCAACATTTGCCCATAGGTAGGTTGAAATTTACTATTAAATTAACATTGGTTAATTTAAATTTATTAGATGTTAATGAAGTCGAGATTATTATAATAATTTTGGGAGAGCCAGATCCCAATTTTAGAATGATAATTGCATCAAGATTATATATATGAACTTCATATGGAAATTTAACATCGTGTTGTAATTAATTCATAAATTTAATTGCCAATCCCCACAGGACATTTTATTTCTATGAGTTAATTAGAATAAGATAATAAATTTAACATTAAAATAAAATTTCTCTTAGGCCCACAGTGCGGAAAATTTTATTTATTAATGCTAAATTTATTAGTCTTATTAATAAAGAGTAAATTTCATGCGTGATCGACCTTTTTTGCTTACAGGTAGGTTGAAATTTATTTAAAATTAACATTGGTTAATTTAACATAAAGTTATTTCATGGCATTCAAGTATATTATTTTTCTTGGTTATTGATGTATTCCTACCGCTTTAATTATTAGTATTTTATGTTCCAAAATTCATAGTGGTAATTTTTCGACCTAAAAGAAAATGTGCTTTTCACTTTGGGGTATTTGGAGAAGTTGGTGATTCAGATGGAGAAATCAAGTATGCCACATGAGATTATTAAACATGAACGATTGTAGTGATTTAATCACTTAAGTTTCAACGCTTCATGAAATCTCATATTAAGGAAACATTAGGGTTTTATCCTTAATGTTTTAGGGCCAAAGAAAAGTCATTGAGGAACATTTAGTGAGTTCCAATAAGGCTTTGGCCAACACCCTAATAGAAAAGCTTTAAAGCAAAACCTTTTACAGTTTCAAATGTGCCTTAGCACATTATGGAAATGAAGGACATAATAGCTCATTATAAAGTCCCTAAAGGTTGAGTTTTTGAGTCATTTTGGTCTACTTTATTTTTTGAAATTCTCTCTTCTAAATATGATATTTTTTCAAATATCTTGTGGCACACATAAGGATAATTGATCAATAAAGAAACTTTTGATCATGTGTGTTCAAGAAGATGAGAGATTAAGACATGAGAATCAAAAGGTTACTCATGTTAAGGGAAAGACCTTGATAGGCAATCATGCCCAATAGTTAATGTGTGAGAACAAGGTGCCAACAAAGTGTTATGACAATTAAGATACTTGTTTCTCTTGCAATAAGGAAAATTTGGGCATATAAAGAATGATTCCATAAAGTATCATAAATGACTTGAAATAAAGGTAATCTCATACATCTATTGTGTAATGAGTCTCTTTTATTGACTCGTGTGGATTGAATTTGGTTTAGGAATCCACATTGTCAACATAATGTAGGGTTTTCTAAATAATACTTGTTTACAATTGGAGGTTGTTGGGACCTATAGATTAATTTAAAAAAAAAAAAAAATTCAGTTATATTCCACAATTTTTAGAAATTTATTAAATCAAGTTTGAATATTATTGAAATTTTTTGGTGGAATGTTAAATTTATGGTCTATTTAAAATTGATTTAGATCCCAAATTTTGAAAAACTAATCCCCGCATATAAATGTTGACATAAAGCAGAGTCTTATAAATAAGAAAAATCCTCTATGGCATTAGAGATTGAAATATATCTCTATAAGGAATAAAAGATCGATAAATGATAGAGTTTTTACAACTCTTGAATTTTACTATCTTTGGTATTTATGGGGACTGCATTAAGGAAAAGCTAACCAACTATACCACTTAAGGTGCCAACAAAAGGGTTTATGAGATTCTTGAGATCATGTACAAGTGTAGACCTTTTCCATACTTCTTGCCTAAATGGTTAGAGATATCTTATCTCTTTTGGTAATAACTATACAAGGGTTTTTGTATCTCTATAAGGTTGGAGCATTAAATGCTTTTAGTACCTATAAGGTAGAAGTAGAGAAACAAAAACAAAACAAGTCATGATCATAAGATCTGATAGAGGCAAATAGTATTATTGTAGGTACATGAAAAGGGACATGAAAGGTAATACTAATATTCTATTCTCCTAATGGAATGAAGCCTTGAAAACCACTGTGTATACATTTAATTGGTTCCATTCTGGTTGTCCCTAAGACACCTAAATTAAGGAATGAATGGAACCAAGTTCAAATTGTTTACATATATAAGGTTGTCTGCCAATGTGAGGATTTATATCCACACCTAAGGAAGTTATATTAAAGGACAACTAGCGAATTTTATAGGCTATACAAGAAGCTCCAAGGAGTTTAGTTTTCTGTCCTTCATTCATCATAGAATTGTTGAGTCTAGAAATGCAAAATTTCTAGAGGATGTTGAACTTAGTGGGAGTGCTTATCCTCAAAGGATTGAATTAGAGGAAGCACGAGTTGGATCAAGCTCCTTCATATGAAGCTTGTTTGATTGTGTTTAAGGAAAATCAAATTGATTAACTTGAACCACAATCAGTTTTAGAGCAATCAACTCATGAGAAATAAGTTCATAATGAACCTACTCAGACTTTGCCAAATGTAAAGGAAGTAGGATTAAGAAGATCCTCTAGAATAAAGTGACCAACAATTTATAGTGATTATGTTATATACTTCCAGGAGTCTGATTTTTATGTCAGACCTAAGGACGATCCAAAAATTGTTTTCACAAAGCCATGAGTGGAGATAACTCCACATTCTGGTTCAATGCCATGAAGGAGGAGATAAAATCCTTGGCTAAAATTCAAGTCTGCGATCTTGTTGACTTACCAAAGGGAGTTGTAGCCATAGGCTGCAAATGGGTTTACAAAACCTAAAGGGATGCTTCCGGGTAATGTTGAACAATATAAAGATAGACTTGAAGCCAATGATCTTACTCAAAAGAAAGGCATTGATTATCATGGTATGAGTGGCTCATTTTGATTGAGAGCTATATCAAAAGGATTGGAAAAACAATTTTCATAGGATCTTAAGGAGGAAGTGTACATAAGACAACTAAAGGTTTTATTGATAATATTGGAAAGCTTGCAAATTAAGGATATCTATTAATGGGCTAAGATATGCTTCTCACTAGTGGTATATAATATTTTACAAGGTTATTACCTCACATGGTTTTATTGAGGACCTTGTTAATTAATGTATATACCTTAAGGTCAGTGGGAGTAAAGTTACATTTCTTTTAGTCCTATATATAGATAATATTTTGCTTGCAAAGCAGTAATTTAGGTTTGCTACATAAAGTTCCTCTCAAGAAACTTTGAAAATGAAGGATTTGGTTGAAACCTCTTATGTCATTGACATAGAGATTCATAGAGACAAAAATTAAAGAATATTAAGATTGTCTCTGAAGGCCTACATTGAAAAGTTTTGAGAGATTCAGAATGAAGAACTATGAATCTTCAGTAGCACCTATTATTAAAGGGGATAAATTCAATATAGATTGATGTCCCAAAATGTATTGGAACTAGAGGAAATATATTCCATATATATGCATAGGTCTACATTAGACCTGACATTGAAATAGCAGTTGGACTATTGGGTCAATATAGTATTGTGGAATATACAAGGAACTAAGAACTAAAGATACACTTACCGTTGGGTAGTGTTTATTCAAGTTTGATTTTTGCTAAATGTGTAGATAGTAGAAAATCAACTTCGCTTAAAAGGCTATATACTAAGATGCAAGAAGTAGATTACAGCTTGTTACATCTACCATGAAAGCAAAAGTCATTACATGTTGTGAATTTGTTACATAGCATTATAGTTGAGACATTTGGTTAAGGTCTCAAGGTTGTCGATTTTATAGTTAGACCCATAAAGATCTTCGAGTAGAAATGTAAGTATGTATATCGACATAAAGTATCTCAAGAGAACATTAAGTGACTTGAAGTGTCTATTGAGCATATAAGTATTGAATTAATGATTGTGAATCTCATGACTAAAGGTATACCGGTAAAGAAAGTATAGTCATGTGGAATATATGAGATTCATTAATTCATTTATGCTTAGTTTCTCTTTAATTGGTCTATAGACATAAAGTTAATGTTATAAATATTTTTGTGCACATATATTATGGTTATCCATGGGGATAAAATTAAAGTTGGACCCGAATGACTTATAGGAAGTTCATTCATAAAGTTTGATTGCCCATATGGTACTCATTTGGGGAATATTATATATTGTGATGCATGGAAGGGACAACTTACTATATAAAAGTTTTACCGCCATGATTCATATGTAGTATACCTTGAATGAGTGGGAGGATTCCATAAATGGTTGGAATAAATAAAGTAATAGCCATATCAGATAACTGAACACCATAAAGAATTTATGTGTCATAAGGGCCAAGTGGGAGAATGTAAGATATTCCATTTAAGGTATGCCTCTTACGTCACATATATTATTGTGAACATACAATATTATTGATTACGGTATTTAGTAATTTATTCCAATTAAAGTTTATTCTATGAAATCAAATATTTTGAATTAAATTGCCGATTTAATTCTTGTGAAAACAAATATTTGAATTCATTATTGATTTTATTTTATGGAATCAAATATACTGTATTGATTAATCATTTGGTTTTATTCCTTGATGGGAGGAATAATTAAGGTAACAGCTCTAATTGAGGGTCTCTGGCCTACCTATAAATAAGGCCTATGTATTCCATCAAACAGCACTCATTGGTAGGCATAGGTCAGAAGAACTCCTCAATATTTTACTATTTTGTTTTCTAAGTTTTGTAGATGTGAAGTGTTCTTCAATTGGCTTGAGCAAAGCATGGCTAGAGGTATTTATATAATTATTCATTCCGCTGCTAATTTTATTATTAATTAGCATTTAATTATATTTAGAATTCTTACAATTACAAGAAGGGAAACATGGAAAACTTTATTCAAACCGTCTAACGGTTCATGGTCGCCATTACATATAGTTCTCTAATTATTATGCTGCAAACGTTTTCTGAAGATAGTCAACCACATTCTTCTCTAATTGGAAGGCCTTAATGAGGACATCTGGATTGATAGGAGGATTGGCTCCAAAAACATTCTTTGCTATGACGATGAGCACAGGATTCTGGCTGATGAGACCAGAGAGAGCAACAACGTTGGTGGTTCCAACATTAAACTGGAAGTGAATGAGCCCAATTGGGAAGACAAAAACGTCTCCTGGGTATAGAGTTTTGGTGATGAGGCGGTTATCCGGGTTGGATGTCACAAAGCCAACGTACAGAGTACCCTCTACGACTACTAGAATTTCGGTGGCACGAGGGTGAGTATGAGGTGGATTTAGGCCGTATGGTGCAAAGTCTAAGTGGGCTAGGGATATGCCTAGTGTGTTGAGGCCAGGTATTTTGTCCACGTCCAAGACAGTGACATTTGACCTGAGTTAATTTTCAGTGCTTCTAGGTGTGTTTAACCCCTGAAAGAAGAAACCATTGGCAGTGACAAGCTTTGGGTCCTTGCAGAACTTCCCATTCACAAATACTGCACACACACACACACACACAAAAGTTTGTTAATATCACAAGACACTACTTATGTAATCTCTCCTAGCATAATAACATTGATATATATGTAGATCCTAGGGTTGAGAAAAAAACAATCAAGAAGAAGAAGAGGCAGAAGGTGTAGATGTACCAGCATCAGTGGTAGTGTTAAGTGCAACACAAACGTCTTGCATGGGAGCAGGGTCATAAGCAGAGGCAATGGAGCAAGCCAAAGCCATGAGTGCCAAAGCTACAACATAATTAGGATACCCTTTCATCCTTCTTGTGGCTACTATTCTCAGCTTCTGTATTCTCTGAATTCTTGGTCTTGTGAGGAATGAGGGATGTTGCATGGGAACATGTCTATTTATGTCCAGGATTCAATGAACCGGTCTATGTTTTTCACTAGAAGCAAGACATTTTTTCAATCTTCAACGAGGGTTACGATTTTTATTCAAGGTTGAACCGCCATTACTTAACCACTTAAATTTACAGAGATTAGAAATATTGCAGCCAAATTCGACCACTTCAATTAATGGAGTTGCGGAAAAGTAGTTGTAAAGTTACATATAGAGATTGTATATTTGAAATTAATTAATTGAAATGGCCGAGTTAAGCACCTCACCGATACCTATGTATAGTTAACCATGGAAAATGATAGGGGTTCTCCTCATAGTGTTCTCCTAGCGTTCTCTCAGACTTACGTAAAACATGATTTAAGAAAAAATAAAATTGTAATGGCCTCCACCACCAGTTTTTTTAGGCATTAGTACCAAATTTGAGGCATTAGCATCAAAATTGAGGCATTAGCACTAAATTTAGGATGATCAAATTTATTTTGGGTGATATCATCCCTAAAGGGTTAACTTTCCACCCTTAAATTTTAGTTTTGAATCCAAAAACAAGTTTTGAAGCATTAGAACCTAAATATTAATTTGTAAAATTAATCCGTTGGTAAAAAAACAGTACTACAATTTTATTTTTTCTTAAATCATGTTCTACGTAAGACTGGGAGAATGCCAGGAGAACACTACAAGGAGAACCTCTAGCAAACCCCTCTAAAATATATATTGATTAAGCATCTCTAAGAGGTAGCGTAATTGACTGGGGCTTCGTCTAATGAAGTGCAAGTCACTAGTTTGAATCTCCCTCCCTCTCTTGTGCGGGCATGTCAATATATATATATTAAGCTTCGACATAAGGTAGGGGGAGAGCAGCTAGCGGGGTTGCTTGCATGCCATGACTATTACGAGCACTTAATTATGTCTTGAGTTGTGAAATTATTATAATGATTTGACGCATTCTACGTATGCAAATTTAGATGTTCAAACAGCGTGAAGTGCTCCAGGTCAAATGATGTTATCATAACTCATTAATATTATCTCCTTTTGCTACCCTAGAAAAAGCTTTCTGATGTAGATTAGGACAATATCTTATCTTTAGTATTTTATTTGAATTAGGTTTATTTGTTAGTCTTTTATTCTATCTTATCTTTAAAGTCTTTTATTTGAATTAGGTTTTCTTGTTAGTCTTTTATTTGGTTTAGTTTTCTTTCGTAGACTTCTAAACTGACTTTATGTCATTGTTATCTTAGGATTAGGAGTCTTGGGATTATAAATAAATGCTTAGAACCCTAAGAATGCGGTAGTTGATTATTATTATTGAGTTTGTTTAATAAGAATACTCAGAGTTGAGTTTCTTAGTTATTTTCCTTCATGCTTTAGATAGTATCTTTTGCTTAGAGAAGATTTCTTTGATTTTGTGATGGTCTCACAGTCTTAGGAATATTTATCCATTTTGTTTATTGTTTTCTTGATTATATTCGTTCTAACACTGCATCAGTTGGTATCAGAGCTCAGGTTACTTTCCATGAATGGGGATGAGCAATCATTTGGCAGACATGAACGAGGTGTATGTGCATACGAAGACAGCACATAAAGAGCAACCGACGATTCGTTTGCGGCACATGAAGGAGAAGTTTGGTGGTCTAACCGTACAGAAGAAGGGGCATGCACGCACCTAACATGGGGTCCCTACCAATCACTTAGCCGATATGGATGGTCCGAACATTCATTGTCGTCAACCAAGACCGTGGTACATGGGGGCGGAAGACAAATTGATCACTGCATATCGACGACACATGGAGCAATTAACAGTTTTGGGGGATTAAATCAAAGCCCTTGCTACCCAAATATCCAACATGTGTGGTCACAATGAGAATGGATCTAGAAACCCGTTATGTAGTGTAGACGCCATGGAGACCATGCAAGTTCATGCCCATCGACGGGTGAGTAGGTTTAAACTCAATATACCAGAATTCCAAGGTTGCTTTCAACCCAAAGAGTTCCTTGTGACAGAAAAAATAGAAAAAATCAACAAAAAGAAGGTGCGTAGAGAGGCGGCGGAGATTAAGAGTCAATCGGTTGTGGAGAAGGAAGATAGATTTATTGTGGAAGATTGCTCGGTAAATTGGGCCTCTCCACCAATCTATGACACGCATCTCGACAAAGATGTGAGTTCTATATATCAAGTTGATTTCCTTGGAGTAGATGCTATCTTGTCAAAAACTTTCAATCAAAGTTGTGATGAGATCTATGGAGTGGAAACAACTTTTCTATCAAAGAGTGAAGGGGTCTTTGTGAGTTCCTTGGGAATTCTCATGGCTTATAGGAAGGGCGAAGCACAAAAGAAACATGACAAGTCTACATGGCAAAGTGATGTGTGGGGCTTTCACGACAAACATCAAGGTATGTCAATAATGAAGAGCATCATGTTTATTATGGGATGTGGCCTTGTTATGATCTTGAGGAAAGGCGAGTGGAATGAGTTGGTTGGGCATCTGAAAGACCATGGAAAGAACCAGTCGAATTTGAGGACAAATTCTCTCCAACCTAGGGAGGATGATGTAGATCAGGACAACATCTTATCTTCAGTATTTTATTCGAATTAGGTTTATTTGTTTGTCTTTTATTTGGTTTAATTTTTTTCGTAGACTTCTAAACTGACTTTATGTCATTGTTATCTTAGGATTAGGAGTCTTGGGGTTATAAATAAATGCTTAGATCCCTAAGAATGTGGTAGTTGATTATTATTATTGAGTTTGTTTAATAAGAATACTCAGAGTTGAGTTTCTTGGTTATATTCCTTCAGGCTTTAGATAGTATCTTTTGCTTAGAGGAGATTTCTTTGATCTTGTGATAGTCTTATAATCTTAGGAATATTTATTCCTTCTGTTTACTATTTTGTTGATTATATTCATTCTAACGCTGCATTAGTTGGTATCAGAGCTCAAGTTACTTTCCATGAATGGGGAGGAGCAATCATCTGGCAGACATGAACGAGGTGTACGTGCACACGAAGATAGCACATAAGGAGCAACCGGTGATTCGTTTGCGACACATGAAGGAGAAGTTTGGTGGTCTAACCATACAGAAGAAGGGGCGTGCACGCACCCAACACGGGGTCCCTACCAATCACTTAGCCGACATGGATGGTCCGAACATTCGTTGTCGTCAACCAAGACCGTGGTACATGGGGGTGGAAGACAAATTGATCATTGCATATCGACGACACATGGAGCAATTAACGGTTTTGGGGGATTAAATCAAAGCCCTTGCTACCCAAATATCAAACATGTGTGGTCACAATGAGAATGGATCTAGAAACCCGTTTGCGGAGCGAGCATACGACGTCGCACCATGCGCAAGCTCATGCCCATCGGTGGGTGAGTAGGTTCAAACTCGATATATCGGAATTCCAAGGTTGCTTTCAACCCAAAGAGTTCCTTGTGACAGAAAAAATAGAAAAAATCAACAAAAAGAAGGTGCCTAGAGAGGCGGCGGAGATTAAGAGTCAATCGGTTGTGGAGAAGGAAGATAGATTTATTGAGGAGATTGCTCGGTAGATTGGGCCTCTCCACCAATCTATGACACGTATCCCGACGAAGATGTGAGTTCTATATATCAAGTTGATTTCCTTGGAGTACATGCTATCTTGTCAAAAACTTTCAATCAAAGTTGTGATGAGATCTATGGAGCGGAAACAACTTTTCTATCAAGGAGTGAAGGGGTCTTTGTGAGTTCCTTGGGAATTCTCATGGCTTATAGGAAGGGCGAAGAACAAAAGAAACACGACAAGTCTACATGGCAAAGTGATGTGTGGGGTTTTCACGAAAAACATCAAGGTATGTTAATAATGAAGAGCGTCACGCTTATTATGGGATGTGGCCTTGTTGTGATCTTGAGGAAGGGCGAGTGGAATGAGTTGACTAGGCATCCGGAAGACCATGGAAAGAACCAGCCGAATTTGAGGACGAATTCTCTCCAACCTGGGGAGGATGATGTAGATCAGGACAACATCTTATCTTTAGTATTTTATTTGAATTAGGTTTATTTGTTAGTCTTTTATTCTATCTTATCTTTAAAGGATTTTATTTGAATTAGGTTTCTTTGTTAGTCTTTTATTTGGTTTAGTTTTCTTTCGTAGACTTCTAAATTGACTTTATGTCATTGTTATCTTAGGATTAGGAGTCTTGGGGTTATAAATAAATGCTTAGAGCCCTAAGAATGCTGTAGTTGATTATTATTATTGAGTTTGTTTAATAAGAATACTCAGAGTTGAGTTTCTTAGTTATTTTCCTTCAGGCTTTAGATAGTATCGTTTGCTTAGAGAAGATTTCTTTGATTTTGTGATAGTCCCACAATCTTAGGAATATGTATCCCTTCTGTTTACTGTTTTCTTGATTATATTCGTTCTAACGCTGCATCACTTTCCCAGATACTACCATTCTCTAAGGCATTTGGCATATTCTTATTTTCTCTAGCTACTCTTTTTTTATTTTATTTTTTTAAGATTTGAAAGGTTTTTTTTTAGGTTGTTGGGGGAATATATTCATGCATGCGCAATTTAATGTTTCTGGTGTATTTCGTTTACAACAGAAGATCTAACTCCAATTAAAGATTTCAGACATGGAGTCTGCTACTTAGATGCTAGATGCAGCTTAATTTCCTTTCAAGGAATTAGAAAACAAAAGCATATTGGATTAGAACATTTTAATATCAAGCTATATATCCCCTATACGTACTATACGAATAATTTAACATTTGGAAAATGTGTCCTATATATATGTTTCCTAAGGATAATGTGTCCTGTATTTACTGTACCAATTAGTTTTCATTAGGACAATTGTCCTTTCGGATCAACTCATGCACATCACATAATCAAATCCTCTCCAATTCTTTTGAACTAGGGAAGAGCTCGTGCTTTAAAAAAGAATGACAAAATTGTTATTTCATGTTTTTTTTTGACAATTTTGTCCATTTGTTCAAATTGTTATAATATTTGATATTATTCTATTATGTTGCCTTATTTAGTCTAGGGTTTAGTTTATGATTTCTTGCTCACTACTTTTTCTCTTTCTATAAATAGAGAACTATGTAATCATATCAATATCAACATAAAAGAGAATAATATAATGTAGTCCTATATTTCCTTCCTCTCTCTCATTTTTCCGCTCTCCACAATATATTCAACAATATATTTAATATGATATCAGAGCCACTTTCTTGTAGCCTCCAATAAATGACGTTGATGTTTCTTGGTGCTCCATCCCTTTTCCGGTCGTTTGCACGCTGCCAGACGGTTATCCGCTCAAAAACTCTTCCACGCATTCATTGTAGCCTCATTTGGCAAAATTTATACTAGATTCATGCTTGTGAGGCACAAATCTACAGATCTGCGGAAGATCCGCCGCAAATCAACCCTCCAACACACCTCCACGCACCTCCGTCAGTTCCTACAAGAGCCACATTTGCCGCCACTGTGAATCCTTTTGGCCAATAAACCACTAGAAATGGTTTCTCGACCCCATATCGGTGGATCTGTACATTTTAAGCTAATTTTGGTATTGCATGCACCTCCACGCGCCACCAACATAAATTGTTGATTTGTACACGTGCCCCACACACCACCGCAACCCAAGCTGGAGCTACTCGCTCCTCTCCGAGTCTAGATCCGAAGAGATCTTAGCCATCCAAGCTTCTGCGCACGCTCTCGCGCCTTTAGAAGGATCTGTTCGTCACTCACGCGCCTCCAATGGTGTTCCATGTTCCTCCATATGCCCACATCCAATGGATCAGCCTAGTTTTCCAACCATTCGACAGATCTACCACCGGTCATCCTGGAGCTATATGAAAATCATCCACCACCGGCCGTCCTAGAGTCGTCCAAAAATCATCCAATAGAGATCCAACATGTGGGCACGCACCGGCAAAAGGCTATGCATGTGGGATTCACACGCTAGAGCGCCGCACAATGTCTAGCGTGTGTTCTCTTTCCCACAGCCACGTGGTAGCCTCTAAATGCGCCACATTAGCCTTAGATCCATCCAAGGCATCAAACCTGGTCCAAAATTAGTTTCTAACTGGGTCATTGGGTTCGGATCTCCAACCCGGTTAAACTGAATAGGCCAACTGGGTCAAGCTATCCAAATTGATCCAACTTAGTCAACCCGGTCCACTGGGTTAGACCCGGTTCATATTATTTTAGGTCAACCATATTCAATGATCCATGGGTTATGGCCAAATCTTGGTTCATGTATCCCGCCCAATCTAGCCTATAAGGCTTTCATCCAAGTTCAAGTTCAACATTTTGGGCCTAGCTACCTCCACCAGCCACCAGAAGCCAGTTGCAGGGGCCACCCTCTGTCGACCACCACTAGCCGCCTAACTTCGGCCATCTCTTTGGCGACTTTTCAGGTGACAAAAAAAAAAAAAAAATCCTCTTTATTTCTTTCCACCCCCCAAACTCAAGCTTACACCTTGAGTTTGAGGGGGGAATGTTAGAATATTTGATATTATTCTATTATGTTGGCCTATTTAGTTTAGGGCTTAATTTAAGGTTTCTTGCCCACTAATTCTCTCTCTCTCTGTAAATAGAGAGCTATGTAATTATATCAATATAGAAGAGAATAATACAATGTAGTGCTATATTTCCTTCCTCTCTCTTTCTCCTTCTTCTACTCTCCACAATGTATTAAAAAATATATTTAACATGAATTGGAAAAGATTAAAATTCCACAACACGTGTGTATCCTGAAAATGACTATATCACCTTAAGCTTGCTTTTGATTGCTTTAACACCTTCTAACATCTCACTTTAAAAGTTTTAAATTTGGCTTACCTGAAAAGTTCTCTTATGCATTGAGGAGTGGAGTAAATGTGTAATAATCATTATATACAGGGCACTTGTCTCTTTTAAACAACAATTCTTTCAATTTCACTTGAAATGGAGATTAGCCACTTCAAAGTCACTATTTAATATTATTGCATGTAATGATGTAAATAATGGCATATCCTTTAAATTTTTGAAATGCCATGCCAACGTATTTATCACATATCATCATCTATACTGCTATATACAAAAACATTAAATCTTAACTATAAAATAACATTTCCCTATTTTGCTTGAAATGGAAAAGATCATATTATGTCTCTTGTAGCGTGATATGCAACAAAGTAAATATTATATATGGGTTACATAAATTTTTAAAGGAGTGAGAGGGGGAGCATTTGCCCCCTCTTACCCCTTACCCCTGCTAGTACCTAGCTCCACCACTACCCACATTGGCTAAGTAAAAAGTAAAATATTAATCACGTGTATATAAGTTCTTGAAAACCCATTTCCTTGTAAGTTAGTTTTCAATAATGAGTTTTACCTAGCTAAGGTTTGTTACAATTGGTACCGGAGAATAAAATATGGTACAAGTTCGAGTCACGAAAGGGGCAATAGTGAATAGGATAAATGAGTGAAGTTGCCAAAATAAAAATTGCTACCACCAGGTTAGTGTCAATTGATAAGTGCTTAAATATTCATATTTAAGCACCTTAATTTATATTTGTTAATTTGTTAATTTTGTTAGTTTGTGCTATTTTATTTCCTTTTTGTGTTTTCCGTGTTTTTGTAGGTCAAGGAAGAAAAAAAAACATTTCTGGAAAAGTTCCAGGCTTAAAGGGCAAATTGAGATGACCTACAAGATATGGTTAATTTTAACCAAATAAAGGAAAGGATTAAATTGGAATTTCTCAAATTGGAGTCAAAATCGGATTGGATTCAAATTTGGATTCTACACATGTCTCGGTATTTTGCTCATAAATTTCAGCTCAAATATCGTATTGAGGTGATCCTAGTGGCATTGAAAAGCTAACTCAAAATTCTACAAATCATTGTGAAATATAATTTTCCTAATTTGGACGTGCGCTATGCCAAAATCGCCCCACAATAAAAGAACATAAATATAGACGAATCCTATTCCGATTTGGACTAGGATTGTCTCCAAATTTGACTAGGAGATAGAATTTCGAATTTTCTAGGTTTACTAGGGCCTCTAAGACTTTTCTAAGGCCTATAAATAGACCTCTTAGCTTCTAGGAAAGGGGGAAAAAAGAGGCACAGGCTTTGGAAAGGAACTTAAGGCTAGATCAAGAGGAGTCTAGGTTTTTTTCTCTCCCACCTTTATTTTTGTTATGTAGTTTATATTTTAATTGGGGCTAGATTGAAGCCATTGTCATGTCTATTTAGGATTGCAATATTGGCTCTTTTGCTACAATTATACTTTGGTGTATTTAACTTGATTAATTCATGTTTTCTTGAATTCCTCATATGTGTTTTCTTGATCAACATATGCTTGTGGTATGTATTAGTTAATTAAATCAATTTGGATGAATGAGTCTTGAGTTTAATAAAAGTAACAAAAGAAATCCACACTGAGTTCTTGGGTTAATTAACATGGGGAACTGGGAGTAGACACCCATGCCCTAAGCCTCATGTGTTTGTCGATTTCTATAGATTTATGCTTTCTTAAAGAACAATTCAGTAGACACCCATGCTAAATCTTTTAAAAAAGAAAAGAATTAGAGTAGACACCCATGCCTAATTGGTTGCTTAGGGAAATCAATAGCTTAAGTAGTAGACACCTATACCCTTAGGTTGGCAAACATTAAATATACCAATATGATTGGCGCATTGGCATATTGTTATCTTACTTAGTCTGATTAGTGGTGGATATCAAAACCCTAATCCTTTTTAGTTTTAGTTTATCTTTTATTATTTCTTTATTTTAATTCAATCATGACAATTGAATTTTATCTATTAATGAAATATGAAATTACTTATAAACATAATTTAGCAATCCTTGTGGGAATGATCTCGTATTTGCCTGTTATACTATCATTTTGATCTTGTGCATTTGTGAGTAAAACATACAATTATTTGCCTATTAATTTAGGTAGATAATTGCACAACATTAATAGAGTGAATTGTCATGGACGTTGGATTCAAAAGTGTAGTGGAATATTTTGATATCAAGTGTTTCATATGTATTGATTAAGTGCTATCATAACTATATGTATATAAGCTTTATCAATTCTGACGAAAGAGAAGAAAAAGAGGAAACGTGGTGTGGGAGAGAGAAGCAACGTAAAGCTAGCTAAGGCTATAAGAATATTGTTATATACCGACAAATTTCAAGGGATCTTCTGTTCGGTTATATAAGTTACGTTTTCAGAACATAATTAGCTCACCCCTACTCTAGATTAAATGATTCAATCTGAACACATTACTTAGTCGAATTTGTATTATGCTAGATAATATGTTTGTTGGTAGATAATATATTTTTCAAGGTTGCTTAGATTTAAATGTTTCCTAGAACTAACTACCGTTCCAAAGTTTTTGGTATCTTCTTGTCTTTTCCATAATTTATTTTCTTTGTTCTAGTTAGAGAGAAGTTAGAAGCGATATTTCAAACACTTGGTGGATTCAAAAGTTTATTAAGTCACTCTACCTTAGTCACCAAGCGTGCTATGTTGAAAAAAGCACAACAAGTTCATAAACAACCATTTAATTTCATTATCATTATATATTGCTATGACATTACAACAAGGGCAACAAGATAAACTTTATTCAAATTAACCATCTAATGGTTCATTGTGGCTGTAACATATAGTTCTCTAATTACATATTGCTATGCCACGTTACAACAAGCCAAACATGCCAAACTTTATTCAAATCATCTAACAGTTCATTGTCGCTATGACATATAGTTCTCTAATTGTTATCCCATGAACCTTTTCTGAAGAGACTCAACAACATTCTTGTCCAATTGGAAAGCCTTGATGAGAACATCCGGATTGATAGGAGGATTGGCTCCAAAAACATTCTTTGCCATGGTGATGAGCCCAAGATTTTGGCTGCCGAGGCCGGGAATGGCAACAACATTAGTCTTTCCAACATTAAACTGGAAGTGAATGAGACCAATTGGGAAGACAAAGACATCTCCTGCTTTTAGGGTTTTGGTGAAAAGGCGGTTATCCGGGTTGAACGTGACAAACCCAACATATAAACTACCCTCCACAACTACTAGAATCGCGGTGGCACGAGGGTGAGTGTGTGGTGGATTTAGGTAGTACGGTGCATAGTCTAAGCGAGCCAAGGATATGCCTAGTGTGTTAAAGCCAAGGATTTTGTCCACATTCAAAAGAGTAAAATTTGAATTGAGTTGATTTATAGTGTTTCTAGGAATGTTTAACACTTGAAAGAAGAAATCATTGGCATTGGCAAGCTTTGGATCCTTGCATAACTTCCCGTTCACAAAATACAGTAGGCAAAAAAAGTTTGTTAATATCACAAGACACTTACGTATTCAAGTAATCCCTCATAGCATAATTACATAAATATGTAGATCCCAAGGATAAGAAAAAACAATCCAAACTCTTCAAAGGACTCCAAAAGAACATAATAATATAACAACAACAACAACAACATGAATGTTTATATACCCATAAAAGTGGAAGAGTTAACTGCATCACAAAAGTCTTGCAGAGGAACAAGGTCAGAGGCAGAAGCAATGGAACAAGCCAAAGCAATGAGTTTGGACATGGTTATTTATAGATGGGAGCGAATGAACTAGTCTATGTTTTTCACTAGATGGAGCCTCTTTGTAAGTTATTGATTTTATATTAGCAGGTGAACCGGCCGTTATTTAACGACTTAATTTGCAAATATTAGAAATTCGATTACTTATACTTGATCTCTCTCTTTGAAAGAGCTCCTCTTTGATAGAAGTTTCTTCTGAACCTTTATTCCCCTCCTTGTTACCTTGTCACCTTGCTACCCTCCTCCTCCTCCTTTCCATCTGGTTTATTGCCCATCATTCACCTCTCCTTCTGGTTTACTCCTTACTATCTTCCTTTCTCTTTTCTTTGTCTCATTTCCTCCTTTCCCATGGACATAAATAGCTTTATAGCTCAAATTGAAGCTCTCTCATAGGATGATCCTACATTTCAGATTGAGTCACTAACTCCTGAAAAAACCTCTGATGAATGTCTACCTTTGGTTGGACATGTTATATCCTAAAAAACACATAACAATTAGGCTGTCTTTACTACCCTCCCAAAAGCTTGGGAATTTGCTGTTCCTTTTTCCTTTGCAGTCTTAGGCCCAAACAAGTTTCTTTTCAAACTTTTGAAGCAAGAACACTTAGCCAGAATCCAAAAACAAGTTACTTGGAATGTCAATGGCTCTTTGATCACTCTACAACTTTGGCATCCTTAAGCCACCTTAGGAGAACTCCCTCTCAACAATGCTCCTTTTTGAATACAAGTTCATGGCCTCTCTCTTATCAACATGACAACCAAAATAGCTATTTCCATTGGAAAAGGCTTGGGAAACCTCATCAAGGTTGATGAACTCAGTGGAGCAAAAACCACTTTCAAAAGCTTTCTAAGACTCCTTGTGGAGATTAAAGTGAACAACCCCTTGAAGCCTGACTTCTCTTTCCACAGAGATGGTGGTGATCCCCTCTAGATTTCTTGAAGTATAAACGTCTAGACATATACTACTCCTCTTATGGAAGAATTGGACACAAGTCTATCAACTGCATGGCTGCATTGGAGGAAAGAACTCCTGAAAGGTATGCTGTTTCTCTGAAAGTTAATATTCTTTCAAATCTCCTCCCATCATCTTCTACCTCTAGAACCAATCCTACCATTGTCACCTCTCAAACAACATCTTCAAACCCTCAAATTCTTGCAGTTGTGTCAACTTTGTTGTGTGGAGCCTATTTAACTCCTAATCCTAAGGCTCAAGCTCAGTTAACCCCCACTAAACCTACCTCATTTCCAAAGTAGTTGAAAATATCATCTCTTGACCTACTCTTAGCAGATGACACGTCCCAACCTATCACCTCCTCATTAAATGACACCTCCATGACCCTTTCCACCGCTACTGGATAAGACATCCCAGCCATGCTACCTACTATACCTCACATCCATCCCATATCCCAACCTTCTAAACAGCCCTCTTTACAACCCTCAAGCTCATTAGATCCTCATGTGGATTAGATAGCCTCAGAGTTCATGAGAATGAACAGGAATGATGTAAGTGTAAAGACACCCAGAGGATGGTGACACGCTCACAAACTCACAGGACAAGGGAAGACCGTCTAGACAACCTGTAAGCTCGTCTGGACCCGTAGCTTTCCAAGAAGGGTCCCGAATGCTCCGTTCGGAGATCGTTTGATCCCCGACCAAACGGACAGGTTATATTTCTGCACTTTTATTGCTTTTCGCAATTCCTGTTCGGATGGTCACTTGACCCGTCCAGATGCTTAGGTGTGTTTTGGCTTCAACTAACTTTCTAGTTTACTTTTCCTTCTAAGATTTGTAATCCTAGTTTATTTCAGTCTCCTTTTATGTTTTAACCTCTAGGCCTATAAATACAGGCTTAGACCCTTCAGAAAGACAATTTATTATTATTATTTGATTTCGTTAATAAGAAGAGTTAGAATTAGTTTCTTGGTTATTTTCCTTTAAGCTTTAGATAACATCTATTGTTTATAGAAGATTTCTTTTATTTTGTGATAGTCTCACAATCTTAGGAATATTTATCCCTTCTACTTGCTATTTTCTTAATTATACACGATCTATCGCTGCATGATCGGTGTCAAAAATTGATGTTTGAACCCCTTTAACTTATATTTGTTATGCCTTTAGCATTTTTAGTGTTTTTATTGTTTTGTGTTGTGTAGGTCAATGCACCCAAACATGGCTAGCAAAGGGCAATAAGGAACTTAAAGAAGAAGTGGCTTCCTGTCGAAGTGGGTTTGAACGTACTTGGTGCGTTCGAACGCACCTGATCGCCGCAGAGAACAGCTTGAGCGCGATCCAGTTCCCTAGCCGGCCTAGCAGTTATTTGCGGTCGACCGCATGCCATGCGTTCGACCACAAATAATTGGTGTGTTCAAATGCAGGTAGTGCGTTAGAACGCAGGCCAGTAATATGCCAGCCTATAAATAGGACCCTAGGTCCATTTGGTCGAGAGCTTTTATTTTTGGGCGTATTTTTTAGAGCAATTTGCCATTGTTAGCCCTGCTCTGCCCTTTTCTTTGTAATTAATTATTTTAGTTTAATTATAATGCTTTCCTTTTGTTCATTTACGCTTCCCTTGCTTATGGGAGGCTAAATCCTCAACTAAGGTTGAGGATGTAGCCTCACCATGAATGCTATGTTTATTGCTTACGTTTAAGTTACTTCATTCCATTACTTATTTGCTTCTTAAATTGTTTCTCACTTGGTTTGGTGACAAAACCAAGTGAGATTGCACCGTAGTCGTTTATTTTTGGTTTTTCGTCCGATGGATACATTTCATCATTTGGTTTACGCCCATTTATCCATAGTAGTTTGTGTCTTAACACATTCACTTTGGATCCTTTGGGCCTTAAACCGTTTATGGTTTGTCTTTTGTCAAATGGACGGATTCCTTGAATCCTTCGATAGGTGCAAGAGATTTGGTTTTATTTCTAACCGATAGATGGATGTATTAGCGTTTTCAATTCATGTAGTTGAAATGGTGAGGTGAAAACCTTAACCTTGGTACTTTTTATTTTGTTTACATTTCTGCTATAATTTAGTTTTAAGTTGTCACAATCACCCACTACGGAACTAGGTTAAAATAACACTAACCTAGACTCAAAGTTACTTTCGTTTAAAGCAATACACGGTTCCTTGTGGGTTTGATCTTGGTACTTGTGCAAACGCTATACGAGCTGCGGTTCGTATAATTGCGAGTACCTAAATTTGGTACGACCACTGCATCAGTTGGTATCCGAGCCCAGTCTCTTTCCATGGCGCCAGTCACAAGGGGAAGGGGTAACCGTTTTGTACACTTGGAGGACGTGAATAATCGTGAAGAACCAGTTTGAGAAGAACCACTGGCGGCCTATCAAGCACATTCGGAGGCACAATTTGCGAGCTTGAGGGAACAAATTGCAGCCCTTACAAAGTAATTGTCCATCGGGAGTGGTCGAGATAGATGTCAGCATATACCCTCATCGCACGAATCGGAGGAGGAAGACGCACTTATAGAGAATGAAGATGGAAACCCTTTTGCGGAGCGCGGAGTGCACGGACATCAACCCCTTGTACAAGCTCAAGCCAATCGGTGGGAATCTGGTTTCAAACTCGATATTCCGAAATTCAACGGGGGCCTTCAACCCGAGGAATTCTTGGATTGGATAGCGGCAATTGAAGAAGTTCTTGAATTCTAGGGGGTTCCCGAGGATTGACGAGTTTCTTTGGTCGCAACCAAATTTCGAGGACGAGCTACAGCATGGTGGCAGCAATTGAAGCAATCAAGGACTCTAGACAAATCAAAAAATCAATAGATGGGAGAAACTGTTGAAACACAAGTGGCCAGCCTTCTTACCATACAATTATACCTAAACCATGAATCAACGGCTACAAAATTTAAGCCAAGGTTCGAAGACTGTGGATGAGTACATGGAGGAGTTCTATAAATATTTGACGCGGGTTGATCTAGCTGAGAAGGACGATCAATTAGTATCCCGATACATCGGGTGTTGCAACAAAACATTCAAGATTCATTAAATCTTTTTGATCCTCGTTAACGTGTTTGTGGCTCATCAAAGAGCCCTTCTATTGGAGAAAATAGTGGCAAGGGATCCACAAGTTTCTTTGGGCATGGCATAGAAGGTAGCACGACTCAATACAATGGACCATTTACACCTCCAAACACCACCCAATCAACAAATCCATATCGGGCTCCAATTACAACGGAACACCTAACCGGGGAACAACAACGATTGGGCCTAAGTGCTTTAAATGTGGAGAACTGGGCCACAGAATTACGGATTGCCGCAAAGGAGAGAAATATGGTAAGGGTCTACTTATTGACTCGAGAAACGCCTTTGATGAGCAAGGTGAAGAAGAAGAGCAAGAAGCAACCTTTGATGACTACGAAGACATTGAGGAAGAATTTGTTACCGGGGATAATGGACCTAGTTTAATGGGTCGAAGGATATGTCTTACACCCTAAAAGGTTGAAGGTGATGACGGATAGCAGCACAACCTTTTTCACTCAGCATGTACCATTGGGGGTAAGGTATGCAAACTAATCATTGACAGAGGATGCTGCGAGAATGTGGTGGCGAAAAAAAAGTTCAGAAGCTGGTGATGTACCAAATTTAGTATTCGTAATAGCACAAACCGTTGTTCGTATAGCGTTTGCGCAAGTATGTGTTCGTATTTGCAAGGAACCGTGCGTGTTTAAAATCAACTTTAATTTTAGACTAACATTATCTTAACCTAGTTCCAAGTTGGGTGTTTGATAAAGAAATAAAACATACGTTATTTAAAGTGTGATGAAATAAACAAAGGAAATACTAAGGTTAAAGACTCTGTCTCACCAAATCAAAAACACAGGTTAAATACACTAAGTTAAATAATCTGTCTATCGATTAAATCAAAGCATACTCTATTGTGCCAATTGAAGAATTCAAAGAATCCATCCTTTTGATGAAAGACAAAACATAAACGATTTAGTTCAAAGGATCCAAAGTGAATGTGATTAACACAGACGACAATGGATAAATAGACTTAAATCGAAGGATGAAATGTATCCATCGGACGAAAGACAATGAATAAACAACTAAAACACAATCGAACTTGATTTTGTCACTAAACCAAATTGAAACGAGAAAGCAATATTAAATGACGGAATTAAATAAACTTAATGTAAAAACTAGCATAAGATCAATGGTGAGGCTTCATCCTCAACCTTAGTTGAGGATTTAGCCTCCCATGCTAAGGAGAGACTAGAACAAAATAAAAGTAAGCATTAAAATAATAAATGTGGTGTTTAGAGAGTCTCCACAAAGCCAAACAGTGGCTTTTGCTCTTTGGAATCGCTCTCTCAAAAGAACTCTGGTTAAAATTATACAAGGGTCCTATTTATAATAAAATGACTATTGTCAGGAAAGAGAAGGTGCGATCAATCGTGGGCCATGCGCTCAATCACGGCGCACTCGATCGCAGTCCATGCGGTCGATCATGCTCAACTGCTCCATAATCCCACGGCGCAATTGAGAATGTGATGGCGGCTAGGGCAACACGGGGATCTCAGGTGTATGTGGATGCACTCAATCGCAGCCCATGTGGTTAATCGCAAGTGTGCTCGATCGTGAGATGTTGCTCTCGATTATACAAGTAGGGCCCCCCTTTACTTAACTTCCACTTTTTAAAGCATTTTGAAGGCAAGGACCTGCAACTTAATAAAACACTAAAACATGCAAAAAAAAAAAGAAAACAACAAGGCTAACGGCTTAACAAACATAAATTAAGGGGTCCAAATAAGCACTATTTGGCACTCATCAACTGGCCCTAGACATAAAGAAACACCTTACACCATATCGCTTGGAGTGGCTCAAGAAGGGAAACGAGGTAATAGTCTCAAAACGTTGCCTTGTAAATTTTTCAATTGGCACTAAATACAAAGATAAAACTTGGTGTGACATAGTGGCCACGGATGCCCGCCGCCTATTGCTCGGGAGACCATGGCAATATGATCGGAATGTTCACCATGATGGACAGAAGAATACCTACAGCCTCTTGGTGGACAATGTGAAGATTACTCTCCTACCTAACCTAGGAGATGTACACAAACCTCCAAAAGGGGTGGGCCACACACTCCTAACCAAACGAGAATTCATAAGAGAGTTGCCTGACACTGATCAAGTTTCCCCACCCTACAACAAAGAATGCAACGGAACGGAGATTGTACCGGAGGCAGTTATGGGCTTTTTAGAGGAATTAGCTGATGTTTTCCCAAAAGACCTACTGAAGGAACTACCACCCCTTCATGACATTCAACACCAAATTGATTTGGTGCCCGATTCTAGTCTTTCCAATCGGCCACAGTATCACATGAGTCCCAAATTAGGCTTTAACCCTATTATGGAGGACGTGTCCACAATAGCGCGGCAAGGCTTCTGATGGCATAATGGGTTCCTATTCAAAGGCACTCAATTGTGCATTCCTAAAAGTAGTCTGCAGCTGAAAATTATCAAGGAATGCCATAACGAAGGTCTCATGGAGCGAGATAAGACACTGCAACTGGTAGCCGAACAGTTCTATTGGTCGAGTATGTGGAGAGAAGTGAACAAACTTGTGAAGAGTTGCCAGATATGTCAAGTATCAGAAGAGTCGGCTACCACTGCAGGGTTATATTCGCCTCTTCCTATTTTGGAGCAACCATGGACAAATGGGAGCATGGATTTTGTGTTGGGTTTACCAAAGACCCAAAAAAGTAACAACTCCATCTTTGTGATTGATTATGGGAGTAATCCTCGTGCCCCACTAGATTTGGTACCTATCCCGGACATGAAACGAATGCACACGATAGCAGAAGACCTCATGGCCTAGATACAGGGGGGCAACAAATAGACAATTTAGAAATTGCAAGAGTCCACAACAAAATATAATGCAAGTACTGACAAGAAGAGATGAATAGTAAAAATTGAAGGAGACTTCATGTGGGCTATATTGTCAAAAGACAGGTTTCCTTTGGGAGAGTACAACAAGCTGGTGGCTCATAAGGTAGGTCCTGTAGAGGTAATCGAGAAGATCAATCCGGACACATACCAGTTGAAGCACTCAAGCCACATTAAGACATCTGATATCTTTAATGTCAAACACCTTGTTCCGTTTATAGAGGACTCGTCAGATGTGAATGCAAATTCAAGGACTAATTCACTTCAACCTGGGGAGGAGAATGTGGATCAGATAGCCTTAGAGTTCATTAGGATGAACGGGAATGATGTAAGTGTAAAGACATCCCAGAGGATGGTGATACGCACGCAAACTCGCAAGACATGGAAAGATCGTCTGGACGGCCCGTCAGCCCATCCAGACCCGTAGCTTTACAGGAAGGGTCCCAAACAATCCATTTAGAGACTGTTCAATCCCTATCCAGACAGACGGGTTATATTTCCGCACTTTTATTGCTTTTCGCATTTCCCATCTGGATGGTCACTTCACCCGTCTGGACGCTTAGCTGTGTTTTGGCTTCAATCGACATTCTAGTTTACTTTTCCTCCTAGGATTCACAATCCTAGTCTATTTCAGTCTCCTTCTATGTTTTAACCTCTAGGCCTATAAGTACAGGCTTAGACCCTTTAGAAACATAGTTTATTATTATTATTTGATTTCCTTAATAAGAATACTCAGAGTTGAGTTTCTTGGTTATTTTCCTTCAAGCTTTAGATAACATTTATTTTTTAGAGAAGATTTATTTGATTTTGTGATAGTATCACAATCTTAGGAATATTTATCCTTTCTACTTGCTGTTTTCTTGATTATACACGATCTATCACTCCATCAGATCCAACCAAGTGGATCACGGGCCCTTTTTATCCATATTTCTCCCATTTAGCCCAAACAACTCACTCTCCCTTTCCCCCACCTCAAAACACACTTTCACTTCAACTATCTTAACAAACTCTCAAAAAACCCTCGTAAAAAAACCTTCACAAAAATTTTCAAACAGCTCCAAAAAAACCAACTCATCAAAATCTTTCTCATAACCCTAAATCACCTATGAAAACCTCTCCTCCTGGCTATGATCACTCCCTGGTCAAAAAGAAGAGAGCTAGGCTGTCTGTTGAGCTCTTTCCATACAAGAGAGGTTCTGGAAACTCACTTCTGTCAGCTCTCACCCCTGATGAGATGGAGTTACCTATCCCTATGGACACTACCCCAAAACCCTCTTTGCACCTTCCTGCAAGGCCTTACTACAAAGATTCAAGAAAAGGGAAGAAAAAAAACCTTAGCCATTGTCTCTCATGTCTCTTCAGTAGTGTTAGAGAATGATGACTCCTGCAATTTTAGGGACCATGTGGTGTCCCCCAGTTGCAAATGAAGATCTTGTCTTGGAACTGCAAAGAGATTTCTCATCTAGCTGTAGTTTGTGGTCTTCGAGCATTGATCACAACCAATAGCCCGGATGTTCTCTCTCTCTAACACAAAATTTTCCCCCTTTCTTGTCTGCCCTATTCTGAATCATCTTGCATTCTACTTGATGACTCATGTTGCTCATTCTGGTACTTGTAGTGGTCTTGTTCTTGCTTGGAGATTAGTTGTTGAACTTGAAAGTTTCATCTCAAATAAAAATAACATCTCTGTATGGTGCTACTTTGACCCTCCCAATTCCCCCTGGTTTCTCTCCTGTATCTATGGACCCTCTAAAGAGAAAAACAAATTGGCCTTCTGGGACTCTCTCACTACTGCTAGTGAGGCTTTTGTTAGTCCTTGGCTCTGCATAGGGGATTTCAACTTTGTCTTGGACCAATCAGAAAAACTTAGAGGTTGTCATGTTGCTAGCTCCTCCCACTGTCCTTTTAGAAACTTCATTGATCACCATGGTTTGGTTGACATAGGGTTTGTAGGAAATCCCTACACTTGGTTCAATAACATGAGTGGTTTTGCTACAATAAAAGAAAGACTTGACAGAGCCCTAGCCTCTCTAGATTGGGTTCACCTTCACCCTGAATTCTCTCTTACTCTCCTCCCTGCTTTCATTTCTGATCACAATCGCATCCTTTTAAATACAAACACTACTTCTTCTTTTCTTCCTAGACCTTTCAAGTTTGAAGAATTCTGGACTTTTCACCCCTCCTGTGGGCTTGTAATTGAGGCTACTTGGAAGTTTAAGGTCTTTAGCTCTCCAACTTTGTGCCTGGTTAAGAATTGAATCAAGCAAGAGTTGCCCTAAAAAGGTGGAATTATCTACATTTTGGTAATATTCAAGTCAAGATCAAATCTACTCTGGCCAGCATTGATTAGGTCCAGCTTTCCCCTCCCAATTCTTAAACTTGCTTGATTGAGTCTCTTTTGAAGAAAGAGCTTGATGGTCTATTGATTGAAGAAGAATCTTTTTGGAGGTCTAACTCTAGAGAAACCTTGCTGAAGTATAAGGATCTTAATACCAAATTCTATCACTCAACAACTCTGATTAGGAGAAGATCTAATGTTGTCAACTTCCTGAAAACGAATGAAGGCGCCTGCTTATCTGATAGAGTAGAAATTGGAGGATCTTGTGCGTCTCATTTCTCCAGTCTGTTCTCCTCCTCTAGATCTTCTATTTATGAAGATATGTTGAGTCATTTTGCTCTTGCTATAACTGAAGAGGACAATCTTTTCTTATGCTCTATTCCCCCTGAAGCAGAGGTGGTTCAAGCCCTCTCCAGCCTAGGTTTTACCAAAGCCCCTAGGCCTAATGGTTTCACTGCATTGTTTTTTAAGAAATACTGGTCTTTTGTCAAAAAGATGTCCCAAACTGCATTAGCAATTTTTTCCAGAATCAGCAGCTGCTGTTTGAGCAGAATCACACTTATATAGCTCTAGTTCCCAAACAAAATGGTTCACACTCAATGCATCATTTCAGACCAATCAGCTTATGCAACATCACCTACAAAATCATTACCAAAATCCTTGACAACAGATTGAAGACTATACTTCCCAAGATCATTTCCCCTCTTCAATAAGCTTTTGTCTCTTTCAGAAACATCCAAGACAACACCATCCTAGCTCATGAGCTTTTGCATTCTTTCAAAAACAAAAAAGGGAAAGGAGGCTTCATGTTTCTCAATATGGATATGGAGAAAGCCTTTGATAAAGTGGAGTGGGTTTTCGTTTTGGCTATTATGGAGAAACTTGATTTCCATTCCACCTGAGTTAATTGGATCAAATTGTGCATCTCCTCTTCTTCTTTTTCCATTTTCCTAAATGGTAGTCCCTTTAGCAAGTTCTCTCTTGAAAGGGGTCTTAGGTAGGGAGACCCCCTTTCACCATTCCTTTTCATTTTGGGTTCTTAAGTTCTCTCTAGATTCCTGTTTAGAGAAGAAGCTCTCGGTAATATCAGAGGTCTAAAAATTCTAGGCATTCTTCATCCATTCATCACCTTCTTTTTGCTGATGACCTTTTGATCTTTGGTAAGGCTACTCCAAAAGAAGCTAACAACATCCATTCCTGTCTTGAGAAATATTGTCTTTGGTTTGGTCAATCTATCAATTTTGGAAAGTCATCTATCAGATTCTCAAAGAACACTAACCCCTCTACTATTGCTTTGATCCTAGATATCCTACCTTATTCCCCTAACCCTGCCAAATCCATATACCTTGGTCTTCCTATTCTCTTTGGTAACTTTAAAAAGGCTGCTTTCCAGAACATCATTGACAGGGCTAACTTTAAAATGGATGGTTGGCGTGCAAAATCTCTTTCACAAGCTAGTAGACTATTGCTTATCAAGTTTGTGGCTGCAACCATTCCTTCTTATGCCATGAGTACATTTTTACTTCCTAAAAGCATCTAAAGCTAGTTAGACAAAACTTTCAAGAATTTCTGGTGGGGTTTTCCCACTTCAAAAACCAGAAACCTCTCCTTAAAATCATGGAATTCACTCTGCATTCCTAAAGCCCTTGGTGGTTTGGGCCTTAGGAGAATGAAAGAGGTGAACCTAGCTCTCACTAAACTAGGCTGGAAACTCCTCACGGGTGCAAACACTCTCTGGGTGTCCCAACTTTCAATTAACTATCTCCTCTCTGAATCTTTTCTCTTCCTTACATCCATTTCTGCCACTTCATGGCTCTGGAAAGGCATCATCAAAACAAAGCCTTTTATCTCTCTAGGTGCCTACCATAGAATTCATAGATGCTCCACCCTTTCTGTTTGGAATTCCTCTTGGATTCCAACTGTCCCTCTTTTTTCTCCTTCTCCTCTTCCCCTAAGCCTATCTACTAACCTTGAATTAATGGTCTCAAACCTCATTTTCCCAAATGGCTCTTGGAATCTTCCTCTTTTGATCTCCTTGTTCACTCCTACCTGTGTCAATGAAATCATGAAGATCCACATCAACCCTAATCCCTCCTTTAGTTTCCTCTAGACCCCCTCCCCAAGTGGCATCTTTACCACCAACTCAACTTATAAATTGATCAACAACCACAGACTCTCCACTGCATCCTCTCCTCTTGATACAAGCTCTTAGAAGTCTCTACGGAAACTAAAGCTTAATGCTAGACTGATTTTGTTTTTTGGAAATTTGCTTGGGACATTCTTCCCTTTAAAGTCAGATTAAAAGCCACCTTCTTCATCTCTCCCTTTTATTCTCTTTGCCCTCTTTACAGCACTGAAGAAGATTCCCTCTCTCACCTTTTCTTTCGTTGCATTTTTGCTATAGTAGCCTAGAGATCTTCTTTTTGGCCCCTTGACTCTCTTGCCTAGTCTTCTATCTCTTTCCTTAACTGGATCAAAGGCATTATGCACCCTCATTCCTTTCTTGGAATCCCCTTAGCTAATATTCACCTATCTCAAATTTTTGCTACTATGCTTTGTAATCTTCTTTAGTTCTCTAGGAACAAAGTTGTGCATGAAGGTTTGATCCTAAATATCAATGTTCTGGCAAAATTTTAGAAAAACCTCTTGATCATGCCACGCTTGGAAGTCCTTTTCCTAAATGACAAAAGAATTTTGGTCCCCACCTCTAGCTGGTTCATTCAAGATAAATTTTGACACTACTATCAAGAAGCAGTTCTCAGTCCAGGCAGCAGTGTACAGAGACTCCAAGGGGCATATCATCAAAGCTATCTCTCGGATCAACCCACCATGTGATGCCACTTATGGTGAAGCCCTTGCTGCACAGCTTGCTGCTTCTCTGATTGTCTCTTTGAACCTCAAGAACTTCTCCCTAGAAGGTGACTCATCAGTGATCATTGCAGCTCTGCAAACCTCATCTTTCTCACAAGACTGGCATGTAGAATATGTTATAGCCTCCACTTTGTCTCTAATTCCAGCTTCTTCTCTTTGGGAAGCTAGGAAGGTTCATAGAAGTGCAAACTTCTACGCCCACCATGTGGCATTTTGTGCCACTACAAGAGTTTTCTCGGGCTGTATTCCCACTTACTTTCCTCCCTTTTTTCTTTTCCCATTTGTGGTGGAAAAGATCCACCTTCCTTTCTTATTCTCTCACGTTGTAACACTTTTGGTTCCTTATGCCCCATTTCTTTCGACGTAAAATGGTTTCTATCATAAAATATTTTCAATAAAAAATTATTTCCTGAAAAATTATTTTATGAAAAACATTTTACGGTGTTTAGCTCATACGTAAAATCACAAATTTATATATATATATTCATGAAATTATATTAAACTCTAAATTTATGGGTAGGTCCCAAGACCCGCCTGGGACTTGACTGGTACCTGCCCAGGACTTTAATGGGACTCACTCGGGACTTGATCGGGATGCACCTAGGACTTTATCGGGACCCGCCTGAGACTTTATTAGGACCCGCTTGGGACTAGACAAAGACTTGACCTTGACCTGATTAGGATCCGCTTGGGACCCTTCTGAGACCTGGACAAGTCCCGATCAAATCTGGATAGGTCTGGTCAAGTCTGACAGGTCTCACGGGTTCTAGATGTAGTCCTAGTCAAGTCTGGCAGTCCGGTCAAGTCCCTATGGCTCCCTCAAGTCCTGGGTCCGGTAAAGTCCCAGTAGGTCTTGAGTAGGTCTTGGTCAAGTTCGGCGGGTCTTGGGTAGCTCCCAATCAAGTCCTAGCGAGGTTTTAGACGGTCTTGATAAAGTCCGATTCAGTCAAGTCCCGGTAGGTCTGGGCGGGTCCTAGTAAAGTTCGAATAGGTCCTAGTCAAGTTGAGCGAGTCCCGGGATGGTCCGGTTCAAGTCCAAGACGTGTCCTAGTCAAGTTCTGGGCAAGTCTCTAATGTGTCTCGGTCAAGTCACGTACAAGTCCCAGGTGGGTTTGGGTCAAGTCCTGGTGGGGTCCTAGGCGAGTCTTGACAGGGTTGTACATCAATTTGAGAATGAGATACTCAAAATCGGAAAATAGTTTACAATTTTGAAAACTGTAAACCATTTTCTGAAAATTAAAGAAGAATTTTCGATCAAAGGAAAAATGTTTTCCATTAACTATTATTTTACATTGCACTAAATACCGTAAAATTCAGAAATCATTTTTTTAAAAACCATTTTAGGTCGAATGAGACGGGGCCATAGTTTCTTAATGCAAATTTTGTTAAAAAAAAAAAAATCGATTACTTCAATAATTAAATGGAAGAGTGCAGATCTGATGTTGCTTTCTCCGTTCCGAAATGAAAAGGGATAGAATATCTGTGCCATTTAAAATATTAAGCTGGGAGATAAGGTAGTAGGAGCCCAGCCTTGACTTTATCATGCTTTGAATTGTGAAATTATTTAATGATTTTAAGCATTCCAAGAGAATATTGTAGATGTGCTCCAAGTCAAATGATTTGGTCTTATGTCATTAAGGTCATCTTCTTTTGATTTGCACAGAAAAAGCTTAATTTCCTAGATAGTGCAGTGCATGCTAGGCCATTTGGTATATTCTTGTCTACTTGTTTTTGTTTTTTTCTCTTCTAGTTATGGTTTCTCCGGATTTGAAATGTTTGTAGGTATTTGGGGGAAATAAACTCCTGCGATTTAATGGTTCTGGTGTGTTTTGTTTACAACAAAAGATGTAACTCCAGTTAAAGATTTTACTGTTCAGACAGGAAGGAAGTCCATTCTTTATATCTTATAAGCTGCAGCTTTCCTTTCAAGGAATTAGAAAACAAGGCCATGTTGCTGGAATAGAATGTTTTAAAACAAATTGCTCTTTGTCCTCTAGCTACCACTTCAATTCAAACGTTATGTTACTAAAGTCCTTACCAAATTTTAATGCAGCGACCACACACCATTTACCAAAAATGAAAAACTGTAAGTTAAAATGTTAGAGGGCTTCACCGGGGTTAAATTTGGCTAAACCACTTCATTGCTGAAGTCAATTGTTGTGTATGGAGAGGGAACTTTAGCAGAAGTAATAATATAAGGAGGACTAGAGTCCTCCTAGAGTCATCCCAATTGTTGATGTTGCATGTTGGCAAGGGTCCACTCAGATCCTTGATTGTTATTTGAGCTGTGGTCAGGCGAACCTTTTAGCTAGGCTCTACGATAGGTGGCAACTAGGACTAGGGGCCTGCTGGTAACCGAACCCTCCAATAGTCCCTCAATTCTCATGAGTGATCTAGAATAATACTTGTTCATGAGAATTTTGCCTATAGCTAGATTCGGTCTTAAGTGGTTCCCAAATTCTCTTAAGCTATTGGGCTAATAATTAATCATGCAAATTATCTACTAAAGAGCCATCGTGACTTTGATCAGTTTGCTAGAAGTCATGATGGTTTAAGCCTTGCTATGGTTGGGTATCTAATACGTGTCATTGGTCGTAAATTGCCATGAATAACACATTATTAAGAGCTAGCACATAGCGTGGGATTCTTTTTTATTATCTCTTTGGTCCCTTAAAAAAAAAAAATTATCTTTTATGTGTTTCGAAGTTCATTTTTTGTATAATAATCAAATAAATTTTAGCCTTCTTTTGCTTTCAAAAGCATAAAAGATACTTCAAAAAAAAAATGAAAATCCAGGTAAATCATATAAATAAACAAAAATCTTATAGGCGAATGGATATCGGGCAAATATTAAATAAGAAATATGTTATATCAAACAATTAACAATTTTATAAACTAATAGACACTAAGCAAAAATAAGCCTCAAAATGACCGTTGTGATTTTACACTTGGGTTTGGACATCAAATATATAATTTCTCACAAGATGCTATATATATATATATATATATATATATATAATAAAGATTATTTTTGCTAATGAAATAAAAAATAAATACCTAATCATTATGTTGAGTAAAAATCTTACAATCAATACAATAAATAATTAATATACATTTATATTTTTTTTTAAATAAAAAATAATGCAATGAATTTTTTTATTAATAGTCTTTATGCCTCTTAGAAAACTGGTTTTTTATTTTTTTTTATTAATAATGCAATGAATTATTTTATTTTATTTTGTTCCCACAAGATGCTATATATATATAATAAAGATTATTTTTGCTAATGAAATAAAAAATAAATACCTAATCATTATGTTGAGTAAAAATCTTACAATCAATACAATAAATAATTAATATACATTTATATTTTTTTTTTAAATAAAAAATAATGCAATGAATTTTTTTATTAATAGTCTTTATGCCTCTTAGAAAACTGGTTTTTTATTTTTTTTTTATTAATAATGCAATGAATTATTTTATTTTATTTTGTTCCTACATCCTATCATTTAGTTCATAAGAATTAATGTACATAACATGTGTTAATTAACATTCTGACAATTGCCAACAATATGCTTACTGCTTAGTAAATTTTTTTTTTCCCCAAGCATCATATATATATTCTAGATGAACAAAACACCACCACCCCTCCACGTTCCACGTTTCTCTTTCAAAATCCACAAGAGAAGAAAAAAAAAATAGATAAAAAGGAAAATAGAATATTATAAAATAAACATATAAATAGAAAAAATAAATGATGCTAGGAAAGTTGAGACTAAAGCGAAACAAAAGTCAGCATATAGCTTAGATAGTAAAATGCCGACAGTATGCATCACACATGGCCCACCTTTAGCTTAGGTTCCTACTACTTATTTTATACTTAAAGAATTAACAAAATCACCCATTTAATTCATCAATTCTAATCCTCTCGAATTATTTAATTTTTTATCCTACATCACAATCATACGAGGGCTTCGACCAACTCAATGAACCGTCCAATTCAATATCTAAGCATTAGTGCAATGTTTAATTGCGAAATGGCAAAAGCAACATTAGAATTTTATACTCAATTAATTAATTGAAGTGGTCAAATCTGGGTGTGGGCTTAGTACTATACCCGATCCAGCTATAGCCCGCGTGGCTAAAGAACGGTTCACGGTTCACCCATGCATTAATTAAATGAAAACTCCAAAGCCGTGAAGACGTACCGAGTCTTATCTTCTCCGTGTAAGTAAAAGCATAGACTGGTTCGGTGAATTCGCTCCATAAATACTCGTGTTTCCATGCAACAATATTCTTTACCCCTTACCCAAGAAAGAATACACAGAATACTTACAAAAACGCAAGAGAAAGCTGAAATATGACGATGAAAGGTGCTGCTAATTTCCTCGTAACGGTTGCCTTGTTGTATTTGGGATGCTCCCTAATTGCCTCTGCCTATGACCCTTCTCCTCTGCAAGACGTTTGTGTTGCAACTGATAATTCCCCTTCTGCTGGTACTTACCTCCATTCTTTTTCTTACTTCAATTGTTTTTACTACTACATTTTGATGGCCCTTTTTCATTTCTTCATCACATCTTACCAACCCATTAATTATCTTGAAAAATGTCCATTTCTTATTGTTAAAATTCTTTCTTTCTGCAGTATTTATGAATGGAAAGTTCTACATATAGCGTAGAGACGAGGTAGGGCAAGCTCCCTGTAAAAAATAAAATAAAAATGTTTTTAAAGTATTTTCTAGCAAAATTTTGTTACCGCCCCTAGTAACAAAATTTTGTTGCTGCCCTTAAAAAAAATAAAATAATAAAACTCCTCCTATCCTCTGGCTGGCTCCAATGCTTAAAAAAAGAGTCAGGACAATCACCTATGATCCAGAAAAAGGAAATTAATGTTTATTTATTAATATTTGGCATTTTCCTTTATCATAACCCAATATTTGACATTTTTTCTATCATAACCTAATATTTGGGTTATTTGCAAACTCTAATATGATTGACTAAAATTTATAGAGCTTTTTAATTGTGATATATCTCTTATTTTCAACATTTTGTTTATCTTATTAATAAGAAACAACTTTGTTTTGTTTGGGATAAAATGAAGATAATCAATCTTAAATATAGCAAAATGTAGTGAGTGAATGTGAAAAAGAAAGTGACAATGAAAAGAAGAAGAAAATCCTTCAAGAAAAAGAAAACTAGATGAATCATAGATCCACAAGAATTTGGAACATAGAACTAGTGAATTTAATAAGAAAATATATATAAATGTGAGAAATAAAATCTTCTAGTGGAATAAAAGATGAAAACTTCTTTCCCTACCCTTTCATATGAAAGAAGAGATGAGTTACATAAACAATTAGTAACTCAAAATGGAACTTATCTTGATCGCTAATATTCATTTTAGAGATCAAAATAAAAGTTATCATGATTGGGCACAATTTTTTCTATTATAGTAAGCAACTATAAAAATACAAATTTCTTGACTATCTTCCACATTCACCCTCATGCAACCAGCTTTTGTTGTCTTAAAGGGTACCTCAGATGTTGGCTTTGTCACATCCAATCCAGATAATCACCACTTCACCAAGGTTTTAAATGCAGAGACATTTTTGTGTTCCCAATTGGTCTCATTCACTTTCAGTTTAATGCGGGAAGTACCAATGCTCTTGCCTTTTCCAGTCTCGGCAACCGTAATCTAGGCGCCTCACCATAGCAAACACAATATTTGGATCTAATCCTCTTATTAATCCTCACGTTCTCGCTAAAGCCTTCGAATTAGACAAAAATGTGGTTAACTATCTTCAGAAACAATTTTCGTCAGAAAACATTTAGAGAACCATTAGATGGTTCATATCAAGTTTGACATGTTTTTTCTTGTTTTAATTTAGTGGTAGTAATTATATGAAATGTTTTCTTATGTAAGCCTTCTTTATTTCGCTCTTCTTGTTTTTTCTTTTTTTTCTAAGCATGGAAATCAAATTAGATTAGTGATCTTTGTTGATGGCCGATCTCGTTGGTGGGCTCAAAGATTGGGTGTATTGAATTTTAGGGTTCAAGTAATTTTTCTTGACCACAATTTGTACTTCCTCTTTATTGAAAAACTTAATAGACTCCAATATCTACATTTATTAAGCATACAACAATTCACCAAGTATATATATAAAAGCTGTAAATTATGATAAAGTAAATGAATTAAAAGAAATTAAACTTCACCAAAAATAATTATGGGAGAAGAGATTAATTGGTTTAGGGACATGTATATTCCATAACTGGTAGAGCTAGCCGTTGGAGATATTCCGTAAGTAATGTATGTGGATGTGTGGACCTAAGATCAAGAGAAGATTGTCTAGCAGTTGAAGATATATTCAAGTTACCAAGAGAAGACCTAGCCGTTGAAGACATTCCATAATTAAGTGACATGGACATGCATGTTGACATAGACAAGATCTTCTATATGTGTTAAAATGATTGTTGCATACTTTCCTATATGAGCCAAAATTGTATCATTGTAGATTAAGGCTTTTCCTTAATCCACACACACATACCATATAGTGCACACTTTCCTTTGTATTTTTCCTCATTATATAGAAGAACAATATGGTTAGAGCAACTCATGTTTTTGAGTAGCTCTTTGTCATTCCTAAATCAACTCATGTTTTAGAGAACACTTTAAAAATAAAACTTCTCTAGGACAACCTTAAAAGAGAGTTTATAGAAAATTGAAATGGCTAAATTAGGCCCGGTGCCTAGGACCCCAAAATTTAAGGCCCAAAAACAATTTTAATAAGGCCCAAAAAAAAAAACCTAATAAGGCCCCCAAAAATTTTAACATAGAAAAACAAATATGTTATAGAAACATGAAAAAAAAAACAAAAAATTTGACAAGCCATCTCTCTTTGCTGAAATTGCAAAGACTAAGGGAATAATTTTATTCTTGTTTATTATCTAGCCATTGGCAGGCTGTATTGCACGACCATATTAAAAAAAAGGCATCTAATCATGTTTTCTTGGACACCACAACAAGATTCTTGACAATTTTTTTGGTGAGTTTTGTTTGAAACAGGTGTATGTGTGACGACCTGCATGGGCAAATCAATTAACTTGTAATTGATTCCAAGGTTCGCCTCCCAGCCATGTCCCTTGTAGAACAAGACTTAGGGATTTCAACATTTTTCGTCATAACGAGAAAGCTACATAAATAACCTTTCTCATCATAATGAAACATCACACAAGATCCACCAGAGTAACTACAAAGCCTCATAGCATAAATAACCACATAAAATTAAACATTATCATCATATTGTTTTAACAAATGGATCATAATATCATTCACTAAGCTTAAGGAGAGCTAGGGAGATTACAATCTCCATCATGTCACCACGAATGGCTCCTCCTTCGTCCCACTTTGACTTTAGCCACTCCGAGTCCAAGTCCTCAGAGATGACCCGTATCAATTCCTAGGAAATCACCCAAGTCTGCTTCAACGGCATCCTCTCTTATGATAGCTAAACCACAATATCCATAATGATGAGAGAAACATAAATAAAGGGGGTAAGTCTAAGACTTAGTGATTATTAACATAGATAATGTCTATGCCAGTTTAGTAATGATCTCTAATGTTTTTATAAAGCATATGGCAGTTTCATTATGACAATGTACCACATATGTGATATAGATATAGATAAAGTATATGCATATGGTACAGAATAATAGTCATAGTTCAATAGTATGGTTTACTCGAGATATTACCCATTCTCAGCAGGGTTGACACTATCTCGTTGTCACGTAGTATAATACAATCGATGCCCGGATATTGCTTACCATACATAACACTAGCGGCATGACCGAGTCCGACCTCGGGTGGCCTACACTACTAATGATGTCCATCCTATAGTGACCACCCATTAAGGCTGTGCCGGCTACGAACAACCATTGGATTTAAGGCCCATATAACACGACACACGTTTGACCATAAAGCTAACATATCTAGTAAGCTCATGGTTATTATACTGCACGTACTAGTGTACCATGTCATACGATGCAAATTATCTTGTTTGTATTTTACAAAGCATGCCTTTTTACAAGTCTCACTTTATTAACATATTTAACACAATGTTTTTTTCAAAATGTTAGAGTTCATGTGCAGTAAGTATAAGCAGTGAAAGTTACAAATATGAATGTTTTCTTGGAACACAAAATAGATGTGATGTGCATGAAAAATAACATTGAGCATTATATGAGTTAAAACTCACCAAAGTCGAATAACAGTAATACAACTGATTCGGGTTCTCCAAATCTGTGGAAAACATTCTATTAGTCCTACTTCTACCTCACAACAACTTAGAATAAAGAAATATGGACTATATGATGGCTGGTAAAATTGGAGTTCCCCTGTCACACTCTAACCGTACGTCCGGGCTCGAGGCTGTACATCCAGTAATATTATGGACTGTAGGTTTGATCATGAGACTGTACGTCTGTTTCGAGGTTTTCTGGGAAAACCTCATTTTCTCTCCACTATCCGCCTATTCTTCGACTCCTAGGGCTATTAAAGACTCCCTAAGGCCTTCTAACTCAGAATATAACCTCCATACAACAAGATTAAGCTAAGTTAACAAAATGCTAACCTAAACAAGATCCAAAGCATTAACAAAGCTAAAACTACGACTAATTACACAAAACAACAATCGAGCAACATAATGATGTATTTAAAAAGCTATGGAATCGAACGTTACCTCCTTGAAGCAAGACTTCAAGAACCTCCTCATTGAAAGCTTAAAAAAACATGATACGCTCACAAACACTCGCAAAACTCACTTAGAAGACCAACTGGCAACTTGGGGGTATCTGAAAGGTGTGAAAAACAAAAGAGGGGGGGGGGGGGGAGGGATAAGGGGCTATTTATAAGAGAGGGTTGCTACCAACTCTTTGAAAAGTAGCAGATGTCCGTGCAATCCTAGCATACATCTAGTACTGTTGCACAGCAGTCCAAAGGTTGTCTCATACGTCGAAGTATTACCTAGAGGATATACCAAAAAGTAGCGTACGTCCGGTGGTCCCGCACACATCTGCGCTACGGTCCAAATTGCCCTTTAAGTGGTTTTAGTGACCGAAAGCCCAAATTCATCCCATTAACTAAGTTACTTATGCTTAGTTAATTATTTGGATTACTACAATATCAAAGAGGTAAGGATTCGTAAAAAATAAATAAATAATTTTTTTTTTGTAATGTTTAGTTTTGTGCTTATGATTTTTTTTGGTGCATTTTGTATGAACTTTTGAAAAAAATTTGGCTGGTTTTGTTTTTTCAAGTCAAAATTCCTCTGCCGAATCAAGTTTTATTATCCTATTTTTGTAATTTATTTTATTATAGTCTGAATATATATATATATATATATATTTTATAAATTGTGTTTGTTTAATTAGTTAATATTTTTAATCAGATATGAAAAACTAAAAAAAAAAAAGAGAGGAGAAAAATAGAAAAAAATTGATTGCATATCAAAGAAGAGCTTTAAATAAATTTGTTATTAACAATAAACAAAATATTGAAGATAATTAGTGAAAAACTCATAAATTAATAAGAAATTCATCGAAAATAATGAAAATATTATTGATGTATGTAACTCTATTTTTACAAATATTTTTAACCCTAATAGAATGCAACTAGCTAATGAAGGAATGGACTGAAAAAATCTTAGTGCTAAACTTAAAAGTCATAAAACAACAATGAACATATTAATAATATTAAAATAAATATTATTTAATTAATATTTAAATATTTTAGAAAATAAAGCCTAACTTCAAAATTGTGCCTAAGGCCCTACATACATTGGGCTGGACATGGGCTAAATCACCTTACCTATCACCCATGTATATTTGACCCTTGTCGAAACGAGTAAATTCTCTGCCATTTAAAATATTAAGCTACAAGATAAGGTAGTAGGAGCCCAGCCTTGACTTTATCATGTTTTGAATTGTGAAATTATTTAATGATTTTAAGCATTCCTAGAGAATATTGTAGATGTGGATTTGAAATGTTTGTAGGTATTTGGGGGAATAAACTCCTGCGATTTAATGGATCGAGTGTATTTTGTTTACAACAAAATATGTAACTCCAGTTAATGAAAGTTTAGTAAACTGATTTTGGTTTTAATTGCTTGCGTGAAAAGAGCAAGACACTTATGCATTTATATAGCCAATTGGCTTAATGACTTTACAAGAGAAAACAAAGAGTAACTTTTTACAAAGGTCAGGAGTGCAGGCTACTCCAAGGCAGTTGAGAAAGAGGGGACAAGACTGCTACAATACAGCTGAGAAGGAGGAGACAAGTAGACAGAAAAAGGGGGCAAGCAGCCTAACATGCAGACTTCAGTCTGCTGCTTTGAGAGAGCTATTATGTGTGCTACTTGAGCTGTTGTTTGTAGGAGAAGCACAACTACTTTCTTTTAGTTGTAAGTGAGCTGGAGTGTCTTTTCTTGGTTAAGAATGAACTGGCTGGTCAGCTTGTGTTGCACTGCACACAGCCTGCTACAACTCATTTGTAACTTGCAGCTTATGTGTGACTTTTCCTTTAACACCCCCCTCAAACTCATGGGAGGAACAACCATGAGTTTGTCTTGGAGGTAGCAGAATCTGGCAGCAGTGTGCCCTTTGGTGAAGATGTCAGCCACTTGATCAAGTGTGGACAAGTGTTGGAGTTCAATGTCTCGATTGTTCACATTTTCCCTAACCAAATGAATGTCAACTTCTATGTGCTTTGTCCGTGCATGATGAACTTGGTTGGAGGCAAGAGCAAGAGCTCCTGAGTTATCACACCTGAGGACAGGAGGTGAGGAAGGAAAACTTGGAGTTCTTTGAGTAGCATTCAGAGCCAAAACATTTCAGCTGTAGCTAAGGACAAAGCTCTATATTATGCTTTTGTGCTTGATTTGGAGATTGTGTGCTGTTTCTTGGCAGACCAAGATATTAAATTAGAGCCAAGATAGATGCCAAAACCAGTGGTGGACCTTCTATCATCAGGGTTCCCTGCCCAATCTGAATCACAGTAGGTGGTGATAGCAAGGGGGCCTTTATGGTATTGGAGGCCATAGTCAACAGATCCTTTGAGGTATCTAAGGACCCTCTTTGCTACTGTGAGATGAGTGGAAGTGGGTGCATGCATGTGTTGGCAGAGTTGGTTCACTGAATAAGCAATGTCCAATCTTGTGAGGGTAACATATTGGAGTGCTCCCACTATGTGTTTGTAGGCAGTGGGATTATGTAGAGGTTCTCCATCAAATCTGGACATTTTGGAACCAGTGAGGCATGGAGCTGGGTATGGTTTTGATTTAGACATCTGTGTGTGATCCAAAAGGTCAAGGATATATTTGGACTGCCTGAGATGGAGACTTGCAGAATCTCTGGTGGCTTGAATGCCTAGAATATAGCTTAGAGAGCCAAGATCCTTAAGAGCAAAATCAAGTTGCAGCCTATGTTCTATGCTTTGGATGGTAGGTTGATGATTTCCAATGACAATTATGTCATCAACATACACTAGAAGGAAGACATGAACATTGGTAGTATGATAGGTGAAGAGAGATGGATCCAATTGAGAGCAAGAGAAGCCAATGTCAAGGAGTGCCTGGGACAGCCGTGTAAACTAGGCTCTTGATCAGTGTCAAACAGTGTATATTTGACCCCTTTAACTTATATTTGTTAAGCCTTTAGCTTTGTTAATATCTAATTATTTTTAGTGTTTTTAGTGTTTTGAGTTATGCAGGTCTTTACAACAAAAGTTGGCCACAAAAGAGCCAAAGTACACTAAGGGAGGAAATGGATCCTTGCCAAGTGCGTTTGATCGCACTTGCGTTAACACATGTGAGAATGCGGGGCACTGATCGAGCGTAGTCCCGATCATCCCGCATCTCGCGCGGGTGCCCTAGGAGTCCATCGCTTCCAAGCTGCGCCGTTACGATTTTCTACGGTCAAACGCACATTGTGTGATCGAACGCACAACTCATCATTACGTTCGAACGCACTGCATGCGTTCGAACGCACTCGTGCGACCTATAGCCTATAAATAGGACCCTAGGTCCATTTGGTCGAACACACATTTTTTGGGGCGATTTTTAGAGAGCATTTTATACATTTGCCTTGCTCTGCCCCTTTTATTTGTAAGCTTTTCATTTTAATTTAATTTTAATGCATTCTTTTACTTTAATTATGCTTTATTATTCAATGGGTGGCTAAAATCTTCAACTTAGGTTGAAGATGAAGCCTCACCCTTAGTTTATATTTCTTGCTTTTACATTTTATGCTTTATTTTCCGTCATTTAATTTCGTACTCGTCATTTAATTTATGTGACAAATAATTGAATGGTTGTGAGTTGTTGATACATTGATAGTCATCCTGTGATGTGTTCCAAGCCGGGTGCACAACGAGTTATTGGTTGTGATTTAATATCCACTGTGATCCAAGGATACAGTGGATGATTTTATCCATAATCAATACTCATTGTAGCTCCTTAACGGTAAACACATTATTCGGTTTGACTTGTGTCAATAACAACAATAGAGTGTGTTGAAGGGTTTAAAGTTTAAAAACGGGAAATGAGTGTTTAATGTATTAAGCTAATTTTTATTGGGTAAGGTTCGTCTTTAACCTTAGTTATTTTATCCATACAGTTGCATTTTTAGAATAATTTAATTTCTGCACATCGTCTCTCACTTTGGGACTAGGTTAAAATATATTAAATTTAAGAGTCGTGTTAGTTTTTAATTGCAAAATGCCGTTCTCTGTGGTTCAATCTCGGTTCTTGTGCAACGCTATACGACCTAGCGGTTCGTTCTATTGCGAGTACCCAAATTTGGTACGATCAGCTCTTAGGCCTTGTTTCAATCCATAGAGTGACTTATGCAGCCTGCAAACAAGATAAGGGTAGGCAGGGTGAATGAATCCTTGAGGTTGTTCCGTGTAGACTTCCTCATCTAGTATGCCATGAAGGAAGACATTAGAGACATCCAATTGCTTAATATCCCAGTCATACTGGACAGCTAAGGCTAGAACCAATCGGATTGTGGTAGATTTGATGACTGGACTGAAAGTGTCATAATAATCAATACCACTTTGTTGATCAAATCCTTTGGCAACAAGTGTTGCCTTGAATCTGTCCACACTCCCATCTGCCTTTTGTTTTATTTTGTACACCCATTTGTTTCTTACTACATTGTGGTGGAGGGGTCTAGGGCATAGGGACCAAGTTTGGTTTGACAGAAGGGCATTGTACTCACTTGCCATTGCATTCATCCACTCAGGTTTGGCAGCTGCTTGTTTGAATGTTGAAGGTGTTGGTGGAATGAGAGGAGCTAATGAGGTTAGGATGGGATGTTTGGTGACATGAAAAAGCTTGAAGCTAGGGAACTCCTTTGGTTTTAAGTGACCAGTTTGTGATTTGGTAATGATACGGGTAGAGGGTGCTACAGTAGGAGGGGACTTGCTTGTGAAGAGGTGTGAGTAGATGATGCGGTGAGGGTGAACATGAAGTGTGTGATTGGTCATTGGTTCGAGGAGTTGAGCTGGTTTGGATTGATTGTTTTAGCAATTGTGATTGATGGTGAAGGTGCAAGGAATGAGTGAATGGTGCGGGGGTTGAAGGAGTGGTTGAATGGAAGTGCTCAATAGGAACATGAGAGGGTATCATGACCAAGGAGTTACGAGTTGTCTGACTTGGCGGAGCCTTGTGAGAGTGAAGTACCTTTATGGAAAGACAGTTTCATCAAAAACTACATGTCTAGAAATGTAAATTTTGTGAGATTGAGGTTCAAGGCAACGATAACCTTTTGATTAGCTGCATAACCTAGTAGAATGCAAGGTTTGCTTTTGAAGCATAAGGCCTTAGGAGAGGGAAGCAAAGACATCCAAAGGTTCTTAAAGTAGTATAGTCGGAGATCTATTAAATAGTTTTGAAAAAGGGATTGGTTTTTCAGCACGGTGTGGTAGGAAATGGAAGTTAGAAAGAATCAACCCAATACTTAGGAGAGAGTCTAGCTTGGGTCAAGAGAGTGAGTCCCATTTCCATAATGTGTCTATGTTTTCTTTCTGCAATTCCGTTTTGCTATGATGTGTGTGGGCAAGTGAGCCTGTGCAGAATTCCATTTTGAGTGAGGAAATATTTGAATTGATTTGAGACATTCCCCACCATTATCAGATTGGAATTGCTTGATTTTAGTGGAGAAAATGTTTTCAGCAAAGAATTTGAATTTAACAAAACATTGGTAGACATCATTTTTGTTTAAAATAGGATACAACCAAGTGAATCTGCTATAGTCGTCTACAAAGAGTACATAGTACTTGCAACCACTTAGGGATGGGACAAGAGAAGTCCATACATCTAAATGTATAAGATCTAATGGACCTGTGGAAATCCTAAAGGATTCAAAAAAGGGTTGCTGTTTTGACTTGCCAAGTTGGCATGAGGAGCAGAACTTGGTCTTGTCTACTAAACCAGCTAGAGGTAGTTGCTGATTTTTCAAAAGATGCTGAAGGATGGAGAAGGAAGGGTGTCCAAGCCTCATGCTGGACCATGTCATTGTTTTGACACCTTGGTAAGTGTGAAACCTTTCCATTTATTGAGGAAAGTGTGGTGGAGAGGAATGGAAGGCCATTCTCACTTGGCCAAGAAATTTGAACCAGTGAGTGCAAACCAACAATTGTTATCTATGCAGAATTTGTTAATGAAGAGAAGATTAGCTGATGCATTGGGGCAGTGCAATATATCCTTAAGAAGAAACTGAGATGGGTTAAAGGAGTTGGATGATTTGCAATGAACAAGTGAGGAACCAATGCCTTTGACATACAAACCTGCTCCATTGCCTACACCCACTGTTTCTATTCCATCAAAAGGTTGTGGATTGTTGATGTTGGAGGTGTTAGCAATGATATGGGTGTTAGCACCAGAGTCTGCAAGCCAGTCTTGAGCTTCAAAGTCTTCATTGACTTGTGCAGCCATGGCTGCCAGCTGTGGAGGTGGATGTTTGCCTTGATAGGTGTAGTCCATTCTGTGGTAGCAATCAAGGGCAGTGTGATTGCTTTTGCCACATATTTGGCATGCAGTGCGAGGGGCTTGGCTGGTGTTCATGGTTGAGTTGCCTTGCTGATTGGAATTGTTTCTAACAAAATTTCTGGAAGGGGTGTAGGGAACAGAGTAACCACTATTGTTTCTTGGAGGATAGCCACTGTTGTGTTTAGGAGTAAACTGTTGGCTACGAGGATTTGGTCTTGGTGGGAATCTTGGCTTTCTAAAATTGGTAGAGCTGAAGTTGGAATGACTGAAGTTGGAAGAGCTTTGCTTGTTGATGTGTAGTGCAAAGCTGCAGTTTCAGGTGTGGCAGTTTTATGTTGTTGATTTTCCAGTAGCATCTTATGATTGAGAAGCTTAGATTGGAAGTTAGCAAATGTCATTTCAGTGGTACGTGCAACGAAGGAATGGACAATGATGAAGGTGTTGAAAAGTGGATTCAGACCACTTACAATGAAGGATATGAGATCATCATCTTCAACCGGTTTCTTCACAACAGCTAACTCATCTGCCAGTTCCTTTGCCAGTTTCAGATATTCAGTGCAAGTCTTGTTTCCCTATTGCAAGCTTTGTAACTGCCGCTTGAGGTGGGAGACCCGTGATTTGGATTCAAAGGCATATTTGGCTGCAAGAGCAGTCCATGCTTGGTGTGAAGTATCAAGGCCATACATTGATGACACCAGAGACGGGCTGAGATAGCATATGATCCAGCTTAGGAGGAGCTGATCCTTCTTTTGCCATGCAATGTAAGCATGATTCAAGGTTTGAGTATTACCTTCACCACGGAGGAATTGAGGAGGGCATAAATCAGTGCCTTCAATCAGTCCTAGGAGATCATTTCCACGGAGTATGGGTTGAAATTGAGCAACCCATCCTAGGTAGTTTGGTCCTTCTAGTTTAAACAACTGAGAGAAGTTGGGTATGATGGTAAGGGTTGAGTTGGTTTCGGTTTGAGAGTTAGGAGAGACGGCAGATGAGGAAGAGGAGCTAGCCATGGACTTGAGTGTTGGCTCTTAGAGCTCTGATACCATGAAAGTTTAGTAAACTGATTTTGCTTTTAATTGCTTGCGTGAAAAGAGCAAGACACTTATGCATTTATATAGCCAATTGGCTCAATGACTTTACAAGAGAAAACAAAGAGTAACTTTTTACAAAGGTCAGGAGTGCAGGCTGCTCCAAGGCTGCTGAGAACGAGGGGACAAGACTGCTACAATACAACTGAGAAGGAGGAGACAAGTAGACAGAAAAAGGGGGCAAGCAGCCTAACATGCAGACTTCAGTTTGCTGCTTTGAGAGAGCTGTTATGTGTGCTACTTGAGTTGTTGTTTGTAGGAGAAGCACAACTACTTTCTTCTAGTTGTAAGTGAGCTAGAGTGTCTTTTCTTGGTTGAGAATGAACCGGCTGGTTAGCTTGTGTTGCACTGCACACAGCCTGCTGCAGCTTATGTGTGGCTTGCAGCTTATGTGTGACTTTTCCTTTAACAGTTAAAGATTTTACTGTTCAGACAGGAAAGAAGTCCATTCTTTATATCTGATAAGCTGCGGCTTTCCTTTCAAGGAATTAGAAAACAAGGCCATGTTGCTGGAATAGAATGTTTTAAAACAAATTGCTCTTTGTCCTCTAGCTACCACTTCAATTCAAACGTTATGTTACTAGTGTCCTTACCAAATTTTAATACAGCGACCACACATCGTTTACCAAAAATGAAAATTGTAAGGAAGTTAAAATGTTAGAGGGCTTCATCGGGGTTAAATCCAGTGAACCCACTTCATTGCTGAAGTCAATTGCTGTGTATGGAGAGGGAACTTTGGTAGGAGTAATAATATAAGGAAGACGAGTCCTCCTAGAGTCATCCCAATTGTTGGTGTTGCATGTTTGCAAGGGTGCACTTAAATCCTTGATTGTTATTTGAGTTGTGGTCAGGTGAACCTTTTAGCCAGGCTCTTCAATCGGTGGCAACTGGGACTGGGGGCCTGCTGGTAACCGAGCCCTCCAATAGTCCCTTAATTCTCGTGAGTGATCTAGAATAATACTCGTTCATGAGAATTTTGTCTATAGCTAGGTTCGGTCTTAAGTGGTTCCCAAATTCTCTTAAGCTATTGGGCTGATAATTAATCATGCAAATTATCAACTAAAGAGCCAACGTGACTTTGATCAATCTGCTGGAAGTCGTGATGGTTTAAGCCTTGGTATGGTTAGGCATCTAATGCACGTCATTGGTCATAAATTGCCATGAATCACACATTATTAAGAGCTAGCACATAGCGCGAGATTCTTTTTTATTTATCTCTTAGGTCCCTTAAAAAAAAAAAAAAGAATTAAATACTCCATTAGTCCCTAGGGTTTGGAAATTTTATTTTTTCCTCCCTAGGGTTTGAAAAGTGACCAAATTAGTTTTTGTGGTTTTGAAAAGTGACCAAATTATTTCTTGTGGCTTTGAAAAGTGACCAAGTTAGTCCTTCCATCAATTGACTGCTAATTGACTTAACGAATTGACATGTGGACCAATTAAAAGTTGACACATGGCCACTTAATTAAATTTTTTATTTTAAAAAAATTAAAAAAAGAAAAAAGAGAAAAAAGAGGAAAAAAAAAAACTTGGGGATGGCTATGGCCACCCCATGGAGCCAAGGGGGTGGCCGAAACCAGCCCTAAACCACCATTGGGGGTGGCTTGGGCCAAGACCATGAGAAAGGGAATATTCCTTCTACTTTCTCATGATTTCCCTTCATCGATTGTTGCTCGTAATTTGCAGGAATGGCCAAAAGGGTCACTGGAAGAAATAGTACAAAATGTTGTGAAGTCAAGGGAGATGGAGCTCTCACACAAGACCCGCTTGAAGGACTTCAAGACCATAAACTTTAACAAGTTCAAGCTCTTCGATAATGGTAATAAACAATTAATACCCATCAGTTTTTAAATTAAAATTAACCTCCACAATCGAGCTCCTCTAATCCTCCAATTCATTTGAATTGTGCGGCAGGAAGAAAGGGGTTATCCAGGGAAGAAACCACCCCCTTGGCACCAAAAGGTGGCTCGCCCATCCCCATGGGCCCATAAGGGTGGCTGAAACCACACCCAAACCACCATTGGGGGTGGTTTCGGCCACCCACTTTGCTCCATGGGGGTGGCCCCTTTGTGGCCAAGGGGTTGGCCGTAGCCACACCAAGTTTTTTTTCTTTTTTTTTGAAAAATATATTTTTTCTGATTTTTTTTAAATAAAAAATTTAATTAGGTGGTCACGTGTCAACTTCTAATTGGTCTACGTGTCAGTCTATTAAGTCAACTAACGGTCAATTGACGGAATGACTAATTTGGTCACTTTTCAAAATCACAAGGACTAATTTGGTCACTTTCCAAACCCTAGGGAGGAAAAATAAAGTTTCTAACCCCTTAGGGACTAATGGAGTATTTAACCAAAAAAAAAAAAATATATCTTTTTCATGTTTGGAAGTTCATTTTTTTGTATAATAATCAAATAAATTTTAGCCTTCTTTTGCTTTCAAAAGCATAAAAAGTACTTCAAAAAAATATCTGAAAATCCTGCTAAATCAAACAAATAAACAAAAATCTTATAGGCGAATAGATATCGGGCAAATATTAAATAAGAAGTATGTTATATCGAACAATTAACACTTTTACAAACTAATAAACACTAAGCAAAAATAAGCCCCAAAATGACTATTGTGATCTTACACTTTGGTTTGGACATCGAATATATAATTTCTCGTAAGATGCTAATCATATATATATATTATTAATGAAGATTATTTTTGCTAATGAAATAAAAAATAAGTACCTAATCATTATGTTGAGTAAAAATTTGACAATCTATACAACAAATAATTAATATATATATTTAAAAACCAAAAATAATGCAATGAATTTTTTTATCAATAGTCTTTATGCCTTCTAGAAAACCTGTTTTTTTATTATTTTTTTATTAATAATGCAATGACTTGTTTTATTTTATTTTGTTTCTACATTCTACCGTTTAGTTCATCTAATTCAACTATAACATATAATACTATGTTATATACATATCAAATGATTAAACATAATAATACATAGAGAGCATCTACCAATTAATTATATTTGTTTCCTTATTTGATTTTAACATTAATAATATTTAATTTATTTAATAATTTATATATGGAAAGTTCTTCAAATATAATTAAATCTCATTAATTACGCTAATTTAATTATCGATTTTTTAAGTAAAAACTTGTTCACTCTTAAAAAATCGATTCATAAATTACGCATTAAAAAACAGGTTTACCATTAAAATAGAAAGAGTTTATGCCACATGTCACACACACACACACACATATATATATAAACACATGTTATGTACATGTTAGCGTGTTTATTAATTAACACATGTTGTATACATTTTTTTTTTTTTTTGACATTTCCACACAAAAGGGGGGAGGGGAATTCGAACAAGTGATCTTTGTTTCATTAAGCATGGTCCCAGCCGATTGAACTACCTCTTAGGGACATGTACATTAATTCTTATGCATCGCCTAATATTCTAGATTAACAAAACACCACCACCCCTCCACGTTCCACGTTTCTCTTTCAAAATTCACAAGAGAATAAAAAAAAAAAAGAGAAAAAGGAAAATAGAATTATAAAATAAACATATAAATAGAAAAAATAAATGATGCTAGGAAAGTTAATTAAGACTCAAGCGAAACAGAAGTCAGCATATAGCTTAGATAGTAAAATGCCCACAGTATGCATCACACATGGCCCACCTTTAGCTTAGGTTCCTATTACTTATTTTATACTTAAAGAATTAACAAAATCACCCATTCAATTCATCAATTCTAATCTTCTCGAATTATTTAATTTTTTATCCTACATAACAATCACACGAGGGCTTCGACCAACTCAATGAACCGTCCAATTCAATATCTAAGCTTCTCGAATTAGTGCAATGTTTAATTGCGAAATGGCAAAAGCAACATTAGAATTTTGTACTAAATTAATTAATTGAAGTGGTCAAATCTGGGTGCAGGCTTAGTATACCCGATCGAGCTATAGCCCGCGTGGCTAAAGAACGGTTCACGGTTCACCCCTTGCATTAATTAAATGAAAACTTCAAAGCCGTGAAGACGTACCGAGTCTTATCTTCTCCGTGTAAGTAAAAGCATAGACTGGTTCGGTGAATTCGCTCCATAAATACTCGTGTTCCCATGCAACAATATTCTTTACCCCTCACCCAAGAAAGAATACACAGAATACTTACAAAAACGCAAGAGAAAGCTGAAATATGATGATGAAAGGTGTTGCTAATTTCCTCGTAACGGTTGCCTTGTTGTATTTGGGATGCTCCCTAATTGCCTCTGCCTATGACCCTTCTCCTCTGCAAGACTTTTGTGTTGCAACTGAAAATTCCCCTTCTGCTGGTACTTACCTCTATTCTTATTCTTATTTCAATTGTTTTTACTACTACGTTTTGATGGCCCTTTTCCATTTCTGCATCACATGTTATCAACCCATTAATTATCATGAAAAATGTCCATTTCTTATTGTTAAAATTCTTTCTTTCTGCAGTATTTACAAACGGAAAGTTCTGCAAGGATCCAAAGCTTGTTACTGCCAATGATTTCTTTCTCTCGGGACTAAACATTCCTAGAAACACGTCAGATGTGCTTGGATCGAATGTCACTCTAGTGAATGTGGACAAAATACCAGGCCTCAACACATTAGGCGTATCCTTGGCTCGTATTGACTTTGCACCGTATGGCCTAAATCCTCCCCACATTCACCCTCATGCAACCGAGCTTTTTGTTGTCTTAAAGGGTACCCTATATGTCGGCTTTGTCACATCCAATCCAGATAATCGCCTCTTTACCAAGGTTTTAAAGGCAGGAGATGTCTTTGTGTTCCCAATTGGTCTCATTCACTTTCAGTTCAATGCAGGAAGTACCAATGCTCTTGCCTTTTCCAGTCTCGGCAGCCATAATCCAGGGCGCATTACCATAGCAAACACAATATTTGGATCTAATCCTCTTATCAATCCTGATGTTCTCGCTAAAGCTTTCCAATTAGACAAGAATGTGGTTAACTATCTTCAGAAACAGTTTTCGTCTGAAAACATTTAGAGAAACATATGTAAGAGGCAAGAGCCTCAATGAACCATTAGACGGTTCATATAAAATTTGACATGTTTTGCTTGGTTTTTTTTTTTTTTTTTTACTTATAAAAAAAAAAACAATGAAATGGTTAATGTAAACTTTCTTTCTTTCTATCGTTCTTTCTCTTTTCTTTTAGATTGGGTGTATTGAATTTTTGGGTTCAAGTGATTTTTCTTTATCACAATTTGTACTTCATCTTTAGTGAAAAATCTATTAGATTTTATAAGAATTTTTTGAAATAGATTTTATAAGAATTTTATGATGCCCCAAAACTATGTGGATTTATTTTTTTACTCCCTACCCAACATAAATTAAAAGATTGGGGATTCTAGTAGAAGTCCTTCGGTTTCGTCTGTGACTGTTAATTGAAATGAAAACAAAGAAATGAATAGGAAAAAGTAAAATTGAGAATCAACATTTATTTTTACCAGAGTAACTTTCACCACGATTATAGGAGTATTATTTAGCAACTATAAAATTTAGCAACTGTTGACCCCCCCCCCAAAAAAAAAAAAAAAAAAGCTGCTATTGAATCTCTATATTCCCGATTGGCATAAATTAAAATTTAGTAACTGTCGACCCCAAAAAAAAACTGCTGCTGTTAGCCATTGCATAAAAAATAACATTGAATCCATATTTCTTATTTGGATGTATGGCTAGGGTATGACTCGTTTAAGCTACCACCTGGCTACCAAATTGCATTAGGTTTGAAAGAAGAACAAACAAAGAAGGGATAAATATACTTGGCCCTCAATTTTTTTTGTTTTTTTGACATGTCTGCACAAAAAGGGAGAGGGGGATTCGAATTATTATACTTGGCCCTCCTAACTAATAACTAACAAACATCTTTTGATTTAGCCCCATAAACTGACAGATGTGACATTTAGATACACCAAATTACCATTTTGTTGTATTTAAACCCTTTCACTAGAATCGTCCATTTGACAGGTGTAACACTTAGATATAGATTGCTCATTACTTTTATTCTTCCTAAAGGTTAGGGATTCCAAATCCGAAAATTTCATAATACTCACCAGAAATGGGCAAGCTAATGCCTAATGGTTGTGCCATTTTTAATGGAAAGTGCTAAGTGCGAATATTTCTATGATTTGTTGATAGAGTTTGTAAGCAAGGAAGATCATGGTGATTGATCTTGTTGTCAATGTTCAGTTTTGGTCAGAAGATTTTTTGTATGTATTTTTATTTTATTATGGTTTTTAAGAAAAAGAAAAAAAAAGGCAATGACATAATTTATCATCAATTTTAATGTCTTACGCTGACAGAATAGCTTCTTTTTTTTTTTTGTCATAGTTTGATATTTTAATTTATTCTAATGTTACACTTTTTTTTTTTTTTTTTTCAAATGAGAATCCAATCTTATATTAATTAGCATCGGACTTGCTCAACAAGAACAGTTTCTTGGATACATGCGGGACATTCCAGAAACCAAGAGAGCTCTAAATTGGAAGTAAAAGCAAATCTGGCTAATAAATGGGCAGCTTCGTTGCCAGTGCGTCTAACATGCATTGCCTCCCATTGCCCAGCTGAAGTCAGCATCGTCTTCACCCCGTCAACCAGATGGCCGTAACTCCTCAGACACGCTGGTTCGATACGCAGAGCTTGGATAACTTCTAGGGAATCGCCTTCCCTCAATTTTGCGGAAACCACGTCGTGAGCAAAACTCAGCCAACTTCCAAGCACCATAAGCTTCCGCGGATGCAGGGTCAAGTGAAGCGAATAAGACACAACAGAACGCAGCTACCACAATTCCTCCAGAGTCACGGATGACAACACCAACACCAATCTTCCCTCGTTCTCGATCAACCGCCACATCCCAATTCGCTTTGATTGAACCCTGCACCGGAGGCTTCCAGACAACTTCAGTCACGATAGGAGCTTTAAACAGAGTATCTGATGCAGGGTTAGAATGTAAATAATCAAAAAAACAGTAAACAGAAGGGATAAATATTCCTAAGATTGTGAGACTATCACAAAATCAAAGAAATCTTCTCTAAGCGATAGATGCTATCTAAAGCCTGAAGGAAAAGAACCAAGAAACTCAACTATTCTTATTAAACAAAACCAATAATAATAATCTGTTTTTCCAATGGGTCTAAGCAGTATTTATAGGCTTAGAAGTTAAAGCATAAAAGAAGTTAACATAAACTAGGATTACACATCCTAGAAGGAAAAGTAATCTAAGATAAACTAGGATTACACATCCTAGAAGGAAAAGTAATCTAAAACCGTGTACTAGAAGGAAAAGTAAACTAAAACAATTAAAAGACTAACAAAGAAACCTAATTGAAATAAAAGACTAAATAGATAAGATAGGTCATCCTAATCTACATCATCCTCCCCAGGTTGAAGAGAATTCGTCCTCGAATTTGCATCTTCCTCTGATAAGTCCTCTATAAACGGAACAAGGTGTTTGACATTAAAGACATCAGACGTCTTAATATGGCTTGGTAGCTTCAACCGGTATGCGTTTGGATTGATTTTCGCGATTATCTCTACCGGACCCACTTTACAGCTGCCGACTTGTTGTATTCTCCCAAGAATCTGTCTTTTGTCAAGATAGCCCACACAAAATCTCCTTCCTCAAATTCAACAGCTCGTCTCTTCTTGTCGGCGCTTGCCTTATACTTGGCAGTGGACTCTTGTAATTTCTGGATTGTTAATTTGTGGCCTTCCTGGATTTGGATCATCAGGTCTTCTGCTGTTGTGTTTGTTCTCGTCATGTCTGGGATAGGTGCCAAGTCTAGTGGGGCACGAGGATTACTCCCATAAATGATGGTAAATGGGCTTAAGCCTGTGCTCCGGTTTGTGGAACGGTTGTAAGCAAACTCGGCTTGGAATAATTTTGTATCCCATGACTTAATGTGTTCCCCCACCAAACTTCGAAGTAGAGCTCCCAATGATCGATTAACGACTTCTGTTTGTCCATCTGTTTGTGGGTGGTAGGCACTACTGAAATCAAGTTTTGTGCTTGATAACCTCCATAAGCATCGCCAAAAGTGGCTAAGGAATCTTGTGTCGCGGTCTGATACTATCGACAAAGGTAAGCCATGGAGGCGGTATACCTCTCTAAAGTATAACTGTGCCACATTGACCGCATCGGCGGTTTTCTTGCACGCAATGAAGTGCACCATTTTAGAGAATCTATCAACAACTACAAAGACGGAATCATTACCTTTTTGTGTCCTTGGTAAACCCAACACGAAATCCATGCTCACATTTGTCCATGGTTGTTCTGGAATAGGGAGAGGTAAATATAGGCCAGCATTGGTAGCCGCTCCTTTTGATACTTGACATACCCAACTCTTCACTAGTTTGTCCACTTCTCTCCGCATACTTGGCCAATAGAACTGTTGCCACCGGTTGAAGTGTTTTATCTCGCCCATGTGACCCTCGTCATGGCGTTCTTTGATAATTTTCAATCGTGGGCTCCTTGAGAATGCACGGTGAGTGCCTTTGAAAAGGAACCCATTATGCAATACAAAGCCTCCTTGTGCTCTTGTGGACACATCTTCTAAAATAGGGCCAAAAAGCGGGTCACTAGATAAGGAATCTTTCAATAATTCATTACCTCCGATTTCATGGTAGTGAGTAATGATGTCTTTCGGTGAGGCGTCGGCCACTTTGTTCAATGCCCACGATTTGTGCTTGATGGTGAAAGAAAATTGTTGCTACCCATTTAGCATGTCGGCAGATAACTTATCTTGGTTGAGGTGCTTGACGCTTCATGGTTGAGTACAAGATAAGTCATTATAGGCGAGGTAGGAGCTCCAATGCTTCAACGACTGCACTAATCGTAGAACTCAATGTCGTAAGTACTATAATTGAGTTGTGCGCTCTTCAACTTCTCTCGAAATAGGCCAGTGCGCTCAATTGGCTAAGCACCGCTCCAATGCCTATCTTGGATGCATCGCAATGCAATTGAGCGGTATGTCAAAGTTGGGAAGGACTAATAATGGAGCTGTGATCAATTTGACCTTGATCAACTCAAAGGCGTTAGTAGTTGCCTCATTCCATGAGAATTTTCCGCCTTCATGCATTCCGTGATTGGTGCCAATATGGTGCTGAAATTGTGAATAAAACGCGATAAAGGACGCAATCCATGAAAACTATTACCTCATGTAGTGTAGTAGGAGAGGCCAATCACGAACATGCTACTTTAGACTTCGCTAATCCATCCTTGGATACCACATATCCAAGAAAAATCTTGGTCATGAAAGAACACTTGGCGGTCTTGCATAAAATTTCTCTTGTAGTAGCACAAGAGTACCTCCGTATGTGTTGGATGTGTGTGTCTGGGTTGGAGCTATAAATGAGGATGTCGTCAAAGTAGCGACCACGATTTGCCAATGAATGGGCGGAATATCTGGTTCATTACTCTAAAGGTACTAGGAGCATTGGATAATCCAAACGGCATCACCAACCATTCATAAAGTCCCTCAAGCGTTTTAAACGCTGTCTTCCACTCATCGCTAACCCGTACTCGGTTGGTGGTAACCACTCTTCAAATCCAGTTTGGTAAATATAGTTGCCCCTCAATTGATCCAATAAATCATCTAATCGCGGAATGGGAAATCTATATATCGCCGTAATTTTGTTGATGGCGCGCTGTCCACGCACATCCTCCATGTCCCATCTTTCTTGGGTGTGAGCAATCGAACTGCACATGGGCTCGAGCTCTCCCGAATGTGCCCTTTAGCCGAGTCCCTCCACTTGTCTTCGTAATTCTTCATACTCTTTGGGACTCATGCGATAGTGTGGTCGGTTGGGAAGGCTAGACCCGGGTACCAAATCAATTTGGTGTTGAATGTCACTTGAGGTGGTAGCTCCTGGTAGGTCTTTTGGAATACATCAGCAAATTCCTCTAGTAAACCCATAACGCCTCGATCTTCATTGGGCTACATTCTTTGCCGTGAGTAGGTATACTTGATCGACATCAAGCATTTCTCTTATGAACTCTCTTTTGGCTAGAAGTGTTTGGCCCACCTCTTTTGGGGTTTGGTTCGTCTCTGGGTTAGGTAGGAGTAAGCTTCACATTATCCACTAAGAAGCTGGGTGTTCTTCCGTCCATCGTGCGCATTTGATCATATTGCCATGGTCTCCCCAGTAATAGGTGGCAGGCATCCATGGCCACCACGTCACACCAAGTGTTATCTTTATATTTGGTACCAATAGAAAAATGTACAAGGCAACGTTTTGAAACTATTACCTCATTTCCCTTCTTGAGCCACTCCAAGCGATAGGGTGTGGGGTGTTTCTCTGTGTCTAGGGCTAGCTTCTGAACTGCTTCTTCTGCTACCACATTCTCACAACTACCTCCATCAATGATTAGTTTGCAAACCTTACCTCCAATAGTGCATGTGGAGTGAAAAAGGTTGTGCCGCTGTTCGTCATCTCCTTCCGTCTTTCGGGGTGTAAGACATATCCTCCTCACCATTAAGCTAGGCCCGCTATCTCCGGTAATGTGTTCTTCTTCCACGTCCCCGTAGTCATCAAAGGTTTGTTGCTCTTCTTCATCGCCTTGCTCATCGAAGGCGTTTCCCGAGTCAATGAGTAGACCCTTTCCATATTTATCTCCCTTGCGGCAATCCGCAATTCTGTGACCCGGTTCACCACACTTAAAGCATTTAGGCCCATTCGTCGTTGCACTCCGGTTAGGTGGGCTGGTTGTAGTTGGAGCCCTGTTTGGGATTGATGATTGGGTGGTGTTTCGAGGTGTGAACGGCCCGTTGTAGCGAGTCGTGCTGCCCCCTGTGCCACGCCCAAAGAAGCCTGTGGATCCTCTGGCTGCCGTTTTCTCCAATAGAAGGGCTCTTTGATGAGCCGCAGATACGTTAACGGGATCAAAAAGATTTAGTGAATCTTGAATGTTTTGTCGCAGCCCTCCGATGTATCGGGATACTAATTGATCATCCGTCTCGGCTAACTCAACCCGTGTCAAGTATTTGTAGAACTCCTCCGTGTACTCATCCACGGTCTTCGAACCTTGGCTTAAATTCTGTAGCCGCTGATACATGGTTCGGGTGTAGTTGTATGGCAAGAAGGCCGGCCGCATGTGCTTCAACAGTTTCTCCCATCTGTTGATTTTTGATTTGCCTAGCCGAGTCCTAGATTGCTTGATTCTTGCCACCGCTGCAGCTCTTCCCCGAACTTGGTTGCGACCAAAGAAACTTCGTCGATCCTCGGTACCTTTGAAATCAAGAACTTCTTCAACTGCGCTATCTCCAAAAATTCCTCGGGTTGGAGACCCCGTTGAATTCTGGAATATCAAGTTTGAAACCAGATTCCACCGATTGGCGAGCTTGTACGAGAGGTTGATGTCATGCACTCCAGCTCGCAAAAGGGTTTCGTATTCATTCTCCACACGCGTCTTCCTCCTCCCAGTCGTATGCGGTGAGGGTATATCATCTTGAACATTCTTGATGGACAACTGCCTTGTGAGGACTGCAATTTGTTCCCTCAAGCTGGCAAATTGTGCCTCCGAATGTGCCTGATAGGCTGCCGATGATTCTTCTCTAACTGGTTCTTCGCGATCATTCCCATCCTCTGAGTGTGCAAAGCGGTTACCCCTTCCCCTTGTGACTGGTGCCATGGAAAGAGACTGGGCTCTGATACCAACTGATGCAGGGTTAGAATGTAAATAATCAAGAAAACAGTAAACAGAAGGGATAAATATTCCTAAGATTGTGAGACTATCACAAAATCAAAGAAATCTTCTCTAAGCAGTAGATGCTATCTAAAGCCTGAAGGAAAAAGAACCAAGAAACTCAACTCTGAGTATTCTTATTAAACAAAACCAATAATAATAATCTGTTTTTCCAATGGGTCTAAGCCTGTATTTATAGGCTTAGAGGCTAAAGCATAAAAGAAGTTAACATAAACTAGGATTACACATCCTAGAAGGAAAAGTAATCTAAGATAAACTAGGATTACACATCCTAGAAGGAAAAGTAATCTAAAACCGTGTACTAGAAGGAAAAGTAAACTAAAACAATTAAAAGACTAACAAAGAAACCTAATTGAAATAAAAGACTAAATAGATAAGATAGGTCATCCTAATCTACATCAGTATCCCTCCGAATTTGATCAGCTGAATTAGAGGCATCTTGCTGGTCCTTCGCTCTGTTAACGATAATCGGCGGGGCCAGAAACTCTCCACCGAATACTACATCATTGCGCCGAAGCCAGATAAGCCTTGCCGTAATAGCTATGAACTGTAAGTCTTCCGCGTCAAATTTGCCCTGCAGTTGCAGAAAAATATTCAGGAAAGAATCCTCCATGACAACACTCTTTTGAATTCGTGAGGGGCATTCCAGCCACACATCCGACGCTGCTGGGCAATTCCACAGTACATGGCATACCGTTTCGGGCTCTTTACAACAGATGGGACACAGAGCATCTTCAATCACGCCTCTTCTGTGCAAGTTTGCCTTCGTGGGAAGGACATTAGCACAAGCCTTCCAAAGGAAAGAATTTAAGACTCGAGGTCCCCCTACCCTCCATATATCCTTCCAAATTTGCTCACTGGTACCGGAAGAGCTGCTACCTGCACTACTCTCTATGGAAGACTTAGCAAAGTGGTAGGCACTTTTCACACTAAAATCTCCCTGCCGAGAACCAGCCCACACCATACGATCCCCTTGCTGTCCGGGGCAAAGGGGCATACTACAAATCATGTCAGCTTCTTCTGGATTGAAGATACTATAGACCAACTCTTTGTTCCACCATTGGCTGTTTTCATCAATCAAAGAAGACACTCTAGCATCCTCCCCCAGAATTGTAACCGGCGATTGGACTGCATAAGTAGTTGGAGAGGGGAGCCACCGATCATGCCAAATTCTAATGGACTTCCCATCACCCACTCTCCACCTCATACCTTCTTGTAACAGCCCCTTAGATGCCTAAATACTCCTCCAAGCATATGAAGGTCTCCTTCCTAAAGTGGATGTTTGAAAAGAGGCATTAGGATAGTATTTTTCCTTGAAAACTCGGGAGACCAAAGAATCTGAATTGTGTATAAGCCGCCACCCTTGTTTGGCTAAGAGAGCTAGATTGAAGCTCTCCAAATCTCTAACCCCATACCTCCTCTCTCCTTTGCCCTTCCAAGCCTTTCCCAACTCATCCAAACCATCTTAGTGTCATTCTCTTTATGTCCCCACCAAAATTTTGACATCATAGAATTAATGTCATGACAAAGAGTTTTGGGTAGGAGGAATACACTCATAGAATAAATAGGAATTGCTTGGATAACAGCTTTTAGCATAATTTCTTTCCCAGCCTGGGAGAGAAATTTTTCCTTCCACCCACAAATCCTATCCCAAATCCTCCCTTTTATATCAGAAAAAGCACTCACCTTTGATCTGCCAATTAGTGCTGAGAGACCTAGATACTTCTCATAGCACTAAGTAGATGACACCCCTGCCAAAGATAGAAGATAAGCCCATGTGTCAGCATGTGTATTCCTACTGAAGAAGATAGAAGTCTTGGACTTGTTCAATTTCTGACCAGATGCCCACTCATAAATATCCAAAATCTCTTGGATATGCACCCACTCAGTCATATTCGCTTTACAGAACAAGAGGCTGTCATCAGCAAAGAACAAATGATTTAAGCGGGTACCCCCCCTAGTAACTGGGAGACCTGTGATTCTTCTTTCCCTCTCCGCCTTTTGAAGCAAAAAACTGAGCCCTTCCGCACATAATATAAAGAAGTAAGGTGACAGTGGATCTCCCTGCCGTAGACCCCAAGTAGGTGTGATTTTACCATAAGGTTGCCCATGGACTACCACTGAATAAGAGACTGTCCGCATACAAGTCATAGTCAATTTAATCCACCTTTCATTAAAGCCAATCTTTCGCATCATATTCTAATGTTACACTTGGTACCTAGGTTAAATCGGTTTGTAGTTCATGAGCGTAAATATATTTTTCTCATAATTAATTCAATAAAATTTATTTTATATATTACATACACTTTTTGAGCCAATATATTTTGTCAACATGTTGAACAATTAGTTTTTTGGTCGCTAGCTACTAAATTATGTTCGTTCACCTATTAACAGTTTAGCGTATCCTTTTTCCAATACAAATTATCTTTTGATAAGACTTAACTCTTTTCTAAAAGGCACTTATAAAGTATCAAATAATTAAAGAAATGTATAACCTTAACCAAGACTCCAAGAGTCATAGCTTCAACCCTCATTTACCTCAAGAGCTACCGTATTTTTCCCAAAAAAAAAAAATACTCATTGTTTTGGCATGATCATTGAAATGTTTCAGTAATGACCGAAAATTCTTATAAAACTATTTCATATATAACTTTGACCGTTCTTTCGTGTCATTTCAAGTATTTATGTTAGGATTACAACTAATGTTACTCAATGTGTACTTTTATATTATCCTTATTGAAAGGACAACATATGCACTTCCTAGAAATTTAGACATAAAATTATAATATATCTTTTCAAATTCATTATTGATTACGTTACCTCTTAATCAATCAGCTGAAAATTAAAACCAAGAGACTAAAAAAAAAAACCTACGTGTAAAATTTTTCTGTATGGCCATACAAATGATTGTTTGATGCTATAAATTGTGGATTAATACAAGAATTGCAAACAAGGAAAAAAAAAAAAAAAAAAAGAAAAGAAAAGAGAGAATTCAAAGAAGGGAGGGGTGTTATGGCTAAAACGGTTATGAAAGGATCGATTTGTTTTGATGATGTTCGCCTGTGGAGCAAACTGAAAGCCCTTCCTCTCTCACTGCTTTTCCGCATGCCCCTCAAATCGTTTCTCCATATCAAGATGCTCAATCTCGTTCAAAGAAAAGAAAAACTCCTCAGAAAAATCAAAATTCCAAATCACAAGCAACAACACCATTTGAAATTTGTCGAAGAGAGTGCAATAACGACTTCCAAGAAAAATGGAATGAAGGAGCGCGTCTCGTTGCCGCTAACCACCATCTGGATTGTATGAAACGCTGCCTAGAAAGTAAATTTCCACATTCCCCTATACATGAGAAGTTGGTAAAAATCCCCAACCCGGCCTTCTCTCTTCTCTCTCTCTTCACTATTTTACTTTTACTTTCTAATTTTTTACTCTATTTTATTTTGCTCAGAAAATATAGATTGGTTGACGGAGTGAAGCACCAGGAACTGTAGTGTATATAATAACATGCATGTGACGTCCATAAAGTAGTCCGTATGTATCTTGAAGTGCCAATATGCAAAGTATCAGCAAAAGTACTACTAGAAGCTCAATCCAACTTAATTATCCAGCAAGAACTCTATCTTCACCCAAGAAATATTTTGGCTAGCTAAGCTAGTGTAATAGAACAAAGTCTCCATTGGCCTACAATGTATGTTCTAAGAGTTGTCTACGTGAGCAAAGCGGCATTGTTGCAATTCAACAATTCCTCCGGACTTCAGGCCGCCGAAGAACAAAAACTATGTCACAACTATTGGTTTTCCTATGTGTTTAGTGTAGTAATAAGTGGATGTTTAAAGCTGATGTACTCCAATTATCACAAACCTATTATTATAATATCATTCTCATTTTCCTAACCAATATATCTTTGAGAAGAGAAGGCATATCAGGAAGATGTTTTTGATTAGCCTATCTTAAAAACACTATGCCAACTCCAAAAACTTGTTTATTATAATTTATGCAGAATTAATATTATCAAGCAATAAACAATTCAATCACCAAAATATATAAAACAATAAAGAGGCAGACACATATATTTTAATTACGAAGAGTAAACCATTTAGAAACAAATCTAAAAGTAAAACCTCTCCGGGGCAACCAAACCCAGAAAATCATTATCAAAAGATTATCCAGAGATAACAAATACTATGAACACTTACAACCCTTTGTCAGACCTTGGATCTATAAGATCGACAAGCCAACAACTCATCTCCTTACTCACAATATTTTTCAACGTGATTCTCTTTTATCAGATCCTTCCGATAGACTTCTCAACCGTAGATTTATCAAATGAATAACTAAAACTCTAAGAGATTCAATTTAATGCTCACCACATATGATCTATCTTAGCACAGCCTCCAACAAATTCTCTGGGATGAAAATTCGTACCTCTAACTTTCTATAGAGGTGTATTTATAATAGCCCCACAATCCCTAGACCTAGAACACAGTTTGACATCATTTGAAACTGTTTCAGGTATAGGTGTCCAGACAGGGCCTTGTGAAGTAGATACTGAGTTTCTAGAGCTTCTGTCCAGACAGGGGGAAAGCCTATCAGGACATGGCCTGCAAAGTGTGAAAATCTGCAATCTGGAAATTCCGTCAGTCCTTGATCAACTGCTTTGATCGATGGGTGTTTGTGGTTCGATTGAGCTGAAACTTTGTACGAATGTTCATGACACATGAATCCTCATTATGAATGGTGGAGATTGGATTCTGAGCAATCTATATTAGTGTTTGAACTTGTAAACAGTAGCCTCTGCATTTTGGAACCGAATTGAGCCAACAAAAAAACTAAATCTATCTATCTAGGTTGGTCGATCATATTGCATAATGGGTAATGTGGATTGCATCTTTAGGTTTAGAGGGTGGATGGGTCTTGTTTCTGATCCTCAATTCCTGGCATTCCTCGTATTGGAATCCTCGGTACTTTGGTGCCAAATGAAGGAGAATAATAATAATAAATTATATTTATTATTTATGCTTTAGTTTTCCTTTTTCAATAAGGATTAGGTTTTTCCTTTCCTGTTAGGAATTGTTTTCCTTTTTCAATTAGAATTGTTTTTTCCTTTTCCTTGTTAATTTAGGAGATACATAGCCTATATAAAAGCATCTAGTTTTTGTTATTTTTCAGCTCAGTTTATATTATCAATTAAATTTAAGTCTTTCATAATTATTTCACTGTTTGCTTATTTGGGGCAATTAGAGACTTACTCTTCCCTATTTGTTATTTTCTCTCTTCCTGAGTTACATTTTCTATCTTCAATTCTTAGTTTCTACTGTTATTATATGCTATCAGAACAATCCTAGTTCTGTCCGGCATTAGTTGGAATCAAAGCCCAGCAATTTTCCTGCCATTGCGCGAAGAAGACACGACAGTGGAAACAAGTATGCAAGTCTTGGTGTTGTGCATGAGCGCAAAGAAACAACACATGATGAACGACTGACGGTTCGTTTGCAACCCGAGGAAGAGCAATTTGCGCTACAGAGGTTGATGAAGCAAATCAAAGCCTTTTCTGATCAAATTGCTACCATCGAAATTGCTAATGGTTGTCGTCGTCGACCAACTCCCTGCTTTGTGGATGAGGATGACATGGTTACCTGTAGTGGGGCGCAATCTCAATGAAGGAATGCATGGTTTAACGCATGGAGTTCGTGGCAGGCCAACTTGACCGTTATTCGCGATTTTCAAATCCATCTACTAAATCCAACTTATGTGGAGGAGGAAGATGAATTTGTTGATGAAGAGTTCCAAGAATACGAGTTCATTGACGAGGAGTAAAAACATGGAGATGTTCATGAAGATGTTGAAGATCCTCCACAAGGATTCGTAGATTGGGATTCTCCACCAACCTATGATAGTGATATTAGCAATGAGGATCTTATGAAAGGTTCTTTGTCCTATGATCACGAGGAAGAATCTATAGTAAATTGGGACATCTATCTTGAAGAAAAAAAATCATTGGAAAATGTAAATCTCTCAAATAATATTGAAAATTTTGTTGATGAGAGTTCTATACATCATGTGCTTGATGAAAGCCCTAGAAGTGAAGTACTTGATATGGATGTTAATGAAGTTGATTTCCTTGGAGTAGAAAATATTTTATCAAAGCTCCTTGAGGTTAAGGTTTTTGATGATTTTGATGTGGAGAATAATTTTATATCTAAAAGGAAAGAGAACATTGATTCCTTTTGGGAGATATTCATGGTACATGAATGGGAGAACCTGTGTGATTGTAGTGTGAAGCCAAAGTTCTTTGAATCTAGTGTGAAAAGTTTTCAAGTTCATAATCGCAGTCTTGTGGTGATTAGTGAAATATTATTTATGTGGGATGTTACATTGTTTTGCTTTTGAAGAGAAAGATGAGGGATTGATTGGCTTCCAGAACTCAAGGCAAGAACTATATGCATTGAAGGAATTCTTCATTTGAATGATGCAAGTTTACTAGGTCAAAATGAGCTACAAAGGGAAGATTGAAAAGTTGCACGAAAATAAAGGCAATAATCCAACAAGGAAAGACTTGGTTGTTCTATTGGAGACTTTAATGAAGATTTTCTTCCAGCAAACCAAATAATCCACCAATTAAATACATTTTATTTTATTTTATTTTATTTTATTATTTACGTTATTTAAATTAGGATTTTATTTAATTGTAATTTTCCCTTTATTCTTCTAGAAATTTCCATAATAGGTTTAGGTTTACTTTTCTCCAAGTTTGCTTATTTTTATAAATAAAGCAGACTTAATATGTAAGAGGTAGATTTTATGTATTTTGATTAATCTATAAAACACTCTATGAGTGATTTTCTATCCCTTTTGCCTTGATTTCTTGATAGAATCTTGGTTTAAGAAGAGTTGTGATTCTATTGTTGTGTTCAATTGCGAACCAACTACGCTCACCCTACATTAGTTGGTATCAGAGCAAGCGTCTTCTTGGGGTGAATTTTTCAACAGTTTTTAATGGCTGGTGGTCGTGGTCGACATGGACAGGTTCTGAAGGAGGAATTCCCTTACCATGAGCACAATATACAAGACGTGATGATTAAAGATTTGTAGAGGCAAGTTGCAGAGTTAACCCAGCGTCTAGCGGTGCATAAGGACGAGCTCCTTTTGCACCAGGTAATGACACCAACGTTTCAAAGATTGTACAATGGCATAAAACTCCAAGTCATAGGTGGAATAGTTCTTCTTGGACCCGACAACTTTTCACTGAAAAAGGCAATCGGAAGTCCTTCTTGGCTTAGGACACCACCAATGCCAACGCCAGATGCATCACCTGTATTTTAGGGAGATTGTTCACTTGCACGGAGTTCCAAGATCTAATACATTAGACTGAGATACAAAATTCATGAGCCATTTTTGGAAGAGTTTGTGGGAAAAGATGGGACCAAGCTTAATTTTAGCAATGCCTACCACCCCCAAACATATGGTTAAACTGAGGTGGTAAACCGAAGCTTGGGAAATATTTTAAGGAGTTTAGCTGGAAATAAGCCAAAGCAATGGGACGTGGCTTTGTCATAGGCAGAGTTTGCTTACAATCGGTCCAAGATTAGAACGACTTAGTTGAGCCCTTTCAAGATCGTATATGGGCAAAACCCATCAGGAGTGCTTGACCTAGCACCTATTCCCCGTATTGGTCGATTGAGTATTTAGGCTGATGAGATGATGGATTATCTCTAAGGAGTTCACGACTAGGTCAAGAAAGCGATAGAAGATAGTAATGTCAAGTACAAAGACCAATCCGACAGCCATAAATGCGAGGCAACTTTTGAGGTTGGTGATTTAGTTTGGGCTGTACTCACTGGTCGTGCCAAAAATAGTACTCGCCAATTGCACGAATCGTTTGCAGTAAAGTGGTTGTGCAAGTGCGAGTGTTGAATCCCACAGAGAATCGAGTTTGTCAAAAACTAATTTTAAAGTGCCTAAACAAATCCTATCTTAACCTAGTTCCAATATCAAACAGTTGGCGTGCATAAGATAAAACCTAATTAAAATGCAATAAAATAAATAAATAAAAACAACTAAGGTCCCTAATTCACCTCACCACAATTTAATCAACATATAAGCATGTTAATTCACACATCTATCAATCAATTAGGCTAAAATGCATGTCCTATTCTTACAATAGCACACACCCCCGTCATACGGCCTAACTCTACGCATGTTCTTTTGCCTTTACAAAATCTAGTTGAATAATTTAATGTATTAACCCAAAAACGATCACAATGGATGTTGAACCAAAATCGAATCATCCGATGTATCGTTGACGACAACGGATATTGGACTCGATTAAACCATCCAATGTAACCCAAATGAATCACAACAAATATTGGACGCAAAGACGATCCATAAACAATAACCAATCACAATCTTGTCACGAGATTATGATTAAATTGAACATACGTTAAATTAAATGACAAAAAATATAAACCAAACATGAATATATATAAACAAATCTATAGTGAGGGAAATGAAAGGCTAAAATAAAATAACTAAAAGCATTAAATGATAAAATGACGTTTAGAGGGTTTTACAGTGATGAACAGGGAGGATTTAGGCTACAAGGGGCGCCTCCAAGTGTTTTCCAAACGTGGGTTCGTTTACAAGAGAAAGGGGGATATTTATAAGCTAATTTTTAGGGTTTCAGTGCTGCCAAGTCAGTTAAGTGCGCTCGATCGCACGCGGTGCGATCGATCGCACTTGTGCATGAATTTCTGCATCTGATGGGCACAAGTGTGCTCAATTGGATGCAGTGCAATCGAGCGCACTGCCTTTAGAATTAGCCTCACATGTAAAATACAAATTTGTAGATCTTTGAGTTAGCTTTCCAAAGACACCAAGATCACCCCAATTGGAGTTCTACAACTTTAGATATGACCATTTTGGTGGAAGTCGTCGGGTGCGAATCATCGCTCAACTCAATTTTGCCGCCAAAGCTCCCCAAACTGTTTTAAGCCCCAAATTTAATGGCAATAGCTCCAAATGAAACTTAGCAATCTACAAAACACTAAAACACCAAAACTAACCAAAACATTAGAAATTAACAAAGTTAAAAGGTTAACAAACATAAGTTAAGGGGGGTCAAATATACAATATTTGGAACCGATCAAATACCCCCAAACTTACATTTTGCTAGTTCCTTAGCAAAACAAAAATGAAAAAACAATGAAAAAAATAAACATAAATCCGCTTTCGTGGGAGAAACGACTGTATTTAATATATGTAACAAGCCTTTTAAACCCCTAGGCATCCCTAGTGGACGAGTGAAGTCTTGTGAGTGTTTTCCAGGAATGACACCTACAAACAATTATTGGCACTATGTTATTAATGGACAAAGCCCTTCACACAAACACATGGTTCATACATCATTAGCAAATTTAACATGTTGAACATATAAACCACATCATCTAGGCATCCAAACATCATTTCACTCAAGGTTGGAAAATTGAGACAACACATGCTCCATAAAGTGCAAAGTGTGGTAACACAAGATCATTGGGCTTCAATTATTCTCAAGACGTGTATCCCCAAAAATCATAGGAAATGCAATGTGATTAAAATAACCGAGGCTTGATTTGAAAAATGTAATTTTTTTGTGTAGGCTATACAATGCTGCCTTAAACTTCTAAATGACTTATATAACGAGTGCTAGGCCAGTGACTCCCAAATCAGGTGGTTTTGTGGCACTAGATGTAGAGACATCCCTAAGGGCTTAATTACTCAAGTTAAAAAGAGTTACGAAGCCTAACTAGCCATACAATATTTTAGTTGAAATTTCTCATCTTTTGACGTGAACACTCACTGCTTGGCCAGGCAAGAGGTCTGGTTACTCAAAGAGAAGTTCAACTTATGATTTTTTATTTTTTTAAAATTTTTTTTTACAACCAAGGTTTATCATCACACATCGCATCAATCTACGAATCTCAAGAAAAACACTCCTCAAGTCTAATTTCATACCCCACAGACCATATGCTAGTGTGCATGTGAAATAACAGTCAAACAAGTGGAGTCTCTCTAATCTAACACATGAATCAAAAACCGGGATTTCTAATGATATGCACTGTTCAAACAAGTTAAATACGCCAATGACATGCAATCCACAGTTACGATGTAAGTTGCCCAAATAACAACATAGCAACAAAAGAAAAAAATTTATATACAGACAAAAACAAATATATATAAACAAAAACAAAACAAAAGAAGTAAATAAACAAACAAAATAGACAGACAAAGTGTTTGTCTACAACCCCAAACTTAAATGACACATTGTTCCCAATGTGGAAGGCAATACTATAGAGTGGGATGAGAAACCGAAGAGTACAAAATCCAAGGCGTCCCTTAAACTTGAATATCAAAACATCTGTCAAAAACTAACAGTAATCTTTTTCTAACAAGCACAAACATCAAAAAGTTAATTGCTATTAGAAACTGAATAAAATAAAAATAAAAAGGGCAACGACGCCAAAATTTGGTTGTACCAAAAATAGTACTCGCCAATTGTATGAATTGTTTGTAGTAAAGTGGTTGTGCAAGTGCGAGTGTCGAATCCCACAGAGAATCGAGTTTGTCAAAAACTAATTTTAAAGTGCCTAAACTAATTCTATCTTAACCTAGTTCCAATATCAAACAGTTGGCGTGCATAAGATAAAACCTAATTAAAATGCAATAAAATAAATAAATAAAAACAACTAAGGTCCCTAATTTACCTCACCACAATTTAATTAACATATAAGCATGTTAATTCATACATCTATCAATCAATTAGGCTAAAATGCATGTCCTATTCTCACGATAGCACACACCCCCGTCGTACGGCCTACCTCTACGCATGTTCGTTTGCCTTTACAAAATCTAGTCGAATCATTTGATGTATTAACCCATAAACAATCACAATGGATGTTGAACCAAAATTGAATCATCCGATGTGTCGTTGACGACAACGGATATTGGACTCGATTAAACCATCCAATGTAACCCGGATGAATCACAACAAATATTGGACGCAAAAATGATCCATAAACAACAACCAATCACAATTTTGTCACGAGATTGTGATTGAATCAAACATACGTTAAATTAAATGACAAAAAATATAAACTAAACATGAATATATATAAACAAATTCATAGTGAGGGAAATGAGAGGCTAAAATAAAATAACTAAAAGCATTAAATGATAAAATGACATTTAGAGGGTTTTAATGATGAACAGGAAGGATTTAGGCCACAAGGGGCGCCTTCTAGCGTTTTCCAAACGTGGGTTTGTTTACAAGAGAAAGGGGGATATTTATAGGCTAATTTTTAGGATTTCAGTGCTACCAGGTCAGTTAAGTGTGCTCGATCACACGCGGTGCAATCGATCACATTCGTGCATGAATTTCTGCATCTGATGGGCACAAGTGTGCTCGATCGCATGTAGTGCGATCGAGTGCACTGCCTTCAGAATTAGCCTCACATGTAAAATACAAATTTGTGGATCTTTGAGTTAGCTTTCCAAAGACACCAAGATCACCCCAATCGGAGTTCTACAACTCTAGATATGGCCATTTTGGTGGGAGTTGTTGGGTGCTAATCATCGCTTGACTCAATTTTGCCGCCAAAGCTTCCCGAACTGTTTTAAGCCCCAAATTTAATGGCATTAGCCCTAAATGAAACTTAGCAACCTACAAAACACTAAAACACCAAAACTAATCAAAACATTAGAAATTAACAAAGCTAAGAGCTTAACAGACATAAGTTAAGGGGGTCAAATATACAATATTTGGCACCGATCACTCACACGTAATCGTTTTCCTGTCGGTGAGTATAACAAGCTACGAGAGAGGAAGATTTGGCCTTGTGAGATTTTGCAGAATATAAATTACAATGCATATTGGCTACATCTTCCAAGTCATTTAAAGATCTCAAACGTGTTCAATGTGAAGCATTTGACTCCATGTTTTGTTGATACGGACAAAGACAACATGAACTCGAGAGTTCTTTTCAATGTACTAGGGAGACTGATGCATGAGAATAATAATAATGATAAATTATATTATTATTTATGCTTTAGTTTTCCTTTTTCAACAAGGATTAGGTTTTTCCTTTCCTATTAGTAATTGTTTTCCTTTCCCTATTAGGAGTTGTTTTCATTTTCCAATTAGATTTGTTTTTTTCTTTTTCCTTGTTAATTTAGGTGATACCTAGCCCATATAAAGGCATTTAGTCTTTGTTATTTTTCAGCTCAGTTTATATTATCAATTAAATTTAAGTCTTTCAGAGTTATTTCTCTGTTTGCTTATTTTGGGCAATTAGGGACTTTCTCTTCCCTATTTGTTGTTTTCTCTCTTCCTGAGTTTCCTTTTCAATCTTCAATCCTTAGTTTCTGTTGCTATTAAATGCTGTTAGAACAATCCTACTTCTATCTGGCGTCAGTGCCTCTCCAATCTCTTTGGTGAAGTGTAGCAACGGTTCACCACAAAAAAGTGAACAATTAGTAACGCTCATTTACTAACGTGTTACATATCTTAAAACGTTAGTAAATGGGCCGTACATACTATTCCTAACGTTTCTAACACGTTGGGAAAGTGGCAGTTAGAAATGGAACATTTCCTCACGTGTTAGACTATAAAACGTTAGTATTTAGTAACGTGTGACTGTTCACACGTTAGCAAATGTAAAATATTTAAAAAAAAATATTGAAAACATGAGCTAACGTGGCTAAATATTTACGTTACTATTAGGTAACGTTGCCTTTTATTACCACGTTAGGTTATGTTTTAAAAAAATAATAATTTACATTTCCTAACGTTTTAGTCGGATACTAGTAATTGAAATTTATTTCCTAACGTTTTACTCATACACACGTTAGCAATTGCAATTATTAATTTTAATTCACGTTAGCTTATGTATTTTAAAAAAAAATCAATTTCCTAACGTGTTGGTCATATACGTTAGGAAATTGAATTAAATTTCCTAACGTTTAAATTATATACGTTACAAATTGCAGCTCTAAAAAAAATTTCAATTTCCTAACGTTTTGGTCATATACACGTTAGCAATTGTAATTAAATTTCCTAACGTTTGATTTATATACACGTTACAAATTGCAACTCCATGCCTAACGTTTTACTCATAGGCACGTTAGGAATTGCAATTCCATTTAGTAACGTTGTCTTTTCTGCACACGTTAGTTTTTGTGTGTTAGTAATTAGCTTACATTTCCTAACGTTTTTGATCATACACACGTTACCAACTGTGTTTTATTTATTTGTCATTTGCCAACGTGGGGGACATCAAACACGTTACGAATATTTTAAATTTTTTTTTCGTTTTTTTTTTTCATTTTTTTGTTTTAATCACCTAATTCACTCCAACAAACATCCAACCTAATTCATAATGAAAATTATATTAAAAAACACTCCATCCATCACATTTATATCAAAAACATATACATCTTATACACACATTAATGCTATCCAAACTATACACACAACAAGTAACCACATTCATCATATATAAAAATTAATTAACAAACAACTTAAGTAAAAATAGATCAACACTTTGATCCGATATATACAATCACAACAAAAAAAAATACAAAAATACAAGTCACGTGGTCGACAGCAGTATATATCCAACACACCACCTAGAGTCTTCCGTGGAATTGAAGTGATCGAACAATGTAGATAGGTCTTGATCGAGAATCTGTAGAAAAATATATAAATTGTCAATAAATCATGAAAACAACTTAATGATTAAAAAAAAAAAGATAAAAAATTAAATTTTGTTGTTTTGGTATAAAAAAAACACTACGAGGTGACAAATAAAATTGAATACTAACATTTCCTTTTTGAACATATAGTTCCAGTGTCATTTACATAAAAAGAGAGGGATAAGATGCTATTCAAATCTTGATAACAAGTTCTGGCGCTTGTGATTATATTGGAGGCCAAATTTCGAAAGAAATAAAGTGAACTTTCCGTTTGCATCTTCATGTGTTGGGACCTCTTTCCAGATACAGACTTGCATTAAATTTATAATTTCATTACTCTTTTTTCTCTGTACCTTTTCGTATTGTTTATTTGGCGTCACTAAAATTAGTGATTTTATATTCTTCAAGAGATTTATTATGGATTTGTGATCATGATGCCAACCAGGTAAGCTTATGCAGAGTTCACTGTCTCTAATTAATATGATATAATTGATACTTCCATTTGTGTCTGATCAACCCCTTAATTATACTCTAAAGTTCTAATTAACCTTCTTTTTTTTCTTTTTCTTTTTTTCTTTTGCAAGTACTCAGTTTGAAGGGGTTTTTTAATTACTTTTCATTGTTTTATTAAAGAAACTGAAGACTTAATGACATGAGTTTGTTTAGGGTTTAAGGTCAACAAATTCAAAATCAAAGTTTGTTTATATATATTCTCCCTCTCCCGCACAGATCTTGTCATTGGGTTTATTATAACCCTATGGTTGTTTATATGTATGCATAGGTTATTGTTTACATGGTTGCAATAAGAATTATGTTAAAAGAAAAAAAGCTTAAAGTTGCGGTCAACGATCTATCTTAAAACTATCAATTTTCAATTGGTTGATCACAAAATCATTGCTATTTTTTGGAGAGTTTAGATGTTAACAAATTCATCTAATTAAAAAAATGAGTAACTACAAGCAACAATTAATTAAAAGATATGTATTAGTGAAGATTTTTATTTGAAGATTTTTTATTTTTTAACTTTTAGTTTTGAACTCACAAGGTGAATTGATCTCATAGTGCCTTTTTCTAACCACTATGCTAATTAGAGTCATTTGCTGTTGGCAGCTGGTCTTTTCCATCCAAAAAAACTGATTATTACATAAGTTAATTACGTACAGATAATTCAGGTTAAGAAGTCAACAAAATAATGAAGGAATAAGAGCTGTCACCAAAGTTAATTAATAACATATTCCAGTAGATTAGCTTCATTTATACAAGAAAAAAAGCATGCATGCAGACTTGTTTAATGCTGAAAACTACTTCCAACTAGTATTCAAGCCATTTCTATGTGTATGGAGGCATAATATGAGAATATTCATCAAACGATTAAATTTGTTTCCAATTTTTTTTTTTTTTTTTTTTGTATGATCACCACCAAGTAAAAAAGCACCATAGCACTAGTGAATATCAATACAAAATAATTGACCAAACCATAAACTCAGCTTTGAAAAGTACGAAGGCACAATAAACCATAAACTCAGCTTTGAAAAGTATGCAAGACACAATATCGTCGTTCCTTATACAACATATAGAAGCCACAAGGTTTTGGGCCCTTGCATTGACTAACACATGCCCTACATAGGGGAGTCCAACCTCTCATAAAATACATATATTCTCCCATCTCACTTGTCACAGAAGTGAGATGATTTAAGGGGGAGCTGCTCCACGTGAGAAGGAGAGGGGGGTCCCCATCCTTTTCTTACCCACTCGACAGAGAGAGTGCAAGAGAGAGAGAATGTGAGTGTGAGAGATAGATGGAGGAAAGGAGAAGAAAGAGAAAAGAAGGAAGTAGAAGAGGGGCTGTTTCCTCTAGCCCAGATCCGAAAGAGAGATTCAGAAGAGAGAGAGAGCTGCTGTATGGAAGAAGAGAAAAAAAAAAGGGGGTTTTGGAAAGCTCCGCCCAGTCGATATCAATAACTCCGATCAATGACCATCCGTGGTCCGATCGAGATGAAATTTGTGGGAGGTTCACAATGCGTGAATGTCCATTGTGAACGGTGGAGATTGGATTTGGAGCAATCTGTAGTTATTTTCTACCCCATGAACAGAACCCATCTCACTTGTCACAAAAGTATGATTGCAGCTGATCTTCTTTTCGTCTCTCTCAGTTCTGTCTCCCAAGCCTACTCCAAAAAATCCTACTGAGAGAAAAACCCAGAATCCCGGCTCCCCAATGCCAAGGCGCTCTTCAAGGTATTTTCTTTATGTTGTTTAGAATATGTTTGGTTGGTGGGAAAATAAGGAAAGGAAGAGAAAGTGAAACCTTCTAACTTTTGTCCTTTTGGTTGGGTTTGGTCTCTCTGTCTCCCACGTGACTTTTCTTTTCTTTTCATCTCTATGTCAGCTCTCTGTCTCCCAAGCCTACTCCAAAAAATCTTATGAGAGAAAAACCCAGAAACAATTGCCCTTTCCCAGCTCCCCAAGGCGCTCTTCAAGGTATATTCTTTTTCCTTTTTCTTTTTGTTCTTTAGAATATGTTTGGTTGGTGGGAAAATAAGGAAAGGAACATCTGATTTGTTGATTTGCAGAAAGTGAAACAAAGCTTTTGTCCTGTTGGTTGGGTTTCTTGAAATGAGTAAAAAGTTGAAGAGAAAAAGAGAGAAGTACAGATTCAAATGCTGATTTGTTGTATTCAAATGCAGATTCAAATGCTCTTATGGTTTCTCCATTGTCGACGAGTGATCCTCCTCACCGTCAACTCCTCCTCCTCTCCGGTCAGCTCTCTCTCTCATGAGTTCTCGATTCTTTAGATTTGTAGTTGAGGGATGTGAATTGAATGGTGCTCTGTTTCAGACTGTTTGGTTTCCAAATGTAAGAGAAAATTAAAAGAAGCAAGAGGCACCATTTTCCCAAAAATGAAGTGGATCTCTACAAGTTGTCGCGGCCGGGCAGGAAGTATAGGATATAGAAAATTAATGAGATATATATCCGCATTAGCATGCAAATTAATAGACAACAAAATCAGATTTCATTTCAATAGGTTTTCGATCTCTCTCTACTCTAGATTTAATAGGTGTTTGAACTAGGTGAGGTCTGTGGGTTCTTGCTCTCCGGTTCTCCAAAATGGGACTGTGTAAGTAGGACAATGGTGAATATGAGGACATGATAATTTTTATTAATCATTTCGAAGCACTCCTATAATCTCCATTTGCTTTTTCTTGCTCACATGTTGGAATAAATATGTCACACATTAATGTGATGAATGTAGAATACAAAGCACATGGTTACGAAGTTGATTTTTTTTTTATTAGTAAATTCAATTTTATTAGAAGGCACAAAATGGCACAACCCAAGTACATTGGGAGTTTCCAAGGACACTCAATTAGGGAGGAGGAAGAACACAGATCTAGAAATTCTAAAAATTTAAAGAAGAACCAACTATAGAGAGCAACCATCCACACATAAAGTGTTTTGAATATCAAAGCTTTTAACTTTTCCTTTGTTGTCTCACAACCTTCAAAATTGATGGCATTGCGTTCTCTCCAAATGTACCATATCAAACAAAGAGGGACCGACCTTTAGACATTTTTTCTTTTTCGGGATAAGTTAACTTTATCAAACAAAACGAAAAATACCTTAGAAACATAGGGGAAGCAAAGCAAACAGCTCCCTAAACCCACAAACAAAGAAAGCAATACAACCAAAAAGCTAGTTAGGTAGCTACAACACATTCAAGCCAGTCCAACACGTGTGGATTTACTTATTTAATATAATATTTTCCATCACGTGTGGATTCAAACTATTCCTTTATAAGTTGAGTCAAACACTTAGTTACTTAACCTATTGGAATGAGAAGTAAATGTCATTAAAAATGTTCGAGCTAAAGACTTTTAGTATGATATTATATTAAATTATAAATTATCACAAAAGCTTAAACTTAAAGGAAAAAGCTTAAACCTAAGGTACCAAATTGTTTGTGCTATATAATGTTATTGCAAAGATGGATTTTGGATATATTTTAACTTTCTAGCTTTATATCTTCCTATGAAGTGAGAAAACAAAGATAGCTAATAATCCAATTTTATATGTACATAATGTGTTAGCTATAGAAAAGGGTAAGCATTGAAATATTTTTCAAGTAAATAGAATTTTCTAAAATAGCACATATACGTACCGCACTATACGTAAAGTCGTTGTCATTTTGTCACCTTCGAAAGACGCGACTTTTTTGTGGTCGGTGTGACATTTCGAGTCTCATTCTGATCTTTATCTACGCATAGTATATAACGAACTATGTTATATATGTTCGTCTTGGATATTAAATATATGCACAACATTTTATTCTTCTACGAAATTTAAAATCACACTTCAAGTTTTTTTCGTATGCTATATGATCTTATTTTATGTTTATAAAATGCAATATACTATTACCTTGTGTTCTATCGCCTGGTGATCGGTGGATGATACGTGCAGGTGACCCTACATCCTGCGAAGCATGCCCGGTCTTTCGACTCTGGCCGAGACTGCATTGATGTCCCTCAAGCGAGCGAAACCGCTCCTCATACTGTGCCGCCTGGTGAGCTAGCGCCTCCTCCATCCGCTTAGTGAATTGCTGAGTCATTGCATCCATCTGCTGGTTCATCTGCCGGTTCATCTCCCGGTTCATCTCCTCCCTCAGCTGCTGTTCTCTCAATGCAAGTGCAGACTGAATCATTTCCTCTACTACGGCGGGGGTTGCATTGGTCGTGTGTATGTCTGAGTGGATGTGTCCTCAACCGCGAATATTCTTGCTCACTCCACGGACCGACCCGCATACTCCGGCTTATTGCCGTGAGCACTGCATCGCATCATTCGGTGCCCACGAATCGTCCCCTCGGCCCCTCTACAAGTGCGGCGGTGAGTCCTCAAGCCTCCGCATCTCTGCACATTACATACACACGGTCATCTCACACATCCAACTATTAATCATATTTAAAAAAATTGATATGTGTGTTTCAAGCATACCACTCTCTCGGCAACCAAGTCATTTGGATGGCTACCGTCTTTGTTCGTGTGGGTCTTGATATAATGCGTCGTGTTGGGGCTTCGTTCGTTATCATGACTGCAAAATTTAACGAACAACAACATATTTTGACGTTATAATATCAAAAAATTTAATTAACTAATTTGTATATATTTCGGTTTGACAAACATACCGTCTCATGCGCATGTTGTGCAAGCTCTTTGAACCGGCGCAATGCGGTGTCATGTACAATGCTCGGTTGTGTCATTTTGCCGCATATTCCTGCATACACAAATTAGTTTATTTATTTATATGTCAATGATAAATAATTATTTACTTATGATGCTACACAACTACAAACAAACAATTGACAACCCGATTCTTCTTCTCACACCATTTAGCAGACAATATGTCCACATCCACTGGTCATACCCCTCGAGGATTGTCGACGCTCTTGCCTTCATTGACTCAGAGTGTCATCCTCGAATGGCTAATGGCTTTTTCAATTCGGTAGCGCCAATATTTTAGCTTCTCCCCATGTCCCGCCATAAGTCCTTTTTATTTTAGCAATGTCCTAGCACTATGTAAACTGTTTCTACATTAGTGAACAATTGAATAATTAATAGACCAAATAATGATATTAAATTTGGAAATAAGTGAAGACATATTAAGTTATATACACATCAAAAACATTAAATTAAGAACAATTTCTTTACACTTACCATCAAAGCATCAAAAAATTGCTCCTTTTGGTCTAATGGTACCTTCTTCCAATCGCGATATACGGATGAAGGTACCGCTGACTCATCTTGCCCGTCATCCGCGCCACTTGCCCCCGCTTTTCCCTACGGGTTGCCACATGCCATTGAACTCCACAACGACCCGTTTCCCATCTGGTATTGAATATAACTTGTGGGGGTCCTTCACGTTAAGCACTTCAATATTATTATTTGTATCTGCATTAATTTGGTAAGTAGAACATAAATTTACAATCAATATTTAATGAAAATAAAAATATATATAAATATTTAATAACATACATACATATATACATACATATACATACATATACATAGTTATAGGCATGGACGGAGCAAGAAAATTTTATGGAATAGGACTACCCAAAAACAAAATTCTAGTTGTTTACATCTTTTGTTTAGAAATAAGCCCACCTTGTTGTTTTTTAAAGTACAGACTACGTAAGGGCAAACAAAGTTACCATTTCATAGTATGAGCCACAACAATAAAAATAAAAATTTAATGGCTATAACCCAAAAAATCAAGAATGTGGCCAAAAACATTTATTGGATATGTCAATGCAATCTAAAATTAGGGTTCGAATTTTTTTGGGAGAGAGCCAAATGACTAAAATTAGAAGTAAACTGTGCTTTTTTCTTTTAATTTGTTTATTTGTTTTACTTCTATTTTTTCCAAATTTTATTTATTTATTTTTTTTTGGGTGACCATAGCCCACCCCGGTTTAGTGCTGCCCCCATCATTGGTTATAACTCTAAACATACCTATCGTCCAGACCTCGCACTCCTTCAGCTCTGGGAAATCAGGGGCCTCAGGCTGTGCTACATCCTCAAAGTGGGTTGTGTAATATCCTCTGGTGTACTGCCTCATGTGGATCATGACCACGCTTACATCGCCTCGGCTGGGATACCGCCACTCCACATGGGCATCATCTGCTGTAGTGGAACAATCTATATGGTCCATGTGCCACCATATGGATTGCCCACCGGGTTCTCTCGGTGTATGCGTCGTGAGGAAAATCTCTAACGATAAAGTGAAGCCACAGGAGTGTCGAACTCCGAATAACCGGGCTCATCGGGAGTATCGGTCGACATGATCGAGGGTCATATGGGGTACACTCGTCCTGAGTCTCGCTGTCATCACCACTCGTCTGCCTGATCAACGGTGGATGTGGGCGCCGTAGAACCCTCGTCCTACCACCCCGAACACTCATGCTTCACTGCAACATTATTCACATTCAAAACTAATTAATAGTAAATAAGGAAAAATTAAAATCCAACGCAATAAGAAAAATGGAAGGTAATCAAATGACTTAAATCAAATAAAGATTAAATTAAACAAACTATACAATCACATTTTAGGACTGAAACCTATAAAGCCAAGTGTTTCTCAGATTCTAAGAAACTCATAGCACTTTCCAATTTTTTGCTATGTTTCCAATTTTTTGCTATGTTTCCATCATATGATCATAATGGATACCATGTCTCAACTGTGAAGCTCCCAAAGAACTATAAAATTCCAACATTTTGTTTGCCAAGAAAAACTAAAATAAATATATACTTTGGACAGTTATATTTCACAATAATAAACAAGAAGTGCACTAAACTATGCCTAACAAAATGTAGCCGCCACTTTCTTGCAATAAAATAAAATAACAAGCGAGTTTAGGTTAACTAAGTGGCGGGTCATTACGGATTGTAATCGTGTCAACCTGTTTGCAATGTTGAAATCTTACATAATGTTCAAAGGAAGGAGGTGCACGGGTTCGGACTTTGTCTACCAGTAGGTAAAAAAAAAAAAACAATAAGATAATTTATTAATTATACTCTTTAAAATCACATGATTCTTAATCGTAAGGAAAGTGTATGGCACTACTTAAATGTAATGGTTAAATTATGTGGATTTGATTGTGATATCAAAGTGTTGGGCTTGTTCTTTTCTTCATTTTTTGAGTTGTGCTACTGTGGAGTCTTTATTTTGCTTTAATCTCTGAATTTTTTTATTTTTTATTTTTCCCGACGACTCCTCACTCAAGGTGTCCACTCTACAATTGCCTCATCAAAAGATTGATTGGCAGCCATGCAAGCTTGAGTCTCGCTGCCGAATAAGGGGATATTGTGGAGTCACACCAATTACAAGAGAGAGAGAACACGCCTGTTGAAACTAGCAACATCTTCCTAGTAAAAAGAGAAACGTTATTTCTTCATCTCCTAGTAAAAGATTAAATGCTGCCATACACTTTCCTTACTTAGCAAGTTCTCTTGGTCTTATGTTACCTACGGTTGTATAGTAGGACTTGTTCTAGTTGGTGGGTCTGTTAGTATTTGTTATTTTAGCTATATGTCACGTTGGTTGACGGTTGCTCCTTTGTTTTTCTTGGTTTTCTCATTGGGAATTAACTTTATTGCATTTAATTCTTCATTAAATCTATATATATATATATATAGATATATATATATTTGATGAATATTAATATAACCGCCAACAACGTTTACAAAAACCAAACCATACAAAACCAAAATAAACAACAACACAAATCTAATATAAATATAACCAACAACATAAATTTAGCAATACCCTACGAGAGAAGAGTAACCTCAACTAAATTTGACATTTGTTGTTACAAGAATATTAATATAACCAACAACATAAATTTAAATTTAAACAAATTTAAACCAAAATCGATTGTGGACAATTGCTCACAAACAACAACAAAACAAAAAATTAAAATACATTAAAACATAAAAGAAAAACACCCTAAAAGAAATTTATTATTAAAACATAAATAAATAGCAAAAATAAAACCCTTAAATGTGGGATTAACAATTTAAAAATAAAATATTTCAAAAATTTGAAATCACATAACATATTGCATGTGTGTTTTTGGAAGAGTACAATTAGAAAACTGCCAGGTATATATGTTTTGTATATATGCATACCGGAGAAGGAGGAGCTCGCCGGAGGAGATAGCCGGGGGTGGGTGTTCACCGGAGCAGGGGAGACGCGAGAGAGCTAGTGCCACACCAAGAAGGCTGGTGGGGAAATTATTCTCTGATGGGATGAGTGGAAATCGACGGGAGAAGGGAGCTGAACGAGCTGATTGGGAGGAGGGGAAAATGTGGGAGAAGGGACCTGAGAGAGCTGGGAGGAGGAAGAAAGAGCGGGAGCAGGGGAGACTGATGTGAGAGAGGCGGGGGAAAAAAGTTGTGGTGGAAAAAATTTTGGGGGAAGAGGAAGAAAGAGAATGGGGTGCGGGCCAGTTGGGGGCCACGCTAACCCCATTCCTAACGTGTGATGCATTCCACACGTCACCTTTTGGTGACGCGTGGTAGTGTGCCACGTGGAATTCCTGACGTGGCAAACTGCCACGTCACCAAAGGGTCCAAAATTTTTTTTCTTTTCAGCTGCATGCATTCCTCTAACCATACGTAAATAACTTATGCATAGACTGCATGCAATGGCAGATATAATCGAACGCATCAACTGACTGTCATCCCTATTGTCATTTTGTTTTTAAATTAGTTAACTATTTATAACCTAATTTTTTAATTACTCTAAACTAAGGAACTCACTAACTTGATCAAACATATAATCTAGTCTAATGAGTATAATATAACTCAATTATTAAATAATAACAACAACAATAATATGTAAAAGAAAAAAACAAAAAAAAAAACAATTACTAACGTGGGATGTGATAACACGTGGGTAATTCCTAACATCTCATCCAATTACGTGTTAGTAATTCCTAACGTGTGACTAAAATAAACGGTAGTAAATGTGTAATTTTTTTCCCTTTTCCTTAGCTTCTTTGTTAACCTAATGAATTAATGAGTAATTAATTCGTTAGTAATTCCTTTTGCCCAATTGTGGTCAATTCCTAGGGTGCGGATGAACGGGACGGCGTTCTCGGTGGGGTCAAGTGGCCCCACCTTAGAGAGATACACTGAAAAAAAATGAAATAAGAATTAAAAATAACAAATTGCCAAATATGGTAACCCTAGATAGGTCTAGGGTTACCGAATATAGTAGATAGGGTTTCACAGGGATTAATCGTGCGTGTCAGACTTCCGAGGGAGCGGTGAACAGGCCCGGGGTTTGTTCTAAGAGGACGGGTCAGAACAACCATCCTTGGACATTCGATTTCCCGACATAAAACAATAAATAAACCCCAACCATAATTTTGCATGAATTAAACAATTTCTTTATCACATTATTAGTCTTGAAAAAAATGTGATTTATCATATTCTTGGTTAATTACTAAAAACAAATTATATTGAGGAATTAAAAAAAAAAAAAAAAAGAACCCACAAGCTAACGTGGCATCACATGCAACGTCAGCATTTACTAACGTTCAATTCATCCTAAAACGGTCACTAATGAGGTGATTAATGATTAAACCCTAAAACGGTCACTAATGAAGTGACGCCTTGTTAATTTAGAAATCGTATCGATTAATGAACTAAAACCCTAGTTAATTGACATACTCCCTAAGTAATGAACTAACATATATAATTAACTAATGGAATTCACAAAACAATAACAATAATTTTTAATTCAAAAAAAAAAAAACAATTCACATTTCCTAACGTGGTGAAGGGTTACACGTGGGAAATTACTAACGTGTATGTTGATTACACGTTACAAATTCCTAACGTGTACACCAGTCCCACGTTAGTAAATGTGGATTGTTTTTTTTTTTTTTTTTTGAGTCATTAATGTGTGCTAATATTTTCATGTTGATCAATGATCATCACAATCAAATTGATAAACCGAAAGAATTCAAAAGTGGGCCAGTCGTGAACGAAACTCATAAACAAAGCTCCCATCGCGTAGAAAAGATGGAGGACGTCTAGAGCACGGGTCCCAGATCCATTCGCATGCAGAGATTGGAAGAACCATTGGATGAGACACGCTAAAAAATAAGATAAATTGAAAAATAAAAAATCGATAAATATGGTAACCCTAGATACGTCTACGGTTACCAAATATAGTAGTTAGGAAAGGTGCGCAATCCAAATCACAAGAGATTTGTTCGCATGCAGAGATTGAGAAGAACCAGGCCAATGAGGCCCGCACCTTAAAAATAAGCGAAATCGTGAAAAAAAAATCCCCCGACTGTAAGTAACAAAATTTGCACTTAAATACGTAATCGAGTTAATGAATATAAAGTTATGAATTCACCAACCTAAGTTAATATCTAATTAGTTAATATAATATAATTAAACAACATATGATAATGAGTCTCACCAAAAAAAAAAATATTACATTTGCTAACGTGGGGGTTGACCACACGTTACAAACTCCTAACGTGTGAGTCAGTCCCACGTTAGGATATGTAATTTTTTTATTTCTACTTCTTTTTTTTTTTGCTGTGTTGTAAAACTAATTAACGAATAATGAGGTGATTAATGATTAAACCCTAAAACGGTCACTAATGAAGTGAAGCCTTGTTAATTTAGAAATCGTATTCATTAATGAACTAAAACCCTAGTTAATTGACATACTAAGTAATGAACTAACATATATAATTAACTAATGGAATTCACAAAACAATAACAATAATTTTTAATTCAAAAAAAAAAAAAACAATTCACATTTCCTAACGTGGTGAAGGGCCACACGTGGCAAATTCCTAACGTGTATGTTGATTACTCGTTACAAATTCCTAACGTATACAGGTCCACGTTAGTAATCGTGATTGTTTTTTTTTTTTTTTCATAATGTGCTAATATTTCCATGTTGATCAATGATCATCACAATCAAATTGATAAACCGAAGAATTCAAAGTGGGCGATGTGAACGAAACTCATAAACAAAGCTCCCATCGCAGAGAAAAGATGGAGGGCGTCGAGAGCACGGGTCCCAACAGATCCATTCGCATGCAGAGATTCAGAAGAACCAACTGGATGAGACACGCTAAAAAAAATAAGATAAATTTAACACGTTAGTAATTGCTAACGTGGCAAAAAAATGAACAGTAGCCACGTTAGTAAATGCCGTGTTTTTTGTAGTGTCTCGGACAGGAGACCGTGTTTTGGAGCTATTATTAATTAATATAGATTCTGATGCTTAACTAGTTAATAGATATGTGACATTGAAGGGAATAAAAAATTTAAAAACACATAAGCTAACGTGGGAGGACATGCAACGTCAGCAATTACTAACGTTGAATGTCCTGCCACGTTAGCAATTGCTAACGTATGATCATCCACCACGTTAGGAAATGGTAAGTAGGTTTTTTTCTTTTTGTTTTTCTGATTAGTTTGCAATAATAATTAATTAAAATTAGGTGTAAAGTATGGTTTTTTTTTTAATAGAAAATATATATATACCAAAAATCGTGTATCATGATTAATTACATAGCCCAATTAATTAATTAACTTAACCTAATCTACCATATATAACTAACCTTGCTAATTATGTTAACCTACCTAATAATAACAATCCTAATTAGGAAACTATTTATAATTATCATAATTATGGTATACTCAATTAGTTAATTAGCTGACCTAATTAAGTAAGTATGTCAAACCATTTAATGATATAACCCAATTAGGCAATGAACTTAATTAATTGATTAGTTTAATAAAACATAATATATTAAGTAGGGAGAAAAAATAAAAAAACAAACCCATGAGCTAACGTGGCATTCCATGCAACGTTAGCAAATACTAACGTTGCATGTCATGCCGCGTTAGTAATTGTTTCTTTTTTTTTTTTTTTTTCATCTACAAATAATTTAATTGGATCGGCATTATACTTTGAAAGAATAAAATGATGCCTTCCGGCTGGTATTTTGTTACATGGCAACATCACACCCATTTCTATTTCGTAGTCGTCTTTCTCACGCTTCCTACTTATTTCGATAGCGTCGTTGGGCCTGGTTCTTCCAATGGCCCTCGCCGATACTTCCTCTATCATTGCAGTGACAAGTTAAGGGGGGGCTTTCTTTGTGACTTTCGGTATTATTAGGACGGATCTTATCCGTTTCTGATTCCTCGAGTTGGTCTTGGACAGGAGACCGTGTTTTGGAGCTATTATTAATTAATATAGATTCTGATGCACTTAACTAGTTAATAGATATGTGACCTTGAAGGGGAATTAAAAAAAATTTAAAAAACACATAAGCTAACGTGGCGGGACATGCAACGTCAGGAATTAGTAACGTTGCATGTCATGCCACGTTAGCAATTGCTAACGTGTAATCATCCACCACGTTAGGAAATGTAAACAATCAATATATATATATATTTTTTTGTATTCTTGATTATTTTGTCATAAGAATTAAAAATTGGTGAACCCTTAGAGGACCGAAAATAAATTTTTTTTCTCAACCGCTGCATCATCTAACCTACTTAATTAAGCCAATAAGAAAGATTGAAAAGAGATTGCTAATTATCAATCTAACGTACTTAATTACTATGAGATTGAAGAAAAAAACTAAAAAAAAACAAAAAACAAAAATTCCGACCCATAAGCTAACGTGCTAGGCCATGCCACGTTAGTAATTGCTAACGTGGTAAGCCATGCAACGTTAGGAATTGGTAACGTGCCTTGTCCTGCCACGTTAGTAAATGTAATATTTTTTTATTTTTTCCCTTTAATGTGTACTAATATTTTCATGTTGATCAATGATCTTCATACTCAAAGTGATAAACCGAAAGAATTCAAAAGTGGGGCCAGAACGAAGTCATAAACAAAGCTCCCTTGCAGAGTAAAGATAGAGCAACTCGCGAGAGCAAGGGTCACGAATAAACGCACAATAAAACAACTAATTAAAAGAAGGAGTAATGAAGCGTGAAGAAAAAAAACCATGAAATAGGAACGGCTGATATCTCACCAGTCAAGTAAATAAAACGGATGGTAGAAGGCCTCGTTGTTCTGCTTACTTGGCAATCGACGGCAATTCCAGACTGGAAGGTGCGCAATCCAAATCACAAGAGATCCGTTCGCATGCAAAAAAAGGAAGAACCAGCTTTGTGAGGCACGTACCTTAAAAATAAGTGCAATCGTGAAAAAAAAACCACCGAGTGTAAGTAACAAAATATGTAATCGAGTTAATGAATATAACGTTATTAATTCACAAACCTAAGTAAATATCTAATTAGTTAATATAATATAATTAAACTAAATATCAGAATAAGTTTTTTTTTTTAAAAAAAAGTACATTTACTAACGTGGGAGTAGATTACACGTTAGGAATTTCTAACGTGTCGCTCCCCACGTTAGCAAATGTGAATATTTTAAAAAAGAATTTTTGAAAACACATTTACTAACGTGTCTAATTTAACACGTTAGTAAATACTAACGTGTTTAATTTAACACGTTAGGAAATACTAACGTGTTTAATTTAACACGTCAGTAATTGGAACGGAATTTTTACTAAAATATAAATATATTTTTTTAAAAATTAATAAAAAAATTAATTTTCCATTAGTAACGTGGTATGAATCACACGTTACCAATTTCTAACGTGTGGTTTTTGCCACGTTAGTAATTACTAACGTGTTTATAATGACACGTTAGTAAAAATTTTTTTTTTGTTTTTTTTTTTGGTCCCATTTCTAACGTGTACAGAATTAACACGTTACTAATTGCTAACGTGGGAAAAAACGTGAACAGTAGCCACGTTAGTAAATGCCGTGTTTTTTGTAGTGGTTCAACCCACTTCTCTCCCTCCAAGTTATAGAAAAAAGCATACGAGAATCGGCTATGTCCTTCCTTTCTCACCACCCTATGAGTTGCACTCTTGAACTTGTTGTTGCTTAACACCTTCTCGAAATGTTGACAATGATTGTGCCTAGCTCAGGAGTTACCAGAATCCATTCTCCATTTTTGCGAACTTGTAGGCCTCCAATTTCATCTTGAAACAAAAATGTGATTAGATTCCCATCTTCATGTTTTGAGATACCATTGTTCTGATTTTCGTTGCTGCGAGGTAATGCATGGCTGTCATGAAATCCCAGCTCCTATCATAATTGTATTCCTTGAGGAACTCCGGGGGAAACCCAAATTGGCTCACATTGACTTTGCACCATATGGCCGAAATCCTCCCCATATTTACCCTCATGCAACTGAGCTTTTTGTTGTCTTAAAGTTACCCTTATGTTGGCTTTGTCACATCCAATCTAAAAAACCGCCTCTTCACCAAGATTTTAAATGCGGGAGAGGTCTTCTTATTCCCAATTGGTCTCACTCACTTTCAATTTAATGCGGAAAAGTACCAATTTTCTTGCCTTTTCCACTCTCAGCAGCCAGAATCCGGGCGCATTACCGTAGCAAATACAATATTTGGATTTAATCCTCTTATCAATCCTAATGTTCTCGTTAAATGCCCTTCCAATTGGACAAGAATGTGGTAAACTATCTTCAGAAAGAGTTTTCATCATAAACAGTTTTCGTTAGAAAACATTTAGAGAAATATATGTAAGAGGCAAGAATCTGTTAAATTACCAGTTGTCCCAAAAACTTAAGTTGATAGGAAGATACTTTAACAATGCCTCGATGAACCATTGGATGGTTCATATAAAGTTTGACATGTTTTGATTGTTTTAACTTAGTGGTAGTAATTATAATGAAATGGTTTCTTATGTAAACCATTTTTCTTTCTTTTGTTCTTTCTTTCTTCTTTTAGATTGAGTGTATTGAATTTTTGGGTTCAGGTGATTTTTCTTTACCAGAATTTGTACTTCATCTTTAGTGAAAAATCTAATAGACTCCAATTTACAACTAAGATGGGGTTACATAGGTGTTCACCAATAATATACTGACGGAAGTTAAGAATATTAAGCATGCAACAATATTTCACAAAATATATATAAAACATGTAAATCAAAGAGATATTTTGTTAAAAAAAAATCTCTGGGATAACCTTAAAAGTGATAGTTTATTGAAAATTAAAATTGCTGAAGCACCTCACCTACGCATAGTTGACCTTGTCCTAAGAGCCCAGCCAGCAGGATTGCTCGTATGCCTTGACTTTATCAAGTTTAGAGTTGTGAAATTATTTAATGATTTTATGCATTGAGGAGGACGTAGATGTTCAGACAGCGGGAGAAATGCTCCAAGTCTAATGATTTAGTCTTAATTATGTCATTGACCATATCTTCTTTTGCTAGAAAAAGCTTTCCTAGCCTAGATAGTACCATGCTAGACATTTGGTATTTTCTTGTCTACTTGTTTTTGTCTTTTTCTGTTCTAGTTATGATTTCTCCGGATTTAAAATGTTTTGTTTCAAGGAATAGAAAACAAGGCCATGTTGTTGGAATAGAAAATTCTAAAACAAATTACTTGCTCTGTCCTCTCAAACTACCGCTTCATATCTAATCTCCTTACCAAATTTTAGAGTGTTCTGTTCACCGAAAAAGGAAGCTATTGTTGAAATATTTTCAATATATATATATAAATAGAGTGAGAGTCTTGGAAATGTTTTAAATGGAAGATTTTAGAGCATTCCTAATGGAAGAGTTAAATTACATTTCTATCTAAAATAGTTCCTTAAATTGATAAAATGCCATCTACATTTGAGAAGTTAAAAAAAATGTAAAATAGATATTTTATTAAATGGGTTAAAAAAACCTACATGTTGCGCCATTATTTAAAAGAGATATTTTCTTAAATTTTCTTCTCACGTCTTTTTTTCTCCCACTATCTCTTCCAAAATTTTCTTCTTATGTTTTTTATTTTATTTTTTTTTTCTCACCTGTTTTATCTTTTTCCAACATTTTCTCCTACTTTTTCTCTTTCACATCTCATTTTTTCCAAAATTTTCTCTTATTATTTTTCTCTCCACATTACTTTATCAAGAGTACATTAATATACATAATTGAACACAACTCTATCTCAAAAGCCTAAGCTAATGAGCTAAGGTTCACTTAGGTATATTAAGCACTATTTTCTTTTATATTTTCTCAATGTGGGACACAATACTCACAAGTGCACTCACAACAATCTCCCTCTCACTTGTGAGTCTCTTCACATTGACCAAACTCCCCATTGCTAGTAACTCTTTCTACATTCCAAGAGTGTCTCGCACAAGAGTTGCGGAGCGGGACACAACTCTAAACCCAAAGCGTCCAGACACCCATCCCAGGAAAGTAACCATGGTTCTGATACCATTTGTTGGGAGATAAAGCAATATATAGTTTTTACCAAAAGTACATTAATATACATAATTGAACACAACTCTAGCCCAAAAGCCTAAGTTAATGGGCTAAAATCCACTTAGGTATATTAAGCACAATTTTCTTTTATATTTTCTCAATGTGAGACACAACACTCACAAGTACACCACAATAGTAAAAAATAAAAAAATAAAAAATAAATGATATAGATAAAAATATAACTAATTGGATGTAGGAGGCCCTTAAAAATTTATTAGTCAAACTAGATAAATTGAGTTTTTATGAGCTATTTTACATTAAAAAAAAAATAGCTCTTCCTTTGGAAATGCCCTTAAAGAGAATAGAATGAAGATTGTCCCACATTGAAAACAGAGAAGATTTTGTTGACATTTATAAGGCCCAACAAATTAAGAGTGCGTATTTTTATCTTTTTATTTTTTGAGTGCATAAAAATACTTCTCCACTATAACTAACTCGTTATTCTCCAATTCATTTGAACCAAAGAAAATCTTAATTCTGAATTTCCAAGCTTAAAACTCCGCAAAGGTTTATGCTTGGAAAAAGGTTTTCCTAGGCAGAATCATTTCAACTTCATGGTAATATGGATATTTATTTAAATAGAAAACAAAAAATATGAATACTTATTTTTGAACTTAAACCCATTATTATTATTATTATTATTATTTTAACAAAACCCAGTGCTTCTATTAATGGACTTTTCCATCACCCATTATTAACTAAAACTAGTCATATACATATAAAGGAATAAATAATTTTATATTATTATTATTATTATATTTTATTTTTTAATTCCACCCTCTGAAAATGAAATTTTGGGATCCGCCACTGCCTAAGGGAACCAAGTGAAGGGCAAGCTTCTTTCTCTCTGCATTGTAGAGAGTATGTCCAACATTAGCTCCACCCTACTTTTAGAGAAGAAGAAATTTCAATTAAAATACATATTGGCTTATCAGGAACCACCAACATGCCTGAGATCTGACTCAGCGACGCGATCCTGCTTGTCTGTCCCTAGGTTCTGTATGGCAGAGATTATCGGACAAGAGCAGTCTGTAATCAGTTATTGATTGATTAATAGGAAGTGTTTTGTTTTGACAAAATATATATATAGGGGTTTGCTAGGGGTTCTCCTGTAGTGTTTTCCTAGCGTTCTCCAATCCTACATAGAACATGATTTAAGAAAAAATAAAATTGTAGTACATTTTTTTGCTAACAAATTAATTTTTATGAATTAATAGTTAGGTTCTAATGCTTTAAAACTTGTTTTTGGATTCAAAACTAAAACTTAAGAGTGGAAGGTTAACCTTTTAGGAATGATATCACCCAAAATGGATTTGATCATCCTAAATTTGATGCTAATACCTCAATTTTGGTGCTAATGTCTCATAAATTTGGTGCTAATGCCTCAAATTTGATGCTAATGCCTAAAAAAACAAGTGGTGGAGGCTACAACAATTTTATTTTTTCTTAAATCATGTTTTACGTAAGACTATGAGAACACTAGGAAAACCTATGGGGAGAACCCCTAACATTTTCCATATATATATATATAAAACAACAACAACAACATTTTGCAATATTATATAGTAGACCTAGGATTTTAGTGCAACAAACAAATTAATGCGTGTTTAGGAGGATAAGTTATAATGGCGGGGGAGTAATTAAGAAAAATATCTCCCTTTCATATCTCCAGAATTTAGGATAGCCATAAATGAGATGTAAAACTTAGTCTAAGGATTTTTTTTAAAATGTTAAATACTCTTTTACCCTATGCGATTTAACGAGCTCATTTTTTGTCTCATGAGTTTTGTTTTATATCATACTATCATAGCATGTACCTCAATTATGAATAAATAGGAAATGATACACCAGTTAAAATTCCGTCCAGAAATAGATGAAAATTCACGTTAGTACCTCTAAAAACTTGACATGTGTCCATATGCCTAATTAAAAAGAATTTAAAAAATTAAAAATCGAATTAAATTAAAAAAAAAAAAAAAGTTTTTTGGAAAAGAGGTGCGTGGCTTCCGGCGACCTCCATGCCACTTCTAACTTTTCTTGAAACATGCCCAAGGGTATCATATCCTCTTTTCTAAAAGAAAATGGATTAATAAACATTGGAATCACTAAATAATTAAAAAGGAGGAGAATATTGAAAAGGTTACAAGTAGCAGAAGGTCTAATATCTGTACATATTATTATTTATTACATTTTAATCCAAAATTATCTAAGTTTCAACCAACACTTAAATCTTTGGAAAGGCCATGGTGATAAGTAGCCAAAGAACCCATCTTTCTACATCCCCTCTTCCAGCAGCCAACTGGAAAAAACTTTGGAAACTAAATCTTAATGACAGGCTCAAACTCTTCCTTTGGAAAATAGCTTGGGACATTGTCCCTCCAAGAGTAGGTTAAATTCAGTTTTCCCATTCCCTAAATTGATCTAGTGTGCCCTTTATGCAAGGTAGAAGAGGATTCTCTTTCTCATCTCTTCTTTAATTGCTTTTTTACTAGAATCTCTTGGAGACAATCAGCATGGCCTTTAGATTCTTTGAAGTGGTCTAGTTTAAGTCTAGCTGAATGGATTCAAGGCATTTTAACCCCTTCTAGTTCTTTTGGTTTTAACTATGCAGATTCTCATTATTTCCAGATCTTTGCTGCTGTATTATGTGACTTGCTTTGGTTCTATAGAAATCAGGCTGTCCACAAAGGAGTCATCCCAGCTGTGGCTTCTGTAGCAGCTCACATCAACAGAGTTGCTCTGGAGCACCACGCAGCCTGGTCATCAAAGTTACATCCTCTTAAAGAAGCTTGGTTGAAACCTCCTACTAGTTATTGCAAAGTCAATTTTGACACAGCCATCCGTGAGGCCTTCTCCACACAAGCTGCTGTCTGCAGGAACTCTAAAGGTCAGATCATCAAAGCAATCACTCAAGTTAGCCCCCCATGCAGTCCAGTATATGGGGAAGCCCTTGCAGCCAAGTTAGAAAGTGTTCTAGTTTCCTCCCTAAAGCTGGACAGATTCATTATAGAAGGAGACTCTCATATTGTAATTTTATCTTTAAACAATCCTTCTCTTAGCATTGATTGGCACATTGATCATGTAATCTCAGACACGCTAGCTAGCCTTCAAGTCTCCTCTAATTGGGGGGCGAGAAAGATTAACAGAAGTGCTAACTTCTGCGTCCATTATGCAGCATATAGGGCCGCGGCTAGGGTTATCCCGGGCTGCATTCCCTACTTCTCTCCCCCTAGTTCCATCCCAATTTGTAGTGGAAAAGATCCACCCTCCTTACTCCCTCCTTTGTGAGGGTTTTTTGTTCTTTCTTGGCTGTTCTCAGCTGTTATGAATGGTCAATTTTAAAAAAAAAAAACCAACACTTAAATCCATTGTTATTAAATAAATAAATAAAACACAAAAATGTGGTCTTTTTTAAAAAAAAAATACAAAAATGTGGTCTTAATAGATAATGAAGGTAACTGAAGAAAGAGAGGAAAAAGAGAAAACATGTTCTTAGGTGTGGCCAGGAGAGAGGCAAAGTTCAGATTGTTAAGCCTAGCTAAGTCCTGAATTAGAACTTTGACTCTATAATTTTTCATCTTCCCTCTAGAATATCTCCCTTTGCGTTATATATTGCACTTGGGTTATCGAGGGACTTCAAATATTAATTTAAATAATTAAAGTTATATTTTTTTTTTTATAAACATAAGGTTTTGAAGCAACTGATAATTTTTATGGTTGATAGACATGAAGCCTATTATTTACATAATATATAGCAATATTCATTCAAACAATTAGATAGAAAAAATGGTAAATAAAAACGTAAATACCAAATTAAAACCACACTAGCATGCTTTTCAAAAGTTTTGGTCATATATAACCACCTATTATGATATATATTGCGCAGGAAAAACGAAGAAAAAAGAACAACACAACAACATAGAACTTCTGGAAGGAAATAAAGATTATAATTTAGATATTGGACCTTATAATGCTAGCAACCTTTTGAATCCTTTTTTATCATTTATTTATTTAATTATTTCAATGTTTGTTAATTTATTATTTTAGAAAAGAGGAATGTGAAGGGCATGTATCAAGAAAATATAAAAGTGAAATCTCTAACACTATGTGGATTCAAAAATTTATTAATCGTGCACTTGCTCTACCACTACCAAAAAAAAAAAAAAAAAAAAGAGAAGAAAAAAAGAAAAAAAAAAAGAGGCAATTAATGTCGTTTTTTAAAGAACTCTATTAATTAATGAAAAAAAGGACACCAATCAATTAACCTTAGTTTCCTTGGATGCATGCTATATGTTGAAAGAGTAAAATAAAAGGAGAGTACATAAGCAACTATTTTATTCCATTATTATAATATATTGCCATGACATTACAAGAAGGGAAACATGGAAAACTTTATTCAAACCGTCTAACAGTTCATGGTGGCCATTACATATAGTTCTCTAATTATTGTGCTGCAAACGTTTTCTGAAGATTGTCAACCACATTCTTCTCTAATTGGAAGGCCTTGATGAGAACATCCGGATTGATAGGAGGATTGGCTCCAAAAACATTCTTTGCTATGACGATGAGCCCAGGATTCTGGCTGCCGAGACCAGCGAAAGCAACAGCGTTGGTGGTTCCAACATTAAACTGGAAGTGAATGAGCCCAATTGGGAAGACGAAAACGTCTCCCGGGTATAGAGTTTTGGTGATGAAGCGGTTATCCGGGTTGGATGTCACAAAGCCAACATAGTACCCTCTATGACTACTAGAATTTCAGTGGCACGAGGGTGAGTGTGAGGTGGATTTAGGCCGTACGGTGCAAAGTCTAAGCGGGCTAGGGATATGCCTAGTGTGTTGAGGCCAGGTATTTTGTTCACGTCCAAAACAGTGACATTCGACCCAAGTTGATTTGCAGTGCTTCTAGGAGTGTTTAACCCCTGAAAGAAGAAATCATTAGCAGTGACAAGCTTTGGGTCCTTGCAGAACTTCCCATTCACAAATACTGCACACACACACACAAAAAAAGTTTGTTAATATCACAAGACACTTATGTAATCTCTCCTAGCATAATAACATTGATATATATGTAGATCCCAGGGATGAGAAAAAAACAATCAAGAAGAAGTAGAGGCAGAAGGTGTAGATATACCAGCATCAGCGGTAGTGTTAAGTGCAACACAAAAGTCTTGCAGAGGAGCAGGGTCATAAGCTGAGGCAATGGAGCAAGCCAAAGCCATGAGTGCCAAAGTTACAACGTAATTAGGAAACCCTTTCATCCTTCTTGTGGCTACTATTCTCAGCTTCTGTATTCTCTGAATTCTTGGTCTTGTGAGGAATGAGAGATGTTGCATGGGAACATGTCTATTTATGGCCGGGAGTCAATGAACCGGTCTATGTTTTTCACTAGATGCAGCCTGCAAGACATGTTTTTTATTTTTTCAATCTTCAACGTAGGGTTACGATTTTTTATTCAGTGGTTGAATCGGCCATTTCTTAACCACTAAAATTTGCAGAGATTAGAAATATTGCAGCCAAATTCGACCACTTCAATTAATGGAGTGGCGGAAAAGAAGTTGTAAAGTTACATATAGAGATTGTATATATATATATATATATATATATTAAGCTTCGAAATAAGGTAGGGGGAGAGCAGCCAGCAGGGTTGCTTGTATATATGCCATGACTAAACTATTACGAGCACTTAATTATGTTTTGAGTTTCGAAATTATTATAATGACTTGATGCATTCTACGTACGCAAATTTAGATGTTCAAACAGCGTGAAATGCTCCAAGTCAAATGATGTTATCATAACTCAATAATATTATCTCCTTTTGCTACCCTAGAAAAAGCTTTCCCAGATACTACCATTCTCTAAGGCATTTGGCATATACTTGTCTTGTCTAGCTACTCTTTTTTATTTTTTATTTTTTAAGATTTGAAAGGTTTTTTTTAGGTTGTTGGGGAATATATTCATGCATACGCAATTTAATGTTTCTGGTATTTCGTTTACAACAGAAGATCTAACTCCAATTAAAGATTTCAGACATGAAGTCTGCTCTTTGGATGTTAGATGCAGCTTAATTTTCTTTCAAGGAATTAGAAAACAAAAGCATATTGGAATCGAACAGTTTAATATCGAGCTATCCCCTATATGTAATATACCAATAATTTAACATTTGGAAAATGTCTCCTATATATCTGTTTCCTAAGGACAATGTGTCCGGTATTTACTGTACCAATTAGTTATCATTAGGACAAATTCCATTTTGTTCTCTCGGATCAACTCATGCACAACACATAATCAAATCCTCTCCAATTCTTTTGAACTAGGGAAGAGCTCGTGCTTTAAAAAAGAATGGCAAAATTGTTATTTCATATTTTTTTGACAATTTTGTCCATTTGTTCAAATTGTTATGATATTTGATATTATTCAATTATGTTGCCTTATTTAGTCTAGGGTTTAGTTTATGATTTCTTGCTCACTACTTTTTCTCTTTCTATAAATAGAGAATTATGTAATCATATCAATATTAATATAGAAGAGAATAATATAATGTAGTCCTATATTTCCTTCATCTCTCTCATTTTTCCGGCCGATTGTTCCTAATCCTTCTCCGGTTGATCGTTTTGCTTTCTGTTTTATGTTTTATTTGGTTTTCCTGTATTTTGTTTCCTTTGTTTTATTTTATTTTGATTTTCCTTTGTATTTTGGTTTTGTTGAGTTTCTCTGTATTTGCTTTAGTATTTCCCTGTATTACTTCTCTCTATTTGTTTCATGTGTTTTTTAGTTTTTACAATTATGCCGATCTTCTCCGCACCTGTTTCGCCACTCTCCATCCACTGTCGGGCCTTTTTCTACGCCTCCACCGGTCGAGCTTCCAACGTGTCTTTCAGTGTACGAGATTTGTTTGCACGTGATCGATGTCAAGGAATAAGTGTTGGCCTAGGGTTCTCAGTCCTCAGTGTTAAGGAATAAGTGTTGGCCTGGGGTTCTCAAACCTCAGTGTCAAGGAATAAGTGTTAGCCTACGGTTCTCAACCCTCAGTGTCAAGAAGTAAGTGTTGGCCTGGGGTTCTCAGCCCCTAGTGTCAAGGAATAATTGCTACTTATGCATTAGTTAGTTCTGTCTAGTACAAATCTGTATTTCATTAGTTGATTAGTCATAGGTTAGCGGATCTATTTTAAGAGTCTGAATTGTAATACGTCTTGTTTGATGTTGGTATCTTTGTAGTTTTGCTACGGATACTTCAGGGCATACCCTGTATTGTAAGAGCTTTGCTCTTGATTCATGAATGAGACTAAGATGATTTTTTTTTTTTTAAAAAAAAAAAAAACAATATACTTAACATGGTATCAGAGCCACTTTCTTGTAACCTCCAATAAATGACTTTGACGTTTCTTGGCGTTCCCTCCTTTTTTGGTCATTTGCATGCACGCCAAGCGGTCATCCGCTCAAAAACTCTTCCACGCATTCATTGCAGCCTCATTTGGCAAAATTTATACCAGATTCATGCTTGCGAGGCACAAATCTACGGATCTATGGAAGATTCACCACAAATCAGCCTTTCGACACACCTCTGTTAGTTCCTGCAAGAGCCACATTCACCACCACCGTGAATCCTTTCGGCCAATAAACCACTAGAAATGGTGTCTTGACCCTAGATCGGTGGATCTGTACATTTTCAGCTAATTTTGGTATTGCACGCGCCTCCACTCGCCACGAACATAAACTATTGATTTGTACACATGCCCCACACACCACTGCTGCCCAAGCTGGAGCTACTCACTCCTCTCCAAGTCTAGATCCAAAGAGATCTCAGCCGTCCAAGCTTCCGCGCACACACCTTTAAAACAATCAGCTTGTCACTCACGCACCTCCAATGGTGTTCCACATTCCTCCATGCGTCCACATCCGATGGATCAGCTTGGTTTTCCAACCATTCGACAAATCCACCACCGGCTGTTCTAGAGCCGTCAAAAATCATCCAACAGAGATCCAACATGTGGGCACACATTGGCAAAAGGCTATGCACGGGATTCACACGCCAAAGCACTCTCTTTCCCGCAGCCACGTGGTAGCCTCTAAATGCACCACATCAACCCTAGATCCATCCAAGGCATCAAACCTGGTCCAAAACCAGTTTCTAACTGGGTCATTGGGTTCGAATCTCCAACCAGTTCAACCAAATAGGCCTATTGGGTCAAACTTTCCAAATTGATCCAACTTAGTCAACCTAGTCCACTGGGTTAGACCCGATTCATATTATTTTGGGTCAATTATATTCAATGATCCATGGGTTATAGCAAAATCTTGGCTCATGTGTCTCACCCAAATTTAGCCTATAAGGCTCTGATCCAAGGTCAAGTTCAACATTTTGGGCCCAGCTGCCTCCACCAGCCACCAGAAGCCAGTTGCAGCCGCCACCCTCCATTGACCACCACTAGTCGCCTAACTTCAACCATCTCTCTGGCGACTTTTCCGATGACAAAAAAAAAAAATCCTCTTTATTTCTTTATTTTTTTTCCCCCCAAACTCAAGCTTACACCTTGAGTTTGAGGGGGGATGTTAGAATATTTGATATTATTCTATTATGGTGCCCTATTTAGTCTAGGGTTTAGTTTAAGGTTTCTTGCCCACTACTTCTTTCTCTCTATAAATAGAGAGCTATGTAATTATACCAATATAGAAGAGAATAATACAATGTAGTGCTATATTTCCTTCCTCTCTCTTTCTCCTTCTTCCATTCTCCACAATATTTTCAACAATATATTTAACATGAATTGGAAAAGATTAAAATTCCACAACACGCTGTGTCTTAAAAATGACTAAATTACCTTAAGCTTGCTTTTGATTGCTTTAACACCTTATAACATCTCACTTTAAAAGTTTTAAATTTGGCTTATCTGAAAAGTTCTCTTATGTACTAAGGAGTGGAGTAAATGTATAATAATCATTATATACAGGGCGCTTGTCTCTTTTGGACAACAATTCTTTCAATTTCACTTGAAATGGAGATTAGCCACTTCAAAGTCACTATTTAATATTATTGCATGCAATGATGTAAATAATGGCATATCCTTTAAACTTTTGAAATGGCATGCCAATGTATTTATCACATATCATCATCTACACCACTAGATACAAAAACATTAAATCCTAACTATAAAATAACATTTCCCTATTTTGCTTGAAATGGAAAAGATCATATTATGTCTCTTGTAGTGTGGGCAATATGCAACAAAGTAAATATTATATATGGGTTACATAAATTTTTAAGGGAGTGAGAGGGGGGAGCATTTGCCCCCTCTCGCCTCTTCTAGTGCCTAGCTCCACCACTACCCACATTGGTTAAGTAAAATATGAATTATGTGTATATAAGCTCTTGGACACCCATTTCCTTGTAAGTCAGTTTTCAATAATGAGTTTTACCTAGCTAAGGTTTGTTACAATTGGTACTGGAGAATAAAATATGTTACGAGTTTGAGTCACGAAAGGGGCAACCTATAGTGTTTAGTCATTGAATAGTGATAAATGAGTGAAGTTACCAAATAAAAATTGCTACCACCAAGTTAATGTTAATAGAGTGAGTTGTCATGGATATCGGATTCGAAAGTGTAGTGGAATGTTACGATCTCAAGTGTTTCATATATATTGATTAAGTGCTATCATAACTATATGTATATGAGCTTTATCAATTCTAACGAAAGAGAAGAAAAAGAGGAAACGTGGTGTGGGTGAGAGAAGCAACGTAAAGCTGGCTAAGGCTATAAGAATATTGTTATATACCAACAAATTTCAAGGGATCTTCTATTCGGTTATATAAGTTATGTTTTCAGAACATAATTAGCTCATCCCTACTCTAGATCAAATGATACAATCTGAACACATTACTTAGTTGAATTTGTATTATGCTAGATAATATTATGTTGGTAGATAATATATTTTTCAAGGTTGCTTAGATTTAAAGGTTTCTTAGAACTAACTACCATTCCAAAGTTTTTGGTATCTTCTTGTCTTTCCCATAATTTATTTTCTTTGTTCCAGTTAGAAAGAAGTTAGAAGTGATATTTCAAACACTTGGTGGATTCAAAGTTTATTAAGTCGCTCTACCTTAGTCACCAAGCAAGCTACTTTGAGAAAAACGCAAGTTCATAAACAACCATTTAATTTCATTATCATTATATATTGCTAAGACGTTACAACAAGGGCAGCATGGTAGACTTTATTCAAATGAACCATCTAATGGTTCATTGTGGCTATAACATATAGTTCTCTAATTACATATTTCTAGGCCACATTACAACAAGCCAAACATGCCAAGCTTTATTCAAACCATCTAACGGTTCATTTTGGCTATAACATATAGTTATCTAATTCTTAATCCCACAAAATTTTTCTAAAGAGAGTCAGCAACATTCTTGTCCAATTGGAAAGCCTTGATGAGAACATCTGGATTGATAGTAGGATTGGCTCCAAAAACATTCTTCGCTATGGTGATAAGCCTAGGATTTTGGTTGCCGAGACTGGCAAAGGCAACAACATTAGTATTTCCAACCATAAACTGGAAGTGAATGAGACCAATTGGGAAGTCAAAGATGTCTTCTGCATTTACGGTTTTGGTGAAAATGCGGTTATCCGGTAATCCTTCCTAGCATAATTACATAAATATGTAGATCCCAAGGATAAGAAAAAAAAAATCCAAACTCTTCAAAGGACTCCAAAAGAACATAATAATATAACTACAACAACAACAACATGAATGTTTATATACTCGCAGAAGTGGAAGAGTTAACTGCAACATAAAAGTCTTGTAGAGGAGCAAGGTCAGAGGCAAAAGCAATAGAGCAAGCCAAAGCCATGAGTTTGGACATGGCTATTTATAGCCGGGAGTGAATGAACCGTCTATGTTTTTCACTAGATGGAGCCTCTTTGTAAGTTATCGATTTTATATTAGTGGGTGAACCGGCTGTTATTTAACAACTTAATTTGTAGATATTAGAAATTCGATCACTTATACTCGCTCTCTCTCTCTCTGAAAGAGCTCCTCCTTGATAGACGTTTCTTCTGAACCTTCATTCCCCTCCTTGTTACCTTGTTACCTTGTCACCTTGCTACCCTCATCCTCCTCTTCCTCCTTTCCACCTAGTTTACTGCCCATCATTCTCCTCTCCTTTTGGTTTACTCCCTACTATCTTCTTTTCTCCTTTTCTTTGTCTCCTTTCCCATGGACATAAACAGCCTTATAGCTCAAACTAAAGCTCTCCCATGGAATGATCTTACATCTGAAATTGAGTCACTAACTCCTAAAAAAACCTCTGATGAATCAGGCTGTCTTTGTTGCCTTTTCAAAAGTTTGAGAATTTATTGTACCTTTTTCCTTTGCAGTCTTAGGCCCAAACAAGTTTCTTTTCAAACTTTCTAAACAAGAACACTTAGCTAGAATCCAAAAACAAGTTACTTGGAATGTCAATGGCTCTTTGATCACCCTGCAACTTTGGCATCCTCAAGCCACCTTAGGAGAACTCCCTTTCAACAAAGCTCCTTTTCGGATACAAGTTCATGGCCTCCCCCTCATCATCATGACAACCAAAATAGCTATTTCCATTGGAAAAGGCTTGGGAAACCTCATCAAGGTTGATGTACTCAGTGGAGTAAAAACCACTTTCAAAAGCTTTCTAAGACTCCTTGTGGAGATTGAAATGGACAACCCCTTGAAGCCTGGCTTCTTTTTTGCAGAGATAGTGGTGATCCCCTCTAGATTTTCTTGAAGTATGAACGTCTAGACATATATTGTTCCTCTTGTGGAAGAATTGGACACAAGTCTATCACCTGCATGGCTGCATCGGAGGAAAGAACTCCTGACAGGTATGCTATTTCTCTAAAAGTTAATATTTTCTGAAATCTCCTCCCATCATCTTCTACCTCTAGAACCAATCCTGCCATTGTCACCTCTCAAACAACATCATCAAACCCTTAAATTCTTGCAATTGTGTCAACTTTGCTAAGTGGAGCCTGTTTAACTCCTAATCCTAAGGCTCAAACTCAGTTAACCCCCACTACCTCGTTTCCAAAGTAGCTAAAAATATCATCTCCTAACCTATTCTTAGCAAATGACACGTCCCAACCCATCACCTCTTCATTAAATGACACTTCCATCACCCTTTCCACCACTGTTGGACAAGACATCCCAACCATGCTACCTACTATAGCTCACATCCATTCCATATCCCAACCTCCTAAACAGCCTTTTTTACAACCCTCAAACTCGTTAGATCCTAACCAAGTGGATCATGGGCCTTCTTTATCCATCTTTCTCCACTTTAGCCAAAACAACTCACTCTCCCTTTCCCCCACCTCAGAACACACATTAACTTTAATTGTCTTAACAGACCCTCAAAAAACCCTTGCCAAAAAGCCTTCACAAAAATTTTCAAATAGCTAAAAAAAAAACCAACTCACCAAAATCTTCTTGAGCATCTCTCATTTCCCATATCCCTAAATTACCTGTGAAAACCTCTCCTCCTAGCTATGATCACTCCTTGGTCAAAAAGAAGAGAGCTAGGCTGTCTGGTGAGCTCCTTCCACACAAGAGAGGTTCTGGAAACTCATTTCTATCAGCTCTCACCCCTGATGAGATGGAGTTACCTATCCCTATGGACACTACCCCGAAACCCTCTCTGCACCTTCCTGCAAGGTCTTACTACAAAGGTTCAAGAAAAGGGAAAAAAAACCTTAGCCACTATCTCTCATGTCTCTTCAGTAGTGTTAAAGAATGATGACTCCTCCAATTTTGGGGACCATATGGTGTCCCCAGCTGCGAATGAAGACCCTATCTTGGAATTGTAAAGGGATTTCTCGTCCAGCTACAATTCGTGGTCTTTGGGCATTGATTAGAGCCAATAGCTCAAATGTTCTCTTTCTTTCTAAAACAAAACTTTCCCCTTCTCTTGTCTCCCATATTCGAATCATCTTGGTTTCTTCTTGATGACTCATGTTGCTCCTTCTAGTACTTGTGGTGGTCTTGTTCTTGCCTGGAGATTAGGTGTTGAACTTGAAAGTTTCATCTCAAATAAAAATAACATCTCTGCATGGTGTTACTCTGACCCTCCTAGTTCCCCTTGATTCTCCTCTATATCTATGGACCCCCTGAAAAGAAAAACAAATTGGCCTTCTGGGACTCTCTCACTAATGCTGGTGAGGCTTTTGTTAGTCCTTGTCTCTGCATAGGGGTTTTTAACTTTGTCTTGGACCAATTAGAAAAAATTTGGAGGCTCTCTTGTTGCAAGCTTCTCCCACTGTCTTTTAGAAACTTCATTGATCGCCATGGTTTGGTTGACATAGGGTTTGTAGGAAATCCCTACACTTAGTTCAATAAAAGGAAAAGTTTTGCTATAGTAAAAGAAAAACTTGATAGAGCCCTAGCCTCCCTAGATTGGGTTCACCTTCACCCTGAATTCTCTCTTATCCACCTCCTTGCTTTCATTTCTAATCACAATCCCATCCTTTTAAACACAAACACTACTTCTTTTCTTCTTAGACCTTTCAAGTTTGAAGAATTATGGACTTTTGACCCCTCCCGTGGGCTTGTAATTAAGGCTGCTTGGAAGCTTAAGGTAGCTCTCCAGCTTTGTGCCTGGTTAAGAAATTGAATCAAACAAGAGCTTCCCTCAAAAGGTGGAATTATCTACATTTTGGTAACATTCAAGTCAAGATTAGATCCACTCTGGCCAGCATTGATCAGGCCCAACTTTCCCCCTCCAAGTTCTTAATCTTGCTTGATTGAGTCTCTTTTGAAGAAAGAGCTTGATGGTCTGTTGATTAAAGAAAACTCTCTCTAGAGGTCTAAATCTAGAGAAACCTTGCTGAAGTGTAAGGATCTTAATACCAAATTCTACCATTCAAAAAACTCTGATTAGGAGAAGATCTAATGCTGTCAACTTCGTGAAACGAATAAAGGGGCCTGTTATCTGATAAAGCAGAAATTGATCTTTTGTGTCTCATTTCTCCAGTCTATTCTCCTCCTTTAGACCTCCTTTTGATGAAGATATGCTTAGTCTTTTTGCTTTTGCAATAACTGAAAAGGACAATCTTTTCTTATGCTCTATTCCCCTGAAGTAGAGGTGGTTCAAGCCCTCTTCAACCTAGGTTCTGCCAAAGCCCTTGGGTCTCATGGTTTCATTACATTGATTTTAAGAAATATTGGTCTTTTGTTAAAAAAAAAAAAAAAGATGTCCTAAACTGCATTAGCAATTTTTTCTAGAATTAGCAGCTGCTGTTTGAGCAGAATCACACTCATACAGCTCTAGTTCCCAAACAAAATGGTTCACACTTAGTGCATCACTTCAGACCAATCAGTTTATGCAACATCGCTTACAAAATCATTACCAAAATCCTAGCCAATATATTGAAGACTATACTTCCCAAGATTATTTCCCCTCTTCAATTAGCTTTTGTCCCCTTCAGAAACATTCAAGAGAACACCACCTTAACTCATGAGCTTCTGCATTCTTTCAGGAATAAAAAAGGGAAAGGAGGCTTCATGTTTCTCAATATGGACATGGAGAAAGCCTTTGGTAAAATAGAGTGGTTTTTCATCTTGGCTATTATGGAGAAGCTTGGTTTCCATTTCACCTGGGTTAATTGGATCAAATTGTGCATCTCCTCTTCTTCTTTTTTCCATTCTCCAAAATGGTAGTCCCTTTAGCAGGTTCTCTCCTGAAAGAGGTCTTAGGCAGGGAGGCACCCTCTCACCTTTCCTTTTCATTTTGGGTTTTGAAGTTCTCTTTAGATTGCTATTTAGAGAAGAAGCTCTTGGTAATATCAGAGGTCTGAAAATTTCTAGGCATTCCTCAACCATTCATCACCTTCTTTTTGCTAATGACCTTTTGATCTTTGGTAAGGCTACTCCAAAAGAAGCTAACAACATCCATTCCTATCTTGAGAAATATTGTCTTTGGTCTGGTCAATTTATTAATTCTAGAAAGTCATCTATCAGATTCTCAAAGAACGCTAACCCTTCTACTGTTGCTTTGATCCTAGATATCACAAACCTTCCAAATCCATATACCTTGGTCTTCCTATTCTCTTTGGTAACTTCAAAAGCCATTTTTTAGAACATCATTAACAAGGTTAACTCTAAAATGGATGGTTGGTGTGCAAAATCTCTTTCATAAGCTAGTATGCTGATGCTTATCAAGTTTGTGGCTACAACCATTCCTTCTTATGCCATGAGTACATTTTTGCTTCCCAAAAGCATTTGCAATCCAGTTAGACAGAACTTTCAAGAATTTCTGGTGGGGTTTTCCGACCTCAAAAACCAGAAACCTCTCTTTAAAATCATGGAATTCACTCTTATTCCCAAAGCCCTTGGTGGTTTTGGCCTTAGGAGAATGAAAGAGGTGAACCTAGCTCTTATTGCTAAACTAGGCTGGAAACACCTCACGGGTGCAAACTCTCTCTTGGTGTCCCAACTTTCAGGTAAGTATCTCATCGTTGAATCTTTTCTCTCCCCCTCATCCATTTCTGCCACTTCATTGCTTTGGAAAGGCAACATCAAAACAAAGCCTTTTATCTCTCTAGGTGCCTGCCATAGAATTCATAGATCCTCCACCCTTTATGTATGGAATTCCTCTTGGATTCCAACTGTCCCTCTTTTTTCTCCTTCTCCTCTTGCCCTAAGCCTATCTGCTCACCCTGAATTGATGGTCTCAGACCTCATTTCCTTAAATGGCTCTTGGAATCTTCCTCTTTTGATCTTCTTGTTCATTCCTACCAATGTCAAGGAAATCATGAAAATCCACATCAACCCTAACTTCTCGTCTAATTTCCTCTAGACCCTCTCCCCCAGTGGTCTCTTTGCCACCAACTCAGCTTATAAATTGATCGGCAACCATAGACTCTCCACTGCATCCTCCCCTCTTGATACAAGCTCTTGGAAGTTTCTACGAAAACTAAAGCTTAATGCTATACAGATTCTATTTCTTTGGAAAATTGCCTAAGACATTTTTCCCTCTAAAGCCAGATTAAAATCCATCTTCTTCATTGCTCCCACTGATTCTCATTGCCCTCTTAGCAGCATTGAAAAAGATTCCTCTCTCTCACCTTTTCTTTCGTTGCATTTTTACTAAAGAAGCTTGGAGATCATCTTTTGGCCCCTTGACTGTCTTGCCTGGTCCTCTATCTCTCTCCCCAACTGGATCGAAGGCATTATTCACCCTCATTCCTTTATTGGAATCCCCATAGCTGATATTCACCTATTTCAAATTTTTGCTACTATGCTTTGTAATCTTCTTTAGTTCTCTAGGAACAAAGTTGTGCATGAAGGTTTGATCCTAAATATCAATGTTCTGGCAAATTTTTCTGAAAAACCACTCTTGATCATGCCACGGCTTGGAAGTCCTTTTCCTAAATGACAAAAGAATTTTGGTCCCCACCTCTAGCTGGTTCATTCAAGATAAATTTTGACACTACTATCAAGAAGCTTCGATCCGAGCAGCAATGTACAGAGACTCCAAGGGGCATATCATCAAAGCTATCTCTCGATCAACCCACCATGTGATGCCACTTATGGTGAAGCCCTTGCTGCACAGCTTGCTGCTTCTCTGATTGTCTCTTTGAACCTCAAGAACTTCTCCCTAGAAGGTGACTCATCAGTGATCATTGCAGCTCTGCAAACCTCATCTTTCTCACAAGACTGGCATGTAGAATATGTTATAGCCTCCACTTTGTCTCTAATTCCAGCTTCTTTCTCTTTGGGAAGCTAGGAAAGTTCATAGAAGTGCAAACTTCTACGCCCACCATGTGGCATTTTGTGCCACTACAAGAGTTTTCTCGGGCTGTATTCCCACTTACTTTCCTCCCTTTTTTCTTTTCCCATTTGTGGTGGAAAAAATCCACCTCCCTTTCTTATTCTCTCATGTTGTAAAACTTTTGGTTCCTTATGCCCCATTTCTTTCGACGTAAAATGGTTTCCATCATAAAATATTTTCAACAAAAAATTATTTCCTGAAAAATTATTTTATGAAAAACATTTTACGGTGTTTAGCTCATACGTAAAATCACAAATTTATATATATATTCATGAAATCTTATTAAACTCTAAATTTATGGGTAGGTCCCAAGACCCGCCTGGGACTTGACTGGTACCTGCCCAGGACTTTAATGGGACTCACTCGGGAATTGATCGGGACTCACCTAGGACTTTATCGGGACCCGCCTGAGACTTTATTAGGACCCGCTTGGGACTAGACAAAGACTTGACCTTAACCTGATTAGGATCCGCTTGGGACCCTTCTGAGACCCGGACAAGTCCCGATCAAATCCTGGATAGGTCCTGGTCAAGTCCTGAACAGGTCTCACGCGGGTTCTAGACAGGTCCTAGTCAAGTCCTGGGCAGGTCCCGGTCAAGTCCCTATGGCTCCCAGTCAAGTCCGGTGGGTCTCGGTAAAGTCCAGGTAGGTCTTGAGTAGGTCTTGGTCAAGTTCGAGGCGGGTCTTGGGCAGCTCCCAATCAAGTCCTAGGCAGGTTTTAGACGGGTCTTGATAAAGTCCCGAGCGGTTCCCGGTCAAGTCTTGGGTAGGTCCTGGGCAAGTCCTAGTAAAGTTCCGAATAGGTCCTAGTCAAGTTCAGAGCGAGTCCCGGGATGGTCCGGTTCAAGTCCAAGACGTGTCCTAGTCAAGTTCTGGGCAAGTCTCTAATGTGTCTCGGTCAAGTCACGTACAAGTCCCAGGTGGGTTTGGGTCAAGTCCTGGTGGGGTCCTAGGCGAGTCTTGACAGGGTTGTACATCAATTTGAGAATGAGATACTCAAAATTGGAAAATAGTTTACAATTTTGAAAACTGTAAACCATTTTCCGAAAATTAAAGAAGAATTTTTTATCAAAGGAAAAATGTTTTCCATTGACTATTATTTTACATTGCACTAAATACCGTAAAATTCGGAAATCATTTTTCTAAAAACCATTTTAGGTCGAATGAGACGGGGCCATAGTTTCTTAATGCAAATTTTGTTAAAAAAAAAAATTCGATTACTTCAATAATTAAATGGAAGAGTGCAGATCTGATGTTGCTTTCTCCGTTCCGAAATTAAAGGGATAGAATATCTGTGCCATTTAAAATATTAAGCTGGGAGATAAGGTAGTAGGAGCCCAGCCTTGACTTTATCATGCTTTGAATTGTGAAATTATTTAATGATTTTAAGCATTCCAAGAGAATATTGTAGATGTGCTCCAAGTCAAATGATTTGGTCTTATGTCATTAAGGTCATCTTCTTTTGATTTGCACAGAAAAGCAATTTCCTAGATAGTGCAGTGCATGCTAGGCATTTGGTATATTCTTGTCTACTTGTTTTGTTTTCTCTTCTAGTTATGGTTTCTCCGGATTTGAAATGTTTGTAGGTATTTGGAAATAAACTCCTGCGATTTAATGGTTCTGGTGTGTTTTGTTTACAACAAAAGATGTAACTCCAGTTAAAGATTTTACTGTTCAGACAGGAAGGAAGTCCATTCTTTATATCATATAAGCTGCAGCTTTCCTTTCAAGGAATTAGAAAACAAGGCCATGTTGCTGGAATAGAATGTTTTAAAACAAATTGCTCTTTGTCCTCTAGCTACCACTTCAATTCAAACGTTATGTTACTAAAGTCCTTACCAAATTTTAATGCAGCGACCACACACCATTTACCAAAAATGAAAAACTGTAAGGAAGTTAAAATGTTAGAGGGCTTCACCGGGGTTAAATTTGGCTAAACCACTTCATTGCTGAAGTCCATTGTTGTGTATGGAGAGGGAACTTTAGCAGAAGTAATAATATAAGGAGGACTGAGTCCTCCTAGAGTCATCCCAATTGTTGATGTTGCATGTTGGCAAGGGTGCACTCAGATCCTTGATTGTTATTTGAGCTGTGGTCAGGCGAACCTTTTAGCTAGGCTCTACGATAGGTGGCAACTAGGACTAGGGGCCTGCTGGTAACCGAACCCTCCAATAGTCCCTCAATTCTCATGAGTGATCTAGAATAATACTTGTTCATGAGAATTTTGCCTATAGCTAGATTCGGTCTTAAGTGGTTCCCAAATTCTCTTAAGCTATTGGGCTAATAATTAATCATGCAAATTATCTACTAAAGAGCCATCGTGACTTTGGTCAGTCTGCTAGAAGTCATGATGGTTTAAGCCTTGCTATGGTTGGGTATCTAATACGTGTCATTGGTCGTAAATTGCCATGAATAACACATTATTAAGAGCTAGCACATAGCGTGGGATTCTTTTTTATTATCTCTTTGGTCCCTTAAAAAAAAAAAAATTATCTTTTATGTGTTTCGAAGTTCATTTTTTGTATAATAATCAAATAAATTTTAGCCTTCTTTTGCTTTCAAAAGCATAAAAGATACTTCAAAAAAAATATGAAAATCCAGGTAAATCATATAAATAAACAAAAATCTTATAGGCGAATGGATATCGGGCAAATATTAAATAAGAAATATGTTATATCGAACAATTAACAATTTTATAAACTAATAAACACTAAGCAAAAATAAGCCTCAAAATGACCGTTGTAATTTTACACTTGGGTTTGGACATCAAATATATAATTTCTCACAAGATGCTATATATATATATATATATATATAATAAAGATTATTTTTGCTAATGAAATAAAAAATAAACACCTAATCATTATGTTGAGTAAAAATCTAACAATCAATACAATAAAAAATTAATATACATTTTTTTTTTAAATAAAAAATAATGCAATGAATTTTTTTATTAATAGTCTTTATGCCTCTTAGAAAACTGGTTTTTTTATTTTTTATTAATAATGCAATGAATTATTTTATTTTATTTGTTTCTACATTCTTCATTTGGTCATAGATTGCTATGAACAACACATTACTAACTAAGATTGTAGGAAAAAAAAAAAACATTACTAAGCATATTGTACGTTGGCAATTTTAGCGTGTTTATTAACACATGTTATATACGATAATTCTTATGGCCTAATCTACATGAACAAAGCACCAACGGCCCTCCTCGTTTCACTTTCAAAACCCACAAGAGAAAGAAAAACAAAATGAGAAGAAGGAAAATAGAATATTATAAAATAAACATATAAATAGAAAAAATAAATGATGCTAGGAAAGTTAAGACTCAAGCGAAACAAAAGTCAGCATATAGCTTAGATAGTAAAATGCCGACAGTATGCATCACACATGGCCCACCTTTAGCTTAGGTTCCTACTACTTATTTTATACTTAAAGAATTAACAAAATCACCCATTTAATTCATCAATTCTAATCCTCTCGAATTATTTAATTTTTTATCCTACATCACAATCATACGAGGGCTTCGACCAACTCAATGAACCGTCCAATTCAATATCTAAGCTTCTCGAATTAGTGCAATGTTTAATTGCGAAATGGCAAAAGCAACATTAGAATTTTGTACTAAATTAATTAATTGAAGTGGTCAAATCTGGGTGCAGGCTTAGAATACCCGATCGAGCTATAGCCCGCGTGGCTAAAGAACGGTTCACGGTTCACTCATGCATTAATTAAATGAAAACTTCAAAGCCGTGAAGACGTACCGAGTCATATCTTCTCCATGTAAGCAAAAGCATAGACTGGTTCGGTGAATTCGCTCCATAAATACTCGTGTTCCCATGCAACAATATTCTTTACCCCTCACCCAAGAAAGAATACACAGAATACTTACAAAAACGCAAGAGCAAGCTGAAATATGATGATGAAAGGTGTTGCTAATTTCCTCGTAACGGTTGCCTTGTTGTATTTGGGATGCTCCCTAATTGCCTCTGCCTATGACCCTTCTCCTCTGCAAGACTTTTGTGTTGCAACTGATAATTCCCCTTCTGCTGGTACTTACCTCTATTCTTATTCTTATTTCAATTGTTTTTACTACTACGTTTTGATGGCCCTTTTCCATTTCTGCATCACATGTTATCAACCCATTAATTATCATGAAAAATGTCCATTTCTTATTGTTAAAATTCTTTCTTTCTGCAGTATTTACGAACGGAAAGTTCTGCAAGGATCCAAAGCTTGTTACTGCCAATGATTTCTTTCTCTCGGGACTAAACATTCCTAGAAACACGTCAGATGTGCTTGGATCGAATGTCACTCTAGTGAATGTGGACAAAATACCAGGCCTCAACACATTAGGCGTATCCTTGGCTCGTATTGACTTTGCACCGTATGGCCTAAATCCTCCCCACATTCACCCTCATGCAACCGAGCTTTTTGTTGTCTTAAAGGGTACCCTATATGTTGGCTTTGTCACATCCAATCCAGATAACCGCCTCTTTACCAAGGTTTTAAAGGCAGGAGATGTCTTTGTGTTCCCAATTGGTCTCATTCACTTTCAGTTCAATGTGGAAGTACCAATGCTCTTGCCTTTTCCAGTCTTGGCAGCCAAAATCCAGGGCGCATTACCATAGCAAACACAATATTTGGATCTAATCCTCTTATCAATCCTGATGTTCTCACTAAAGCCTTCCAATTGGACAAGAATGTGGTTAACTATCTTCAGAAACAGTTTTCGTTTGAAAACATTTAGAGAAACATATCTAAGAGGCAAGAGCCTCAATGAACCATTAGACGGTTCATATAAAATTTGACATGTTTTGCTTGTTTTAACTTAGTGGTAGTAATTATAATGAAATGGTTAATGTAAACTTTCTTTCTTTCTATCGTTCTTTCTTTTTTCTTTTAGATTGGGTGTATTGAATTTTTGGGTTCAAGTGATTTTTCTTTATCACAATTTGTTCTTCATCTTTAGTGAAAAATCTAACAGATTTTATAAGAATTTTATGATGCCTCAAAAGTACGTGGATTTATTTTTTTACTCCCTACCCAACATAAATTAAAAGATTGGGGATTCCAGTAGAAGTCCTTCCGTTTCGTCTGTGACTGTTAATTGAAATGAAAACAAAGAAATGAATAGGAAAAAGTAAAATTGAGAATCAACATTTTTTTTTACCAGAGTAAGTTTCACCACGATTATAGGAGTATTGTTTAGCAACTATAAAATTTAGCAACTGTCGACCCAAAAAAAAAAGCTGCTGCTATTGAATCTCTATATTCCCGATTATACTAATTAACCATTGCATAAAAAATAACATTGAATCCATATTTCTTATTTGGATGTATTGCTAGGGTATGCCTTGTTTAAGCTACCACCTAGCTACCAAATTGCATTATGTTTGAAAGAAGAACAAACAAAGAAGGGATAAATATAGTTGGCCCTCTTTTCTATTTTATTTTAATTTTTTTTTTTGGACATGTCCGCATAAGAGGGGAGAGTAATATTCGAACTATTATACTTGGCCCTCTTAACTAATAACTAACGTAAATTTTTTGATTTAGCCCTATAAACTGACAGATGTGACATTTAGATACACAAAATTACCATTTTGTTGTATCTAAGCCCTTTCATTAGAATCATCCATTTCACATGTGTGACACTTAGATATAGATTGCTCCTTGGCTTTATTCTTCCTAAAGGTTAGGGATTCCAAATCCGAAAATTTCATAGTACTCCCCAGAAATGGGCAAGCTAATGCCTAATGGTTGTGCCGGAAAGTGCGAAGAGCAAATATTTCTATGATTTGTTGATAGAGTTTGTAAGCAAGATCATGGTGAGTGATCTTGTTGTCAATGTTCAGTTTTGGTCAGAAGATTTTTTGTATATATTTTTATTTTATTATGGCTTTTAAGAAGAAAAAAGAAAAGGCAATGACCATAAAGTGGTAACGTGCAATTTATCATCAATTTTAATGTCTTACGCTGGCACAATGGCTTTTTTTGTCATAGTTTGATATTTTGACATATTCTAATGTTAGACTTGGTAGGTTAAATCGGTTTGTAGTTCATGAGAGTAAATATATTTTTCTCATAATTAATTCAATAAAATATATTCTATATATTACATACACTTTTTGAACCAATATATTTTGTCAATATGTTATTAATTAGTTTTTTGGTCGCTACTAAATTATGTTTGTTCACCTATTAACAGTTTAGCATATCCTTTATATTTTTTCCAATACAAATTATCTTTTGATAAGACTTAACTCTTTTCAACAAATTATCATTTTGGCATGATCATTAAAATGTTTCAGAAATGACCCAAAATTCTTATAAAACTATTTCATATATATATAACTTTGACCGTTCTCTCGTGTCATTTGAAGTATTTATGTTAGGATTACAACTCATGTTAATTTGTGTACTTTTATGTGTATTACTCTTATTGAAGGGACAACATATGCATTTTCTGTCCCTAAGAAGTAGCTTAATCGGTTAGAACCACGCCTAATGAAGCAAATGTCACTAGTTTGAATCCTCCTCCCCTCTCTTGTGCAAACATGTCAAAAAAAAAAAAAAAAAACATATGCACTTCCTAGAAATTTAGACATAAAATTAGAATTTATCTTTTCAAATTCATTGGTGATTACGTTACCTCTTAATCAACCAGCTGAAAATTAAAACCAAGAGACTAAAAAAAAAAAAAAAAAAAGACCTACGTGTAAAACTTTTCTGTATTGCCATACAAATTATGGTTTGATGCTATAAATTGTGGTTTAATACAAGAATTGCAAACAACAAAAAAAAGAATTCAAAGAAGGGAAGGGTGTTATGGCTAAAACGGTACGTTATGAAAGGATTTGTTTTGATGATGCTGGTGGTATTGGCCATCTTTGCTCGAGCTGTGGAGCAAACTGAAAGCCCTTCCTCTCTCACTCCTTTTCCGCATGCCCCTCAGATCGTTTCTCCATATCATGAGGCTCAATCTCGTTCAAAGAAAAGAAAAACTCCTCAGAAAAATCAACATTCCAAATCACAAGCAACAACACCATTTAAAATTTGTCGAAGAGAGTGCAATAAGGACATCCAAGAAAAATTGAATGCAGGAGCGCGTCTCGTTGCCGCTAACCGCTATCTGGATTGTATGAAACGCTGCCTAGAAAGTAAATTTCCACATTCCCCAATACATGAGAAGTTGGTAAAAATCCCCAACCCTTCTCTCTTCTTTAGCTCTCTCTTCACTACTTTTAATTACTTTTACTCTTTAATTTTTTTCTCTATTTTATTTTGCTCAGAAAATATAGAGTGGTTGACGGAGTGAAGCACCAGGAATTGTAGCACATATAATAACATGCATGTGATGTCCATAAAGTAGTCCGTAAGTATCTTCTAGTGCCAATATGCAACGTATCAGCAAAATTAAGTACTACTAGAAGCTCAATCCAACTCAAGCATCCAGCAAGAACTCTATCTTCACCAAAGTAATATTTTAGCTAGCTAAGCTAGAGTAATAGAACGAAGTTTCCATTGGCCTACAATATATGTTCTAAGAGTTATCTATGTGAGCAGAGCAGCATTGTTGCATTTCAACAATCCCTCCGAACTTCTGGCCTCCAGCGAAGAAAAACTCTATCACAACTATTGGTTTTCTTATGTGTTTAGTGTAGTAATAAGTGGATGCTTAAAGCTGATGTACTCCAATTATCAATTATTGCTGATGTACTCCAATTATCACAAACCTATTATTATAATATCATTCTCATTTTCCTTACCCATATATCTTTGAGAAGAGAAGGCAAATCAGGAAGATGTTTTTGATTAGCCGATCTGAAAAACACTATGCCAATTCCAAAAACTTGTTTATTACAATTTATGCAGAATTAATACTATCAAGCAATAAGCAATTCGATTACCAAAATATATAAAGCAATAAAAAGGTAGACACGAATATTTTAGTTACGAAGAGTAAACCTTTTAGAAACAGATCTAAAAGTAAAACCTCTACAGGGCAGCCAAAATCAGGAAATCACTATTAAAAGATTATCCAGAAATTACAGACACTAGAAACACTTACAACCCTTTGCTAGACCTTGGATTTGTAAGATTGACTACTTGCTCACAATCTTTTTCAACGTGATTCTCCTTTATTAGATCCTTCGATAAACTTCTCAACTGTAGATTTATCAAATGAATAACTAAAACTCTAAGAGATTCAATTTAAACTCACCATATATGATCTCTCTTAGCATAGCCTCTGACGAATTCTCTGGATGAAAATTCATACATCTAACTTTCTATAGAGGTGTATTTATAATATATAGCCTCACAATCCCTAGACCTAGGACACAATTTGACATCATTTGAAATTGTTTCAGGTACAGGGTGTCTAGACAGGGCCTTGCGAAGTAGAAATTGAGTTTCTAGAGCTGCTGTCCGAACAGGGGGAAGGCCTGTCCGGACACGGCCTACAAAATGTGAAAATCACAATATGGAAATTCCATCAGTCCTTGATCAACAGCTTCGATTGATGGGTGTTTATGGTTCGACGAAGCTAAAACTTTGTAGGAATGTTCATGACACGTGAATCCTCATTATGAATGGTGAAGATTGGATTCTGAGCATTCTATATTAGTGTTTAAGCCTGTGAACAGTAGCCTCTGCATTTTGGAACCGAATTGAGCCAACAAAAAAACTAAATCTATCTATCTAGGTTGATCGATCATATTGCATAATGGGTAATGTGGATTGCATCTTCAAGTTTGGAGGGTGGATGGGTCGTGTTTCTGATCCTCAATTCCGGGCATTCCTTGTATTGGAATCCTCGGTACTTTGGTGCCTGATGCAAGAGAATAATAATAAATTATATTTATTATTTATTCTTTAGTTTTCCTTTTTCAATAAGGATTAGGTTTTTCCTTTCTTAATAGGAATTGGTTTCCTTTTCCAATTAAATTTGTGTTTTTTTCCTTTTCCTTGTTAAATTAGGAGATACCTAGCCTATATAAAGGCATCTAGTCTTTGTTATTTTTCAGCTCAGTTTATATTATCAATTAAATTTAAGTCTTTTAGAGTTATTTATTTGCTTATTTGGGGCAATTAGGGACTTTCTCTTTCCTATTTGTTATTTTCTCTCTTTCTGAGTTCCATTTTCTATCTTCAATTCTTAGTTTCTGTTGTTATTATACACTGTAAGAACAATCCTAGTTTTGTTAGACATCAGTTGGTATCAGAGCCCAGCAAATTTCCTGCCATGGTGTGAAGAAGACACAACGGAGGAAACAAGTATGCAAGTCTTGGTGTTGTGCATGAGCACAAAGAAACAACACATGATGAACGACTAACGGTTTGTTTGCAGCCCGTGGAAGAGCAATTTGAGCTATAAAGGTTGATGAAGCAAATCAAAGCCTTATCCGATCAAATTGCTGCCATCGAAGTTGCTAATGGTCGTCACCGTCAACCAACTCCCCATTTTGTGGATGAGGATGACGTGGTTACCTTTAGTGGGGCACGATCTCAATGGAGGAATGCATGGTTTAACACATGGAGGTCGCGACAGGCCAACTTGACCGTTATTCGTGATCCTCAAATCCATCTACCAAATCCAACTTATGTGGAGGAGGAAGACGAAGAGTTCCAAGAATATGAGTTCATTGATGAGGAGTTCAAACATGGAGATGTTCATGAAGATGTTGAAGATCCTCCACAAGGATTCGTAGATTGGGATTCTCCACCAACCTATGATAATGATATCAGTGATGAAGATCTTGTGAAAGGTTTTTTGTCCTATGATCACGAGGAAGAATCTGTAGTAAATTGGGACATCTATCTTGAAGAAGAAGAATCGTTGGAAAAAGTAAATCTCTCAAATAATATTGAAAATTTTGTTGATGAGAGTTCTACATCATGTGCTTGATGAAAGCCCCAAAAGTGAAGTATTTGATTTGGATGTCAATGAAGTTGATTTCCTTGAAGTAGAAAATATTTTATCAAATTTCCTTGAGGTTAAGGTTTTTGATGATTTTTATATGGAGAATAATTTTATATCTAAAAGGAAAGAGACCATTGATTCTTTTTGGGAGATTTCCATGGTACATGAATGGGAGAACATGTATGATTGTCGTGTGAAGCCAAAGTTCTTTGAATCTAGTATGAAAAGTTTTCAAGTTAATAATTGCAGTCTTGTGATGATTAGTGAAGTATTATTTATTGTGGGGTGTTACATTGTTTTGCTTTTGAAGAGAAAGGGATGAAAGGTATTGATTAGGCTTCCAAAGGATCGAGGCAAGAACCATCTAAATTTGAAGCCGAATTCTCTCCAACTCGGTAAGAATGATGCAAGCCAATTTTACCTATTTTTGTTAAATTTGCACCTGACGAGTTTTACTAAAAGGTTATATCTGGAGTTTCAAACATCGGATTTAAGCAAGCATGGTGGCATTGGAAAGCTAATTCAAAAATATACAAAGTCATGTTTAATGAGATTTGGCTAATTCCGATATTTACTAGGTCAAAATGGGCTACAAAGGGAAGATTGAAAAGTTGCACGAAAATAAAGGCAATAATCCAACAAGGAAAGACTTGGTTGTTTTATTGGAGACTTTAATGAAGATTTTATTCCAGCAAACCAAATAATCCAGCAATTAAATATATTTTATTTTATCATTTACGTTATTTAAATTAGGATTTTATTTAATTGTAATTTTCCTTTATTATTCTAGAAATTTACATAATAAGTTTAGGTTTACTTTTGCTCCAAGTTTGCTTATTGTTATAAATACAGCTGTCCTAATATGTAAGAGGTAGATTTTATGTATTTTGATTAATCTATGAAACACTCTATGAGTGATTTTCTATCCCTTTTGCCTTGATTTCTTGATAGAATCTTGATTTAAGAAGAGTTGTGATTCTATTGTTGTGTTCTATTGCAAACCCACTACGCCCACCTTGCATCAATTGGTATCAGAGCAAGCATCTTCTTGGGGTGAATTTTTCATCAGTTTTTAATGGCTGGTGGTCATGGTCAAGGTGGATAGGTTCTGAGGAGGAAGTCCCTTACCATGAGCACAATATACAAGACATGATGATTGAAGATTTGCAGAGTTAACCTAGCGTCTAGCAACGCATAAGGATGAATTTCTTTTGCACCAGGTAATGACGCCAATGTTTCAAAGATTGTACAATGGCACAAAACAGGTTGGAGTAGTTCTTCTTGGACCCCGACAACTTTTCCCTGAAAAAGGCAATCAGACGTCGTTCTTGGCTTAGGACACCACCAATGCCAACGCCAGATGCATCACCTGTATTTTTGGGAGATTGTTCGCTTGCACAGAGTTCCAAGATCTAATACATCGGACCGAGATACAAAATGCATGAGCCATTTTTGGAAGAGTCTATGGGAAAAGATGGGGACAAGCTTAATTTTAGCAATGCCTACCACCCCCAAATAGATGGTCAAACTAAGGTGGTAAACCGAAGCTTGGGAAATATTTTAAGGAGTTTAGCTAGAAATAAGCCAAAGCAGTGGGACGTGGCTTTGTCATAGGCAAAGTTTGCTTACAATCGGTCCAAGAATCGAACGACTCAGTTGAGTCCTTTTTAGATTGTGTATGGGCAAAACCCATTTGGAGTGCTTGACCTAGCACCTATTCCCCGTATTGGTCAATTGGGTATTAAGGCTGATGAGATGATGGATTATCTCCGAGGAGTTCACTACTAGGTCAAGAAAGTGATAGAAGATAGCAATGTCAAGTACAAAGCCCAATCCAACAGCCAAGATGCAAGGTAACTTTTGAGGTTGGTGATTTAGTTTGGACTGTACTCACACGTGATCGTTTTCCTTTTGGTGAGTGTGACGCCCGATGAAAATATCAATTAACTAGTAATTGATCCCATGGCGCTTCATCCCAGCCATACCCCTCCGAGACACGACCTTTGGGAAATAACTTTCCTCGTTGTAATAAGAAAACTGCAGTAGAAGACTTTACCAAGACTATGGGATTAAGAGATAGTAATGAAATATCACACAGCAATACCAAAGATAAAGTACTACATCCATAACATTATAAATAATCACTAAATGTACCGGTCATCAGATCGTCAACTAGAAAATAGATATATCCCAAAATACGTTACATCAACATAGTTCACAAAAGATCAATAGATCAAAGCCTAGACTTAATCTTCAACAGAGCTAATGATATCAAGATCTAGATCATGTCTGAACGGGCAGATCCTCCATCCTCCTACATCGTCCTAAGCTAAACAGGATCTATATCCTCAAAGATTACCCTTATCAGGTCTTGAGCAATCACCTAAGTAGTCTCCGACGGCATCTTCGTCTAGTGCAGCTAAACCGCACAATTATTCATAATGATGGGAAAGATATAAATAAAAGGGGGTAAGTTTAAGCCTTAGTGATTTTTAATGCAGATAATGCTCATGTCAGTTTTCAGTAATGAACTCAGGTATTTATTAAGTAAAAGCAGTTCAATCATGACAGTTTGATTATGTGATATATATATATATATAGTAATGATATATGCATATGATGTCAACAATAGTCATAGTTCAACAGTATGGTCTATTCGAAATATTATCCATTCTCAGCAGGGTTGATGCTGTCCCGAGGTACCTATAATACAATGCTAGTATCCCAGCCATTGTACAACATACCGTACGTAACATTAGTGGCATGATCAAGTCCGACCCCGAGTGGCCCATACCAACTAATGACGTCCGTCTTGTAGTGACCGAACCATTGAGAATGGTTACATCAAGGTCATGAAACCAATGGATTCACAGCCCTCACATAACGCACACATTTGATCATAAAGCTAACATGTATAGTAAGCCCATGGCCATTACTACCGCACGTACCGGTGTACCATGTCATACAATGTAATTATCTTATCTGTATTTTATATGCATGTCATTTTACAAGTCTCACTTGGTTAACAGGTTTAACACAATGTTTTTCTCAAAATGACGAGTTCATGTGTAATAAGTACAAACTGTGAAAGTTGTAAAATATGCATGTTTGCTTGATACTCAAAATAGACGTGCAGTGCATGGAAAATAACAATGCGCATTATGTGAGTTAAAACTCACCTGGATCGATGTACATCTCCAAAAACACCAAAAGATACGGGTTTTCCAAATCTATAGAAAACCTTCTATTAGTTCTAATTCCACTAAACAAACCCTAAATCAAGGAAAATAGTAGTTATGGGACATTTGGTGAAAATAAGGTTTCCCTGCCACACAGTGATTGTACATCCGGGCTCGGGTGCGTACGTCTGCCGTGTAACTACAAGCCGTACGTCCGGTCTCGACACCATACGTTCACTATATGGGTTCTTGGGGAGAGCCTCATTTTCTCTCCAATCCGCCTATGCTTCGACTCCTAAGGATACTAGGAACACCCTAAAGCTCTCTAGTCCAGTTTACAACCTCCATGCAACGTAACAACGATAAGCTAACAAAACGCTAACGCAAACGGGTTTTAAAGTGCAACTAAGCTAACAACTACAACTAAACAATAACCAAACAGCATAACGATGTAAATTAAAGCTAAGGATCAATGTTACCTCCTTGAAACAAAATCACGAGAGTTCTGCCTTACGAACGTTCCAAACTTGCGAACACCTCACACACACGCTCACAACACACTCAAAACACTTGGAAAACACTAAGGGAACACTTTGGCAGCCTAGGGGCATATGAAAATGGTGAGAAATACAAAGGGGGTAAGGTGCTATTTATAGGCCCAAAAAAGTAGCGGACATTCGGCCAAGGGGCGTACGTCCGGTGGTTCTTACCTAGCGGTCCAAAGGCTACCTCGTACGTCTAGGTATTATCCAGAGGGTATTCAAAAAGTAGCGTACGTCCGGTAGTCCCACGTATGTCCGCCTATACGTTTTACAGAGAGTACATTCGGTGGTCTTCTCCTCGTATGTCCGCACTACAAATAGCAACGTATGTCTGCTATACCTAGCGTACATCTGTCCAAAAGTCCAAATTACCCCTCTAGTGTCTTTAGTAACCCAAAACCCAAATTAATCCCCCCAACTAAGCCACTTATGCACAGTTAATAATTTGGGTCACTACATTGAGTATTACAAGCTATGAGAGAGGAAGATTGGGCCTTGTGAGATTCTACAGAAGATAAATGACAATGCATACCGGCTACATCTTCCAAGTCATTTAAAGATCTCAGATGTGTTCAATGTGAAGCATTTGACTCCATGTTTTGTAGATGCGGACAAAGACGACATGAACTCGAGGGCGAGTTCTTCCCAACCTGAGGAGACTGATGCAATAGAATAATAAATAATAATAAAAAATTAGATTTATTATTTATGCTTTAGTTTTCCTTTTCAATAAGGATTAGGTTTTTCCTTTCCTATTAGGAATTGTTTTCATTTCCCAATTATATTTGTTTTTTTCCCTTTTTCCTTGTTAATTTAGGAGATGCTTAGCCTCTATAAAAGCATCTAGTCTTTATTATTTTTCAGCTCAGTTTATATTATCAATTAAATTTAAGTCTTTCAAAGTTTTTCTTTGTTTGCTTATTTTAGGTAATTAGGGACTTTCTCCCTATTTGTTGTTTTCTCTTTTCCTGAGTTTCTTTTTCTATCTTCAATTATTAGTTTTTGCTACTATTATACGCTATTAGAATAATCTTAGTTTTGTCCGGCGTGCCTCTCTAATCTCTTTGGTGAAGTGTAGCAACGGTTCAACCCGCTTCTCTCCCTCAAGTTACAGAAAAAAGCATACGAGAATTGGCTAAGTTCTTCCTTTCTCACCACCTTGTGAGTTGCACTCTTGAACTTCTTGTTGCTTAACACCTTCTCGAAATGTTTCCAATTAGTTTCTGTCAATTAATAATAAATTTTTCTTCTTCCCTCTTGAAAGAAATGGGAGAATAAATAAATAAAGAAAGAGGGTGAGGTTTGGATCGAGTACCTGAATGACATTGCCAACGTTGACAATGATTGTGCCTTGCTCAGGAGTTACCGGAATCCATTCTCCATTTCTGCGAACTTGTAGGCCTCCAATTTCATCTTGAAACAAAAAAGTGATTAGATTCCCATCTTCATGTTCTGAGATACCATTGTTCTCATTTTCAATTGCCGGGAAGTAATGCATGGCCGTCAGGAAATCCCAGCTACTATCATGATTGTATTCCTTGAGGAACTCTGGGGAAACCCAAATTGGCTCACATTGACTTTGCACCATATGGCTGAAATCTCTTCACATTCACCCTCATGCAACGGAGCTTTTTGTTGTCTTAAAGTCACCCTTATGTTGGCTTTGTCACATCCAATCCAAAAAATCACCTCTTCACCATGATTTTAAATGCGGGAGAGGTCTTCTTATTCCCAATTGGTCTCATTCACTTTCAGTTTAATGCGGGAAAGTGCCAATTTTCTTGTATTTTCCAGTCTCGGCAGCCAGAATCTAGGACGCATTACCATAGCAAATACAATATTTGAATCTAATCCTCTTATCAATCCTAATGTTCTCATTAAATGCCCTTCCAATTGGACAAGAATGTGGTTAACTATCTTCAGAAAGAGTTTTCATCATAAATAGTTTTCGCCAGAAAACATTTAGAAAAATATATGTAAGAGACAAGTGTCTATTAAATTATCAGTTATTCAAAAATTTAAGCGATAGGAAGATACTTCAACAGTGCCTCGATGAATCATTAGATAGTTCATACAAAGTTTGACATGTTTGATTGTTTTAACTTAGTGGTAGTTATTATAATGAAATGGTTTCTTATGTAAACCATTTTTCTTTCTTTTGTTATTTCTTTCTTTTTTTAGATTGAGTGTATTGAATTTTTGGGTTCAAGTGATTTTTCTTTACCACAATTTGTACTTCATCTTTAGTGAAAAATTTAATAGACTCCAATTTACAAAGAAGAGGGGGTTAAATAGGTGTTCACCAATAATATACTGACAGAAGTTAAAAATATTAAGCATGCAACAATATTTCACAAAATATATATAAAACATGTAAATCAAAGAGATATATTTTGTTAAAAAAAATTATTAAAAAAAAAATCTCTGGGATAACCTTAAAAGTGATAGTTTATTGAAAATTAAAATTGCTGAAGCACCTCACCTATGCATAGTTGACCTAGTCCTAAGAGCCCAGCCAGCAGGATTGCTCGTATACCTTGACTTTATCAAGTGTAGAGTTGTGAAGTTATTTAATGATTTTATGCATTCGAGGAGAACGTAGATGTTCAGACAGCGGGAAATGCTCTAAGTCTAATGATTTAGTCTTAATTATGTCATTGACCATATCTTCTTTTGCTAGAAAAAGCTTTCCTAGCCTAGATAGTACCATGCTAGACATTTGGTATTTTCTTGTCTACTTGTTTTTGTCTTTTTCTGTTCTGGTTATAATTTCTCCGGATTTAAAATGTTTTTCTTTCAAGGAATTAGAAAACAAGGCCATGTTGTTGGAATAGAAAATTCTAAAGCAAATTACTTACTCTGTCCTCTCAATCCACCGTTTCATATCTAATCTCCTTACCAAATTTTAAAATGTTCTGTTCACCGAAAAGGAAACTATTGTTGAAATATTTTCAATATATATATATAGAGAGGAATGTTTTAAATGGAAGATTTTAAAGAGAATAGAATGAAAATTGTCTCACATAGAAAATAGAGAAGATTTTGTTGACATTTATAAGGCCCAATAAACGAAGAGTGTATTTTTATCTTTTTATTTTTTAAGTGAATAAAAATACTTCTTTAATATAAATAACTTGCTATTCTCCAATTAATTTAAACCAGAGAAAATCTTAATTATAAATTTCCAAGCTTAAAACTCCTATGAGGTTTAAGCTAGGAAAAAGGTTTTCTAGGCAAAGTCATTTCATCTTCATGGTAATATGGATATTTATTTAAATAGAAAACAAAAATTATGAATACTTATTTTTGACCTGAAACCCATTATTACTATTTTTTTTAACAAAACCCAATGCTTCTATTAATGGACTTTTCCATCATCCATTATTAACTAAAACTAGTCATATACATATAAAGGAATAAAAAAATTTTATATTATTATTATATTTTATTTTTTAATTCCACCCCCTGAATATGAAATTCCGGGATCCGTCATTGCCTGAGGGAACCAAGTGAAGGGCAAACTTCTTTCTCTCTGCACTGTAGAGAGTATGTCGTTGGTGGCTTTTCAGGAACCACCAACATGCCCGATATCTGACTCAGCGACGCGATCCTGCTTGCCTGTCCCTAGGTGCTGTATCGCGGAAATTACCGGACAAGAGCAGTCTGTAATAAAAAAAAAAAATTGCAATATTATATAGTAGACCTAGGATTTTAGTGCAACAAACAAATTAATGCGTGTTTAGGAGGGTAAGTTATAGACCCCGGGGGAGGTGACGGGACTAAGAAAAATATCTTCCTTCCATATCTCAAAAATCTAGGATAGCCATAAATGAGATGTAAAACTTAGTCTAAGGATTTTTTTTTTAAATGTTAAATACTCTTTTGCCTTATGTGATTTAACAAGCTCAATTTTTTATCTCATGAGTTTTGGTTTATATCATAGCATGTACCTCAGTTATAGATAAATATAGAAATAATATACCAGTTAAAATTCCGTCTAGAAATAGACAAAAATCCACGTTAATGTCTCTAAAAACTTGACATGTGTCCATATGCCTAATTAAAAGAATTTAAAAAATCGAATTAAATTAAAATTAAAAAAAATGTTTTTTTGGAAAAGAGGTGCGTGGCTTCCGGCGACCTCCATGCCACTTCTAACTTTTCTTGACACATGCCCAACGGTATCATATCCTCTTTTCTGAAAGAAAATAGATTAATAAACATTGGAATCACTAAATAATAAAAAAAGGAGAGAGGATATTGAAAAGGTTACAAGTAGCAGAAGGTCCAATATCTGTACATATTATTATTTATTATTTAATGAACAATGTTATAAACTACATTTTAATCCAAAATTATCTAAGTTTCAACCAACACTGAAATCCATTGTTATTAAAAAAAAAAAAAACAAACACACACAAAAATGTGGTCTTTTTTCTTTTTTTTTTTTAATACAAAAATGTGGTCTTAATAGATAATGAAGGTAACTGAAGAAAGAGAAAGAAAAAGAGAAAACATGTTCTTACGTGTGGAAGAGAGGAGCAAAGTTCAGATTGTTAAGCCTAAGTCTTGAATTAGAACTTTGACTCTATAATTTTTCATCTTTCCTCTAGAATATCTCCCTTTGTGTTATATATTGCACTTGGGTTATGGAGGGACTTTGAATATTAATTTAAATAATTAAAGTTTCATTTTTTTATAAACATAAAGTTTTGGAGCAACTGATAATTTGATGGTTGATAGACATGGAGCCTATTATTTACATAATATATAGCAATATTCATTCAAACAATTAGATAGAAAAAATGGTAAATACAAACGTAAAGACCAAATTAAAACCACACTTGCAGGCTTTTCAAAAGTTTTGGTCATATATAACCACCTATTATGATATATATTGCGCAGGAAAAACGAAGAAAAAAGAACAACACAACAACATAGAACTAGCAACCTTTTGAATCCTTTTTTATCATTTATTTATTTAATTATTTAAATGTTTGTTAATTTATTATTTTAGAAAAGAGGAAGGTGAAGGGCATGTATCAAGAAAATATAAAAAGTAATCGTGGACTTGTTCAAGTCGCTCCCAGTCTAGATCCGAAGAGATCTCAGCCATCCAAGCTTCCATAAGAAGGATCTATTCGTCACTCATGTGCCTCCAATGGTGTTCCACGTTCCTCCACGTGCCCACATCCGATGGATCACCCTACTTTTCCAACCATTCGATAGATCCACCACCGGTTGTCCTAGTCGTTCGAAAATCATCCAACGGAGATCCAACATGTGGCCACGCACCAGCAGAAGGCTTTGCACGTGGGATTCACTTGGAGTGCCACATAGTGTCTGGCATGTATTTTCTCTCCCACAACCACGTGGTAGCCTTTAAACGTGCCACATCAGCCCTAGATCCATCCAAGGCATCAAACCTAGTCCAAAACCAATTTCTAACTAGGTCATTGGGTTCAAATCTCCAACTCGGTTCAACCGAATAGGCCAACTTGGTCAAGCTATCCAAACTAATCCAACTTAGTCAACCTAGTCCACTGGGTTAGACCTGGTTCATATTATTTTGGGTCAACCATATTCAATGATTCTTGGGTTATGTCCAAATCTTGGCTCATGTATCCCGCCCAATCTAGCTTATAAGGCTCTCATCCAAGTTCAAGTCCAACATTTTGGGCCCAGCTGCCTCCATCAACCACCGTGGTTCATTGTCACCCTCCATTGACCACCACTAGTCGCCACCCATCTCTCGACTTTTCCGATGACAAAAAAAAAATCCTCTTTATTTCCTTTTTCCCCAAACTCAAGCTTACACTTTGAGTTTGAGGGGGGATGTTAGAATATTTGATATAATTCTATTATGTTGCCCTATTTATTCTAGGGTTTACTTTAAGGTTTCTTGCCCACTACTTCTCTCTCACTGTATATAAAGAGCTATGTAATTATATCAATATAGAAGAGAATAATACAATGTAGTGCTATATTTCCTTCCTCTCTCTCTCCTTTTTCCGCTCTCCACAATATATTCAACAATATATTTAACATGAATTGGAAAAGATTAAAATCCCACAACACGCTGTGTGTATCCTGAAAATGACTAAATTACCTTAAGCTTGCTTTTGATTGCTTTAACACCTTCTAACATCTCACTTTAAAAGTTTTAAATTTGGCTTACCTAAAAGTTCTCTTATGCACTGAGAAGTGGAGTAAATGTATAATAATCATTATATACGTGGCACTTGTCTCTTTTGGACAACAATTCTTTTAATTTCACTTGAAATGGAGATTAGCCACTTCGAAGTCGCTATTTAATATTATTGCATGTACTGATGTAAATAATGACACATCCTTTGAATTTTTGAAATGGCATGCCAACGTATTTATCACATATCATCATCTTCACCGCTAGATACAAAAACATTAAATCTTAACTATAAAATAACATTTCCTTATTTTGCTTGAAATGGAAAAGATCATATTATGTCTTTTGTAGCGTGGGCAATATGCAACAAAGTAAATATTATATGTGGGTTACATAAATTTTTAAGGGAGAGAGAGAGGGGGGGGGGGAGCATTTACCCCCTCTTGCCCCTTCTAGCGCCGAGCTCCACCACTACCCACTTTGGTTAAGTAAAATATTAATCATGTGTATATAAGCTCTTGGACACCCATTTCCTTGTAAGTCAGTTTTCAATAATGAGTTTTACTTGGCTAAGGTTTGTTACAATTGGTATCAAACAATAAAATATGTTACAAGACAACCTATAGTGTTCAGTCATTGAATAGTGATAAATGAGTGAAGTTGCGAAAATAAAAATTGCTACCACCAGGTTAGTGTCAATAGAGTGAGTTGTCATGGACATCGATTTGAAAGTGCAGTGGAATGTTACGATCTCAAATGTTTCATATATATTGGTTAAGTACTATCATAACTATATATATATGAGCTTTATCAATTCTGACGAAAAGGTAGAAAAAGAGGAAACGTGGTGTGGGAGAGAGAAGCAACTTAAAGCTAGCTAAGGCTATAAGAATATTGTTATATACCGACAAATTTACAGGGATCTTCTATTGGGTTAGATAAGTTATTTTTTCATAACATAATTAGCTCACTCGTACTCTAGATCAAATGATTCAATATGAACACATTACTTAGTCGAATTTGTATTATGCTAGATAATATGTATGTTGGTAGATAATATATTTTTCAACGTTGCTTAGATTTAAAGGTTTCCTAGAACTAACTACCATTCCAAAGTTTTTGGTATCATCTTGTCTTTTCCATAATTTATTTTCTTTGTTCCTGTTGAGAGATTAAAGTGATTATGGAGTTTTTACCAATAATACATTAATATACATAATTGGACACAACTCTAGCCCAAAAGCCTAAGCTAATGGGCTAAGGTCCACTTAGGTATATTAAGTACTCTATTCTTTTATATTTTCTCAATGTGGGACACAACACTCACAAGTGCACTCACAACAATCTCCCCCTCACTTGTGAGTCTCTTCACATTGACCAAACTCCCCATCGCTTGTGAGTCTTTCTACTTTTCAAGAGTGTCTTACGTCAAGAGTTGCGGAAAGGGACACAACTCTAAACCCGACGCATCCAGACACCCGTCCCAGGAAAGTAACCATGGCTCTGATACCATTTGTTGGGAGATAAAGCGATATGGAGTTTATACCAAGAGTACATTAATATACATAATTGAACACAACTCTAGCCCAAAAGCCTAATCCCGGATCCATCGAACTTCATCACGTCGAACTTTGCAGAAGATGTACCAATCCCAGCCATCGTATGATTAGGCTCGATACCAATTGTTGTAACTCACAATAATGATGAACAATATATGAGATCTAAAAGAGAGATCAAGAGAGAGACACATGATTTAACGTGGTTCGCAATTTGCCCACGCCCACAGGAGAGAGCGCTATATATTTCTATTCAATAATTTAGGGTTACAACATAACATATTTATAGGCAAACCCTAATTATAAGTATTTTGAAAATCCCAAAATACCCCCACAACTTATTTGTTCCTGTGCCCACATAAACTAATTACACCCAATGGGCCTTTAATAGAATATGAGCCACTTGTTTCAACAATCTCCACCTTGTATTCACCTCTTTGAAGATAATCAAGTATTGGGCCTCCACCGAATCGATAAGTTTAGTGCGCCCTCCTCTCCTTTCTAGCACCTGGATACATTTATCAAGTCCAAGCAATGCTTGAACTTGTTCATGTAATAGGCTTCACAACATATCCAGCATTCTCGAAGTGTGAATCTTCTCAAGTAACAATTCACCTGTAGCAACCAATTCCCTGATCTTGTGAAACCTCACATCAATGTGCTTGGTTCTCGCATGATACACCTGGTTCTTTGCCAAGTAAATGGCACTTTGACTGTCACAATACAACGGAACTCCAACTTGCTGAATACCCATTTCTTGACTAACCTCAGAAGCCACAAAGCTTCCTTTGCGATTCACCGCCATGTACTCGCCTCGTCATGGACATTGCAACCGTGGACTGGATCATAGACTTCCAACATATGGGTCCTCCTGCAAGAGTAAACACATAACCCGTGGTCGATCTTCTGTCATCCAAGTCCCCTGCATAATCTGCATCCACATATCCCACAACTGACAAATCACTCTTTTGTCTGACAAAAGTGATGCCGTAGTCTGTAGTACCTTTCAAGTATCTGAAAATCCACTTAATCGCATTCCAATGCTGTTTCCGGATTTGCCATGTATTTGCTCACCACGCCATCGCATGAGCCAAATCTGGCTCGGTACATACCATAGCATACATCGACACCCAATCTGACCGGCATATGGGACCTTTGACATGTCTTTCGCTTCAACTGTCTTTTGGACACTGTGAGGTAGACAAGTGGAAGTGATTCGCCAAGGTGTACTTACCGTTTTGCATTCTCCATGCTAAACCTCTCCAACACCTTCTTTACATAACCGCTTGAGATAGCCACAATCTCTTGGCATCTCTCGTCCTGCTAATCTCCATCCCAAGAATCTTCTTAGCTGCCCAAATCCTTCATGTCAAATTCTCTACTCAACAAAACCTTCATTTGTTGACCTCCACTATACTCTTTGCTGCAATAAGCATATCATCCACATATAGTAATAGAAAATAAATGAGCCATCATCAAGGCTCCTCACATACACACAACACCATACTCACATCTCCAGAGCCAATCTTGATCATGTAGGAGTCAAATCGCTTATACCATCGCTTGGAGATGCTTCACCCATAAAGTGACTTCTTCAATTTACGTACCAAGTGCTCCTGTCCTGTGTTGATCGAACCCTTCCGCTGCTCCATGTAAATCGCTCCTCCAAATCACCATGAAGAAAAGCTGTCTTCACATCCATTTGCTCCAAAGCCATGTCATAATGGGCTACCAACGCCAATACCGCTTCCGATGGAAGTATGTCCGACCACCGGGGAAAATATTTCTTCATAATCAACCCCTTCGCTGTGAATAACCTTTTGCTACTAGGCGAGCCTTTGAACTTTTCTCCCCTTTTTCTCGACATCGCTTCCTTTTCTTGAACACCCATTTGCACCCTATCTTCCTCTTTCTTTGGGAGCTCCACCAAATCCCATGTCTTTTTTATGCAAAGACTCCATTTCTCGCCATAGCACCCATCCATTTACTCTTCTCTTGGCTATTGACAGCCTCTTGAAAAGTGGTAGGATCTCCGCTACTAATAACAAGTGCATAAGAAATCATGTCTTCAAAACCGCACGATTGGTGGTCCGATAGTGCCTAGGTCTGCTCTGTGGCTATACTGTGATGTTGCTCAACTCTCAAGTAGAAGTCTGCACTGAGAAGTGTTCTCCGCAGTGAGTCTCTAACTCCACCGCACCACCCCGCTTATCATTGCTTCGCTCGCACCCGCTTTTACCCTCGAGTACTTTTCAACATGGAATTTTCGTCAAATACCACGCCTCTATTGATCATCGCCTTTGTTTGCCGTCGGATCCCAAAACTTGTAACCTTTAACCCCTTTCCCATATCCGAGAAAGATACACTGCCTAGACTTTGGATCAAGTTTTGACCGTTTCTTCACTAGGTATGTGCACATAGGTCGACAACCAAATACTCTCAAACCGAGTAATCTACCTCATTACCGTCCACACCTCCTCTGCAACTTTCCCATCTAGTGCTGCCCTTGGTGACCTGCTTTATCAAGTAGCATGCCATACTAATCACGTCTGCCTAAAAAATCTTTGCAAGTCCAAAGATTCAACCTGAGACATCTTGCTCTCTCTGCAATCGACCTATTCATCCTTTCCGCCACACCATTTTGTTGAGGTGTCTTGCGAATTGTGAAGTGTCTCTTTATACCATGCTGCTCACAAAAATCTTTGAACTCATCGTTGTGTACTCGGCCATTATCCGTCCCCGAGGCACTTAACCTTCTTCCCACTCTGGTTCTCCACTTCAGCTTTCCACAACTTGAACTTGGCAAACGTTTCTGATTTGTGCCGCATGAAGTACACCCAAACCTTTCTGGAAAAATCATCAATAAAGATGACAAAATACATATGTCCTCCTCGTGACGCTGTTTCTCACCGGGTCCCCATACATCGTAATGAACATAGTCCATAATACCCTCCGTCTTGTGTGTGGCGTCTTGAATTGTACCCTATTCTCGCTTCCCGAACACGTAACTTACAAAATCAAGTTTACATGTTTTGACACCCTTCAATAGATTTTTCTTATGAAGCTCTAACATGCCCTGCTCACTCATATGACCTAACCGCATATGCCACAAAACAAGACAATCGATTCAGGACTCTACAGAGGCAATTCCACCTACAACCTGCATTTCCTAATAGCTTTATAGATATTCTTTGAATTTATCTGCCCTTCATCACTACCATCGCACTTAGTTACCTTCATTACTCCACCTATAGACTTATAACCATAACCGCTTGAGTCTAAGGTGCCTAATGAAATTAAATTCTTTTCCACTTCGTACATGTCTAACATCACATAACGCTCTAACCACACCATCAAACATTTTAATTTAATATTACCTATGCCAGTAATTTTGCAATGTGCACCATTACCCATAGTAACTATACCGTAATTAATCAATTCGTAGGTGTCAAACCAATCTCTGCTACGCCACGTGAAAAGAACATTTGAGTCCGAATCCAAGAATCCACAGTGCTCTCGAATTAGATGCAACGAAAAGCATATCACCATCAAGATCGTTGAATTGACTTCCACTACGCTCGCAGACTTTGAGGAACCTTCATTCTCGCATCCTTTTTCTTCTTCAAGTCCGACAGTCCCGCTTCATGTGCCCTTTCTTTCCGCAGACTTAAAACAATTGATGTCCTTCCTCCTGGACTTTGACCGAGAATTCTTGCCTTCGACTCACTCACTGTTATTGCTTCTTCCACGGTCATGGTTACCCTTTACAACTAGCCCTTCTCCTTGGGAATTTTCATCAATATTTTTCTTCCTTTGATGAAAAGCCAATAGGGCCTCTGTAACATCCTCTAACTCCAAGGACTCTTTCCCCATGTCGAGTTGTAACCAAATTCTCATATGTAGAAGAACTTGGGAGTGAATTCAACAAAGATCAACGCCTTTGTCTTTTCAACTTCACATCAACCCTCTTCAAATCACCGATTATCCGATTGAATACGTTGATGTGTTGGCTCGATCCGAGCCCTCCGCCATCTTCAAGCCGCATAACCGCCGCTTTAGATAGAGCTTGTTCGTCAACGACTTTGACATATACGACTTTCCGCTTTCAACCAAATCGCCGGAGATTCTTCGTCCATGACATGATACATCACGCCATCTCCTGCATAAAGCCAATAGTAGCCACCGCCTTGGCCTCAAGTTCCTTCCAATCTATGTCCGCCATCCTTCCGGTTTTGACCCATATAACGCCTTTCACCATCCCTTGTTGCACCAACAAATCCTTGACACGCTCTCGCCATAACCCGAAATTTCCGGATCCATCGAACTTCATCACGTCAACTTTGCGTAAGATGTGCCAATCCCACCATCGATGATTAGGCTCGATACCAATTGTTGTAACCGTACAATAATGATGAACAATATATGAGATCTAAAAGAGAGATCAAGAGAGAGGGACACATTTAACGTGGTTCGCAATTTGCCTCGTCATGGAGAGTGCGGCTATATATTTCTATTCAATGATTTAGGGTTACTTAGGTTAGAGATGTTAGAAGTCATATTTCAAACACTTGGTGAATTCAAAAGTTTATTAAGTCGCTCTACCATAGTCACCAAGCATGCTACATTGAAAAAAACACAACAAGTTCATGAGCAACCATTTAATTTCATTATCATTATATATTGCTATTGAAAATTCTAATTGACTCAATTAACGCCTATTACGCGGAAATAAATCTGACCTAACAATTAATAAACAACCAAAAATACATGAAATAATAAACAATAAACAACACAAATATTTTGGTTACGAAGAGGAAACCATTTAGAGAACTCTCTAAATGTAAAACCTCTCCGGGGCAGCCAAACCTAGGAGATCAACTAAATCAGTAAAAGACTAAGGATTACAAGAAGTTCACACTTACAAAACCTTTGCAATTGACACTATCTTGTATAAGACAAGCGACCCACTTGACCTCTACCGCAGTAGCCCTTTCCAGAACATCTGGCACAATTCTTCTACGTAATCTCCCTTCACCAGAACTCCGATTGACTTCACAACCTTAGATTTATCAAAGAAATAACTAAACTCTAAGCGATTCAATTTAACACTCACCACATATAATCTCTCTTAGCACACCCTCCGACGAACTCTCTGGGGGTGAAAATTCGTGCCTTTCTCTTCTATAATGATGTATATATATCAGTACATCAAACCCTAGACCTAGGCCACTAAAAACATGTTTTTCAGCATAATAGGTACGGGGTGTACAGGTTAATGGGATGTTCGGACATGGCCTTACGGAGCAAAAATATGCTTCCTGGAAATCATGTCCGGACATGCTAGCACCACGTCCGGACATGGCCTATAGCGGAGAGAAAATAGCATTCTAAAATTGCTGTCCAGCCTTCATCAACAACTTTGATCGATGGGCATTTTGGTCCGATTGAACTGAAATTTTGCAGGGACGTTCATGACACATGAATCTATATTATGAATGGTGGAGATTTGATTTTGAACATTCTATATCAATGTTTGAGCTTTTATACAGTAACCTCTGCATTTTGGAACTGAATTAAGCCAACACAAGAACTAACAAACTCCCCCTTTGGCAATTCGGTTCCAAAACCAAAATGCCAAGTCAATCCCATCATCTTTACTCCCCCTTTTTGTCACAAAATGACAAAAGGTCCTCGTGTTTCTTGAAACACTTCACAAAATACATCAAGGTATATATGGAATAGGAATACAAAAATAAAATTCATGATCACAGATAACAAAACATGGATGAAATAATGCAAGATTATGAAGAAACATTAGCAAAAACTCCCCCTCAATGTATGACTCAATACCAAAAAAAATTCTCCCCCTCAAAAGTCAAGTAAACAAACATTCTCCCCCTAAATGCAATACTGGATAAATAGTGCACATATCATTTATGACAAAAAAAGCATGTATTATACAAAATCACATTCAAAACCAGAACCACTCATGCATTGAGCACACATATATAAGCTTACACAAAAACATGTGTCAAATAGAATGAACATTAGCTAGCCAATGGGACAAAGTAACTCATGCTGAGATGTGTAGTGTGTGAGAGTCAAATCCAAGGTCAAGTCATATGAATCGATCTAGGATCACTATGCAAGCAATGACGGTAAAGATGCATGGTTAAGGGCAAACCTTATATTACTAGGGCCTAGAATCCCTCATCCTATACAACATTTTATAGAACAAGCATCATTTTACCACAAATCCTTTAGTAACCGTGTTTTTCCACAATGAATTGGTCACTAACTATTTCTATAGGGATTCTTTCAGCTTTAATGACATAGAACTTTTTGTTCAAATATACTCTTTTAGAGACATGTCATATATTATTATTGGATGACTAAAACAGAATGCAGGAATTTTTAGGATCTAGGTTCAACTAGCGAATTGGTCAATTTAACCGAGCCTTGAACCATACATCACCTACATTGTGACCTTGAGCCCTTTCTACAATAATTAACGTTTAGACAGACTCTAAAGCATGCATGATCAGCAAAAAGAAAAGATGCCACATGAAAAGCTATACAACACTCACCATAATCATGCAATCAGAAGCTCATACAGTACCTCATGCAAGGGTAGGTCTGCTCTTAAAGGACCCGACTCCACATGGGATTTTGAAAGTCCATGAATATGAGCACAAAGAACCAGTGCAGTGCACTTCAAACAAAAAATATTTTTGTATTTTGAAAACAAATGAGAGACAAAAAACAAAAACAAAGCAAAAATATCACAACTAAAACAAAACTAGCACACAAATAAAAAGAAACAAAACAAATTAAAAAACAAATACACCCAACAAACTTTCGCACTAGGACATTGAAATGAGAGTGTAAACAAGAATTGTCCTAGGCATGCATTGTGCCCACCTAATCTAGGTGAGTCCACTACCACTCCCCCTTAACGGGTGAACAGTATCAACCTTCTTAATCCAAACTTTCTTCATATTGGGGACAAATGTCCGACTCTTGTCCAAATCATTTAATTGAGTGATAACACCACTTAGCATGTTGAATAATTCTCATGACTATTCCTGGAACGAAAATAATCTATTTTTGACTCATGATTATTCAACTAAAAATAATTAGGGTGAATATGTCCAATCTTACCATAGTGATGACATGTAGGAATGAACCTTTGAGAAGGTTGGTTCCTTGCAAGGTAAACAATGTTGGAGTTGCTTCTAGGTAAAAAGTGCTCAGCATGAGAGTACTTACCTTTCTTACCTCATGAGGTTGCAATGGCTATTTTCTTCTTTTCCTTGAATATTTCTTTTCCTCTTCTTCTTGAGGAGTGAACAACAACTATCTTACCTTTATCCAATGGCTCTTCCAAGTTTTCTGTTTCAACAAAAACTTTCTTGGACGAAGAAGCAAGGTTAAAGGAAGGAGCAATAATCTTGTCAAAATCAATCACAGGTTTATCACAAGTACATTTTTGGGTATGCAAAAATTTGTCAAGACTATCATTAGAGAATTTTTCCAATAGAGTTTTGGACTCCTTTAATTCATTCTCTAATGACCCAACTTTATTAGCAAGAACATGATTTTCAGATTTCAATGTTTTACACAAATCAAGAGAATCACTCAATTCACCAATTAGTTCATCTTTATCATGTTCAGCCTCTCTAAGTTTCTTTAGATTCTTGGAATTAATAACTTGCAACTCAAAGAATTTCACAAACAACAAATTATAAATCTCCTAAAGATCAATTTCATTATCAGAATCATAATCAGAATAATACTGTTTATCAAAAGACATAATAGTTTCACAAAAAGTATTATTAACAGTTTCGAAACAATCAAGTGTTTGAGACATCTAGAAAGTAGATAGGATCACACTCAAGAATTCAATCCTTTGACAGAGTGAACCCGCTCTGATACCAATTGAAAATTCTAATTGACTCAATTAATGCCTATTATGCAGAAATAAATATGACCTAACAATTAATAAACAACCAAAAATATATGAAACAATAAACAATAAACAACACAGATATTTTGGTTACGAAGAGGAAACCATTTAGAGAACTCTCTAAATGTAAAACCTCTCCGGGGCAGCCAAACCCAGGAGATCAAATAAATCAATAAAAGATTAAGGATTACAAGAAGTTCACACTTACAAAACCTTTGCAATTGACACTATCTTGTATAAGACAAGCGACCCACTTTGACTTCTACCGTAATAGCCATTTCCAGAACATCTGGCACAATTCTTCTATGTAATCTCCCTTCACTGGAACTCGGTTGACTTCACAACCTTAGATTTATCAAAGAAATAACTAAACTCTAAGAGATTCAATTTAACACTCACCACATATAATCTCTCTTAGCACACCCTCCGACGAACTCTCTGGGGGTGAAAATTCGTTCCTTTCTCTTCTATAATGATGTATATATATCAGTACATCAAACCCTAGACCTAGCCCACTAAAAACACGTTTTTGGGCATAATAGGTACGGGGTGTCCGAACAGGTTAGTGGGATGTCCGGACATGGCCTTGAGGAGCAACAATATGCTTCCTGGAAATCATGTCCGGACATTCTAGCACCATGTCCGGACATGCTAGCACCATGTTCGGACATGGCCTGTGGTGGAGAGAAAATTGCATTCTGAAAATGCTGTCCATCCTTCATCAACAGCTTTGATCGATGGGCATTTATGGTTTGATTGAGCTAAAATTTTGCAACGACGTTCATGACACATGAATCTACATTATGAACGGTGGAGATTTGATTCTGAACATTCTATATCAATGTTTAAGCCTTTATATAGTAACCTTTGCATTTTGGAACTGAATTAAGCGAACACAAGAACTAACAGCTATGATGTTACAACAAGGGCAACATGGTAAACTTTATTCAAATTAACCATCTAATGGTTCATTGTGACAATAACATGTAGTTCTCTAATTACATGTTGCTATGCCACATTACAAGAAGCCAAACATGCCAAACTTTGTTCAAACCATCTAACGGTTCATTGTGGCTATAACATATAGTTCTCCAATTCTTATCCCACAAACTTTTTCTGAAGAGAGTCAACAACATTCTTGTCCAATTGGAAAGCCTTGATGAGAACATCTGGATTGATAGGAGGATTGGCTCCAAAAACATTCTTTGCTATGGCAATGAGCCCAAGATTTTGGCTGCCGAGACTGGCAAAGGCAACAAAATTAGTCTTTCCAACATTAAATTGGAAGTGAATGAGACCAATTGGGAAGACAAAGATGTCTCCCATGTTTAGGGTTTTGGTGAAAAGGCGGTTATCTGGGTTTGACTTGACAAACCCAACATACAAACTACCCTCCACAACTACTAGAATCTCGTGGCACGAGGGTGAGTGTGGGGTGGATTTAGGCAGTACAGTGCATATTCTAAGTGAGCCAAGGATATGCCTAGTGCGTTGAGGCTAGGGATTTTGTCCACATTCAAAAGGGTAAAATTTGACTTGAGTTGATTTGCAATGTTTCTAGGAATGTTTAACACTTGAAAGAATAAATCATTATCATTGGCATTGGCAAGCTTTGGATCCTTGCATAACTTCCCATTCACAAATACTATAGGCAAAAAAAGTTTGTTAATATCATAAGACACTTATGTATTCAAGTAATCCCTCCTAGCATAATTACATAAATATGTAGATCCCAAGGATAAGAAAAAACAATCCAAACTCTTCAAAGGACTCCAAAAGAGCATAATAAAATAACAACAACAACAACATGAATGTTTATATACATGCAAAAGTGGAAGAGTTAACACAACACAAAAGTCTTTTAGAGGAGCAAGGTCAGAGGCAGAAGCAATGGAGCAAGCCAAAGCCATGAGTTTGGACATGGCTATTTATAGCGGGGAGCAAATGAACCGGTCTATATTTTTCACCAGATGGAGCCTCTTTGTAAGTTATTGATTTTATATTAGCGGGTGAACCAACCATTATTTAATGACTTAATTTGCAGATATTAGAAATTTGATTACTTATACTCGCTCTCTCTCTCTTAAAGAGCTTCTCCTTGATAGAAGTTTCTTCTAAACCTTCATTCCCCTCCTTGTTACCTTGTCACCTTGCTACCATCCTCCTCTTCCTCCTCCTTTCCACTTGGTTTACTGCCCATCATTCTCCTCTCCTTCTGCTTTACTCCCAGCTATCTTCCTTTCTCCTTTTCTTTGTCTCCTTTCCTCCTTTCCCATGGACATAAACAGCCTTATAGCTCAAACTGAAGCTTTCTCATGGGATGATCCTACATCCTAGATTGTCTCACTAACTCCTGAAAAAACCTTTGATGAATGTCTACTGTTGGTTGGACATGTTATATCCCAAAAAATAGATAACAATTAGGTTGTTTTTGCTGCCCTCTTTAAAGCTTGGGAATTTGCTATTCCTTTTTCCTTTGCAATCTTAGGCCCAAACAAGTTTCTTTCCAAAGTTTCCAAGGAAGAGCACTTAGCCAGAATCCAAAATCAAGTTATTTGGAATGTCAATGGCTCTTTGATCACCCTACAACTTTGGCATCCTCAAGCCACCTTAGGAGAACTCCCTTTCAACAAAGCTCCTTTTTGGATACAAGTTCATGGCCTCCCCCTCATCAACATGACAACCAAAATAGCTATTTCCATTGGAAAAGGCTTGGGAAACCTCATCAAGGTTGATGAACTTAATAGAGCAAAAACCACTTTCAAAAGCTTTTTGAGACTCCTTATGGAGATTGAAGTAGACAACCCCTTGAAGCCTGGCTTCTCTTTCTGCAGAGATGGTGGTGATCCCCATTGGATTTTCTTGAAGTGTGAATGTCTAGACATATGTAGCTCTTTTTGTGGAAGAATTGGACACAAGTTTGTCAATTGCGTGGCTGCACCGGAGGAAAGAACTCATGACATTTATGCTGTTTCTCTAAAAGTTAATATTTTCTCAAATCTCCTTTCATCATCTTCTACCTCCAGAACCAATCCTACCATTTTCACCTCTCAAACAACATCTTCAAACCCTCAAATTCTTGCAATTGTGTCAACTTTGTTGAGTTGAGCCTGTTTGACTCCTAATCCTAAGGCTCAAACTCAGTTAACCCCCACTAAACCTACCTCATTTCCAAAGCAACTAAAAATATCATCTCTTGACCTACTCTTAGCAGATGACACTTCCCAACCCATCACCTCCTCATTAAATGACACCTCCATGACCCTTTCCACCTCTACTGGACAAGACATCCCAGCCATGCTACCTATACCTTACATCCATCCCATATCCCAAACTTCTAAACAACCCTCTTTACAACCCTTAAGCTCGTTAGATCATAACCAAGTGGATCATAGGCCCTCCTTATCCATCTTTCTCACCTTGAGCCCAACAACTCACTCTCCCTTTCCCCATCTCAAAACACACTTTCATTTCAACTATCTTAAGAGAGTCTAAAAAACCCTCACAAAATTTTCAAATAGCTCTAAAAAAACCAACTCATCAAAAAATTCTTGAGCTTCTCTCTTTTCCCACAATCCTAAATTACCTGTGAAAACCTTTCCTCCTGGCTATGATCACTCCCTAGTAAAAAGAAGAGAGCTAGGTTGTCTGGTGAGCTCCTTCCACGCAAGAGAGGTTCTGGAAACCCACTTCTGTCAGCTCTCACCCCTAATGAGATGGAGTTACCTATCCCTATGGACACTACCTAATTGGTGTCAAATATTGTATATTTAACCCCCTTTAACTTATGTTTGTTAAGCTCTTAGCATTGTTAATTTCTAATGTTTTGGTTAGTTTTGGTGTTTTGAGGTTGTTAAGTTGCATTTGGGGCTAATGCCATCAACTCTAGGGCTTAAGACTGTTCGAGGAGCTTTGACAGCAAATTTGAGTCGAGCGATAATTTGCACCCGATGAGTCCCACCAAAACGGCCATATCTAGCGTTGTAGAACTCCGATTGGGGTGATCTTGGTGTCTTTGGAAATCTAACTCAAAGATATACAACTTTGTATTTCACATGTGAGGGCTAATTTTGAAGGCATTACATTCGAACGCACTTGTGCTCATCATATGCGAAAATTCATGCACGAGTGTGATCGATCGCACCGTGTGCGATTGAACACACTTAACTAACCTGGCAGCACTGAAATCCTAAAATTTAGCCTATAAATACCCCCCATTTCTTTTGTAAATGGGTAGGGACACTTGGAGGCCGCTTGGAGGCGCCTTTGAGCTGGGACTCCCCTGTTGGCAATTTTGAGCTCCTCTAAACATCACTCTTTGTATAGTTTAATTAATATTTAATGCTTTTAGTTGTTTTACTTTAGTCACTTATTTTCCCTCACTATGGATTTGTTTATATATATATATATATATATATTCATTTTAGTTTATATTTTCTGTCTTTTAATTTAACGTTTATTTGATTCAATCACAATCTCGTGACAAGATTGTGATTGATTGTTGTTTATGGATCGTTTTCCGTCCAATATTCGTTGTGATTTATCCGGGTTACATCGGATGGTTCAACCGAGTCCAATATTCGTTGTTGTCAATGACACATCGGATGATTCGATCTCGGTCCGACATCCGTTGTGACCGTTTATGGGTTAATACATCGAATGATTCGATTAGATTTTGTAAAGGCAAAAGAACATACGTAGAGCTAGGCCGTACGACGGGTGTGTGCACTATTGTGAGAATAGGACATGCATTTTAGCCTAATTGATTGATGGATGTGTGAATTAGCATGCTTATATATTGATTAAATCATGGTGAGGTAGATTAGGGACCTTAGTGTTTTTATCTATTTATTTTATTGCATTTAATTTAGTTTTTATTTTCTACACACCAACTGTTTGATATTGGGACTAGGTTAAGATATTATTAGTTTAGGCATTAGAATTAGTTTCTAGCAAAGCCGATTCTCTGTGGGTTCGACCTCGCACTTGCACACCCACTACACTGCTTAACGACTCGTGCAATTGGTGAGTACTGTTAAATTTGTGCAACAAATTTTGGCGCCGTTGCCGGGGAATCGGTGTTTTGTTTAAATTGATTTTATGCTTAGATTAATTTTATCTTTCTACTAGTTATTTAAATTGTGCAATTATTTTATTTTGTTTCATGCTTTTGTATAGAAAAAAAAAATCCAAAAAAAATTAGATTAGCTTTTTGTTTGTTGTTTTTAGTTCTGTTTTAGTTCCTAGAATTTTAGCCTGTGATAGTGTGATCGATCGCAACTTCCTGCAATCAAGCGCACTTGAGTCTATTCCAACCTGTTTGCGTGCCTCACGCCGCTTAGTCGCAGATGGCGTGTGAGCGACCTTGATGAGAGACGCGCATGCGATCGATCGCATATCTTTTGCAATTGAATGCACATGCACAGACTGCTACATTTCTGTGTGCCTGCATGTCTGTGATCAATCCCATCACCCTGCGCTCGAGCACAATTCTGTTAGCTGCACCAACAGACCTGAGGTAGTGTATGTGTCAGTTTTTATTTTTATTTTTTGTTTGTTTAATTATTAGTTTTTGTTTAATTATTTATTGTTCTACCTGTTCTTATTTATTTACTTGTTGTTTTTAGTTTTTGTTAGTTTATTTTTATTTTTGGTTTAATTAGTTATTTGTTTAGTTTATTTTATTTTTGTTGTTATTGTTTCATGTGGGATATTTTGAACTGTTTGGGTGAAGCATGAGTCCTCCATTCAATTATTTTGATGTTTCTCTTAGTGGTAGGATGCCAAATCCTACCAATTTTTACTCACATGAACCATGTTCACACTGCTCCAGCCTTTACCATAGTTTAGGTGATTGTCCACATTGAGGACAATTTTCTAATTTTTCTCATGAGCAGTTGAACACCAGTTTCTCCAGTCCTAGGTTTGAATCAAATTCAAATTTTTATAACCCAGACTGGAGCAACCATTCTGATTTTTCGTGGCATGATCATGCTATAGAAAATTTTGCTCCCCAAGTTGACGAAATGCAAAATCCTAAATATCCGCAGTTCGACAACCAATTTTCATCCCATTCATCATATGACTATCCTCCTAAGCAATCTTCTTTAGAGGAAACTCTTAAGGAATTCATGGAATTAGTTGGCCAACCCACCATTCCTGCGTCACAAGAACAATCATTAGAAGACTCACTCGAGGCGTTTAGGAAAACAATCAACCAACCTTGTCAAGAAATCATAGATGCCATTGTGGCAAACACTGAAGCAGTTGCAAGGTTGGAAGGACAGTTTGGTCATCTAGTTGCTGAGTTCAACAGAATTGAGGAACAGGAACTTCAAAGTCAGGAAATGGTGAGAGGGCAGTACATGATTGATGAGGATTGCCCCAACGATCGTCATCATGAGCATGTCCAAACCACCACCACACTTGTTAGTAAGGAAAGAGTTGATAACCATGAGGAAGAAGAAGAAGAAATGGAGGAGCAAATTGAGCCCCCGCCGAATCCATCCAATGACAAGGATGTGAGTACTGAAGCTCACTCCTTTGTCACAATCCCTCTCAAGACATATCATTCATCACAAGTTTCATCTTTTCAATGTCTCGAAGAACCGTCTTATGTAGCAATCTTTGAGGATTCACACACACACGATCACAAGTCTAGAAATCGTGGTCCTAAGAGAAATTTTAGAAGCAACTTTTTAGGCTGCATAAGATGGCAGAACATCCTTCCAGAGGGGTATTATATTTTAAAGAAGAAAGGATGGAAGGGATTGGTTGGACACCCATATGAGCGGGGTAGGGGCGGTTTTGTTACTTTTTATTTTCCACACTTTATTTTTTAGTCATTTTCTTTTTGTTTATTTCTTGTCATTTTTTTTTTTTTTTGTTTCTAATAGCAATTAACCGTTAATGTTTGGTCTTTGAGAAAAAAGATTGCTGTTAGTCTTTGACAGGTGTTTTGATGTTCAAGTTCAGGGGACGCCTTGGCCTTGGCACGTTTCTGTTCCTCATCCCACTGTAATGTATTTCTTGCCACATTGGGGACAATGTGTCATTTAAGTTTGGAGGTGTGGACAAACATTCTGTCTGTCTTTTTGTTTGTTTTTGTCTGTATATACTTGTTTTTGTCTATATATAATTTTTTTTTAACTTTATTTTGTTGCTATGTTGTTTATTGGACATAAATTACATCATAACTATGGATTGTTTGTCATTGGTGTGTTTAACTTGTTTGAAAATTGCATATCATTAGAAATCCCAGTTTTTGATTCATGTGTTGGATTAGAGAGACTACACTTGTTTGATTAATATTTCACATGTACACTAGCATATGGTCTATGGGGTATGAAATTAGACTTGAGGAGTGTTTTTCTTGAGATTTGTGGTTGATGTAATGTGTGATGAAAACCTTGGTTGTTAAAAAAAAAAATAAAATATATATATATAAAATAAGTTGAGTTTTTCATTGAGTAACCGGACCTCTTGCCTGGCCAAGCAATGAGTGTTCGCGTCAAAAAATGAGAAATTCCAGCTAAAAAATTGTATGATTAGTTAGGCTTCGTAACTCTTTTTGACTTGAGTAATTAAGCCCTTAGGGATGTCTCTAAATTTAGTGCCCTAAAACCCCTGGTTTGGGAGTCACCAGCCCAACGCTCGTTACATAGGTCATTTAGAAGTTTAAGGGAGTCAACATTGCACAGCCTACACAAAAAATTGCATTTTTTATTTCAAGCCTCGGTTGTTTTAATCACATTGCATTTCCTATGATTTTTGGGGATACACATTTTGAGAATAATTAAAACCCTATGATCTTGTTGTTAGTTCACTTTGCACTTCATAGAGCATGTGTTGTCTCAATTTTCCAACCTTGAGTGAAAATGATATTTGGATGCCTGGATGATGTGGTTTGTATGTTCAACATGTTAAATTTGCTAATGATGTATGAACCATGTGTTTGTGTGAAGGGCTTTGTCCATTAATAACATAGTACCAAATAATTGTTTGTGTGTGTCATTCCTAAAAAACCCTCACGAGACTTCACTCATTCACTAGGGATGCCTAGGGGTTTAAAAGGCTTATTGCATACGCTAAATGCAATCGTTTCTCCCACAAAAGTGGATTTATGTTTCTTGTTTTCATTGTGTTTTGCTAAGGGACTAGCAAAATGTAAGTTTGGAGGTATTTGATTGGTGTCAAATATTATATATTTAACCCCCTTTAACTTATGTTTGTTAAGCTCTTAGCTTTGTTAATTTATAATGTTTTGGTTAGTTTTGGTGTTTTAGTGTTTTGCAGATTGTTAAGTTGCATTTGGGGCTAATGCCATCAACTCTGGGGCTTAAGACAGTTCGGGGAGCTTTGATAGCAAATTTGAGTTGAGTGATAATTCACGCCCGACGAGTCCCACCAAAATAGCCATATTTAGAAATTGTAGAACTCCAATTGGGGTGATCTTAGTGTCTTTGGAAAGCTAACTCAAAGATCTACAACTTTGTATCTCACATGTGAGGGCTAATTCTGAAGGCATTACGTTTGAATGCACTGCATGCATTCGAACGCATTTGTGCCCATTAGATGCGAAAATTCATGCATGAGTGAGATCGATCGCACCGTGTGCGATCGAACGCACTTAACTGACCTGAAACGCTGAAACCCTAAAATTTAGCCTATAAATACCCTCATTTCTTTTGTAAACGGTAGGGACGTTTGGAGGCCGCTTGGAGGTGCCTTTGGGAGCTGGGACTCCCCTGTTTGGCAATTTTGAGCTCCTCTAAACGTCACTCTTTGTATAGTTTAATTAATATTTAATGCTTTTAGTTGTTTTACTTTAGTCTCTTATTTTCCCTCACTCTGGATTTGTTTATATATATATATTCATGTTTTGTTTATATTTTTTGTCTTTTAATTTAACGTTTGTTCGATTCAATCACAATCTCGTGACAAGATTGTGATTGGTTGTTGTTTATGGATCATTTTCTATCCAATATTCGTTGTGATTTATCCGGGTTACATCGGATGGTTCAACCGAGTCCAATATCCGTTGTTGTCAACGACACATCGGATGATTCTCGGTCCGACATCCGTTGTGACCGTTTATGGGTTAATATATCGAATGATTCGACTAGATTTTGTAAAGGCAAAAAAACATGTGTAGAGATAGGCCGTACGACGGGTGTGTGCACTATCGTGAGAATAAGACATGCATTTTAGCCTAATTGATTGATGGATGTGTGAATTAGCATGCTTATATATTGATTAAATCATGGTGAGGTAGATTAGGGACCTTAGCATTTTTATCTATTTATTTTATTGCATTTAATTTTGTTTTTATTTTCCGCACACCAACTGTTTGATATTGGGACTAGGTTAAGATATTATTAGTTTAGGCATTAGAATTAATTTCTAGCAAAGCCGATTCTCTGTAGGTTTGACCTCGCACTTGCACACCCGCTACACTGCTTAACGACTCGTGCAACACTAGCCTAAAACCCTCTCTGCAACTTCCTACAAGGTCTTACTACAAAGGTTCAAGAAAAGGGGAAAAAAAACCATAGCCACTGTCTCTCATGTCTCTTTAGTAGTGTTAGAGAATGATTACTCTTGCAATTTCGGGGACCATGCGGTGTCCCCCAGCTGTAAATGAAGATCCTATCTTGGATCTGCAAAGGGATTTCTCATCAACTACAGTTTGTGGTCTTCGAGCATTGACCAGAGCCAATAGCCTGGATGTTCTCTTTATCTCTGAAACAAAAATTTCCTCCTCTCTTGTCTCCCCTACTTTGAATCATCTTGGTTTCTACTTGATGACTCATCTTGCTCCTTTTGGTACTTGTGATGGTCATGTTCTTGCTTGGAGATTAGGTGTTGAACTTGAAAGTTTCATCTCAAATAAAAATAACATCTCTGCATGGTGTTACTCTAACCGGTGCTACTCTAACCCTCCCAATTCCCCCTAGATTCTCTCCTGTATCTATGGACCCTTTGAAAAGAAAAACAAATTGGCCTTCTGGGACTCTCTCACTGCTACTGATGAGGCTTTTGTTAGTCCTTGGCTCTGCATAGGGGATTTCAACATTGTCTTGGACCAATCAGAAAAACTTGGAGGCTATCCAATTGCTAGCTCCTTTCACTATCCTTCTAGAAACTTTATTGATTACCATGGTTTGGATGACATAGGGTTTGTAGGAAATCCCTACACTCGGTTCAATAACAAGAAAGGTTTTGCTACAATAAAAGAAAGACTTGACAGAGCCCTAGCCTCTCTAGACTAGGTTCACCTTCACCCTGAATTATCTCTTATGCACCTCCTTGCTTCCATTTTTTATCACAATCCCATCCTTTTAAACACAAACTCTACTTCTTCTTTCCTTCCTAGACCTTTCAAGTTTGAAGAATTCTAGACTTTTGACCCTTCCTGTGGGCTTGTGACTAAGGCTTGGAAGCTTAAGGTCTTTAGCTCTCCAGCTTTGTGCCTGGTTTAGAAATTGAATCAAACAAGAGCTGCCTCAAAAGATGGAATTATCTAGATTTTGTAACATTCAAGTCAAGATCAGATCCACTTTAGCCAGCATTGATCAAATCCAACTTTCCCCTCCCAATTCTCAATCTTGCTTGATTAAGTCTCTTTTGAAGAAAGAGCTTGATGGTCTATTGATTAAAGAAGAATGTCTCTGGAGGTTTAAATCCAAAGAAACCTTACTGAAGTGTAAGGATCTTAATACCAGATTCTAGCACTCAAGAACTCCGACCAGGAGAAAATCTAATTCTGTTAACTTTCTAAAAATGAATGAAGAGACCTGGTTGTCTGATAGAGCAGAAATTAGAGGATATTTTGTGTCTCATTTCTCCTGTTCTCCTCCTCTAGACCTCCTACTGATGAAGATATGTTGAGTGTTTTACTCCTACTATAACTAAAGAGGACAATCTTTTCCTATGCTCTATTCCCCTTAAAGTAGAGGTGGTTCAAGCCCTCTTTAGCCTAGTTTCTATTGTAACGCCCCCAAATTTAGCTTTGGCTAATCCGGTAGAGTCACTAGCAATTCACCCAGTTGAACCAACGTGTGGTCAAATGGGTAATCGCGCTTATAAAAATTGTTAGAGTAAATGCAAGGAAGGTGAATAAATCTAAGAGTACTACAATTCATCAAGTAAGGACATGGAGCTACTAAACAAATAAGACAAACCTGTAACTATAGATAAGGCATAGCCAGTCAAGTAAAAGCAACTCTAGCCACCTCCATGACAGTGAATCAGATTACCTAAAGAATAATAACCGCGTAAGTCTAACGACTTAGTAAGTAAACCCCACACTTAGGCATGACATGAGCCCAATTAATAAAAGTAGATGTGCAATTTGAGTAATAACCATAAGAGGCATTACCTCCGTTAATACACCATTTCATAGGTTTTAGGGTTTTTAAGGCTCTATGGTGTAGAACCGGCGATAACTGTCTAATTGTTTTGATGCAGGAAAGGATAATGCTTTATAGGTCATAACTCTCATACATGGTCTACCCAGATATTACCCTTTCTCAGTAGGGTTGATACTGTCTTGAGGGACCTACAATACAATGCCAATGCCCCACCCATTGCATAACATACGATACGTAACATTAGTGGCATGATTGGGTCTGACCTCGAGTGGCCCACACCAACTAATGACGTCCGTCTTGTAGTGACCGAACCCTTGGGAATGGTTGCATCAAGGTCACGAAACCAATGGATCCACAGCCCTCACATATCGCACACATTTGACCATAATATTCAGTTTATATAGTAAGCCCATGGCCGTTCGTACCGCATGTACCGGCGTACCATATCTTATGATGCATCTTAGTAGTTTACTTAATGATACAGTTACCGAGTAGTTACAGAAAATAGACATGCTCATATCATACGCATGGTCAGTAAACTGACATATCCCATGGTTTACGAAAAAGGGTGTAAGTGTTTACTTACCTCGCACATTCGAGCAAATCCTCTGACCAAGCTATTTCCTGTTATAACGGATACAAGACACCGTCATTCTAAGTCTTACGAAACCTAGAGTTATGGCTAAGTTGAAGAATACACTTATGAAACTCAAGAATAGGTGCTCTGCCCACTGACCGTACGTTTGGCCTCGATGGTGTATGTCCGCTCAATGTGCTTAGCGCACTGCTTTAAGATTCGGACAGTGCATGGTTTATATAGCACTTCTAGACCCCTAAACCTCTTCTAGGAAAATAAAAGAGCACATGCAACGTAAGAATCATAACACAACTGGGTTTGAAAGAGTTCTTTCGCAAACATTATCATTTTTAGGAAACAATTCGACGAACACTTTAAAAACTCAGTAAAGCGCAAAACAGAGGCTATAACAGTGTTAAATACAAAAGGAAATAAAGCTTACCCCAAAGCTAAGCACCGACATGACCTTCCCTTATCGAAAACTCTTCTTTAAAACTCTCTCTCAGGGATCCCTCACTTAAAACACTAAGAAGAGGTTTTGGCAGCCTGAAGGCATACTAGAGGAAGAAGAAGGCATGAGAAATGAAGGGGAGGGGCGGGCTATTTATAGAGAAAATTCGCGTCCAGCAACCCGGGTGACGTTCGCAACCTAAGCGTCGTCCGTGGTTTTCGTACATCAATCCAGAAGGTATCTCATACGTCCAGGTATTATCCAAAGGATTTACCAAAAAGTAGTACGTCTAGTGGTCCCACGTATGTCTGCTGGTATGGTCTGCAGAGCGTACATCTAATGGTCCCTCGCATACGTCCGCGTATATAGACATAAGCATACATCCGTCAGACCTAGTGTACATCCACCACCTAAGGATCAGTATTTAGCTTTTATCCCCTAAGGGTTCAAGGTGTATTGAGGTAAACTCTGAGGGTCTTAGGCTTCCATCTAAGCAGCTCCACTAAAGGTTTGGGGTTAAGCACTCAATGAATGGGGATCTCCTAAATAGAGGTTACTTTTATAGGGGTATTACATCTACCAAAGCCCCTAGGGCTAATGGTTTCATTGCATTGTTTTTTAGGAAATATTTGTCTTTTGTTAAAAAAGATGTCCTAAACTACATTAGCAATTTTTTCCAAAATCAACAGCTATTGTTTGAGCATAATCACACTCATATAGCTCTGGTTCCCAAACAAAACATTTCACACTTAGTGCATCATTTCAGACCAATCAACTTATGCAACATCACCTACAAAATCATTACCAAAATCCTAGCCAACATATTGAAGACTACTTCCCAAGATCATTTCCCCTCTTCAATTAGCTTTTGGCCCCTTTAGAAACATCCAAGACAATACTATCCTAGCTCATGAGCTTCTACATTCTTTCAAAAACAAAAAAGGGAAAGGAGGTTTCATGTTTCTCAATTTGGACATGGAGAAAGCCTTTGATAAAGTGCAGTGAGTTTTCATCTTGGCTATTATAGAGAAACTTGGTTTCCATTCCACTTGGGTTAATTGGATCAAATTGTGCATCTCCTCTTCTTCTTTTTCTATTCTCCTAAATGGTAGTCCCTTCAGCAGGTTCTCTCCTAAAAGAGGTATTAGGCAGGGAGACCCACTCTCACCATTCCTTTTCATTTTGGGTTCTAAAGTTCTCTCTAGATTGATGTTTAGAGAATAAGCTCTTGGTAATATCAGAGGTCTGAAAATTTCTAGGCATTCCTTAGCCATTCATCACCTTCTTTTTGTTGATGACCTTTTGATCTTTGGTAAGGCTACTCCGAAAGAAGCTAACAACGTCCATTCCTATCTTGAGAAATATTGTCTTTGGTCTGGTCAATCTATTAATTCTCGAAAGTCATCTATCAGATTCTCAAAGAACACTAACCCCTCTACTGTTGCTTTGATACTAGATATCCTGCCTTATTCTCCTGACCTTGCCAAATCCATATACCTTAGTCTTCCTATTCTCTTTGTTAACTCTAAAAAAGCTACTTTTCAAAACATCATTGATAGGGTTAACTCTAAAATGGATGGTTGACATGCAAAATCTCTTTCACAAGCTGGTAGGCTGATGCTTATCAAGTTTGTGGCTGCAGCCATTACTTTTTATGCCATGAGTACATTTTTACTTCCCAGAAGCATTTGCAACCAGTTACACAGAACTTTCAAGAATTTCTAGTGGGGTTTTCCCACCTAAAAAACTAGAAACCTCTCCTTAAAATCATGGAATTCACTTTGCATTCCCAAAGCCTTTGGTGGTTTGGGTTTTAGGAGAATGAAAGAGATGAACCTAGCTCTCTTTGCTAAATTAGGCTGGAAACTCCTTACGGATGTAGACTCTCTCTGGGTGTCCCAACTTTTAGTTAAGTATCCCCTCTCTAAATCTTTTCTCTTCGCCTCATCCATTTCTGCCACTTCATGATTTTGGAAAGGTATCATCAAAACAAAGCCTTTTATCTCTCTAGGTGCCTACCATAGAATTCATAGATCCTCCTCCCTTTTTGTATGGAATTCCTCTTGGATTCCAACTGCCCATTTTTTTTCTCCTTCTCCTCTTCCCCTAAGCCTATCTGCAAACCCTGAATTGATGGTCTCAAACATCATTTCCCCAAATGGCTCTTGGAATCTTCCTCTTTTGATCTCCCTATTCACTCCTACCAGTGTCAAGGAAATCAAGAAGATCCACATCAACTAGTGTACAAATAATAGTGTACTCGTTAGCGTACAAATCGTTGTCAATATAGTGCTGCACAAGTATGATTTCGATCCACAGGGAATCACGTTTGTTAAAAATCAATCTTAAGTCTAGACTAATTATACTTTAACCTAGTTCCAAGGTTTGAACATTTAATCGAACATAAGGTGTGCAAAAATATAAACTAGTGTAAAAGCTTTAAATCAAACAAAGAAAAAAACACTATGGTTAAAGAATCCGCTGCACCAAATCAAAATTACATGTTAACATGCTTTGTTCACTCATCCGTCTATCGATTACACTCAATGCATACTCTATTGCCGTTGTGAAAACTTGTTGAACCATTCGAAATATTTACCATTAAAGAGTCACAACGGATATTTAATCTTGATATAATCATCCATTGTATCATTGATCACAGTGGATATTTAATCGAGATATAATCATCCGATCTACCCTCGGATTGGAACACAACAAATGTTGGACGTGTGATTAATCATAAACAACAATCAATCACAACTTTGTCACTAAATTGAATTGAAATGAATATATGATATTTAAATGATGGAATGGAAATGAACTCAACATAAAAACATGTAGAATGTTAAAGGTGAGGCTTCATCTTCAACCATTAGTTGAAGAGTTAACTACTCATACTACTAGGAAACATATTAAAAGTAAAAGAAAACATTAATTAATGAAAGGTTACAATGTATTTGATGTTTAGAGAGGTTGGACAGTGCTAAATAGTAGGCCTCGGCTCTAAGCGGTGCTCTAGGAAACATAGGTTTACAAAATTGCAAGAGGTTCTATTTATAGGGAAAGTTAATATGCTGCCAGTTCAGTGGGTGCGCTCGATCACAGGCAATGCGCTTGAGCGCAAGCCTGTTGTGCGCTCAATTGTAGATGGTATGATCGAGTGCACTTAACTGCTCAGAAAACCCATGGTGCAGCAATGAATGCGATGAGCTAGGGCAATGCAGGCTTCAAGGGCTGGCGAGGCATGCGCTCGATCGCGCCTCTCAGGCTAGGGCGCAGTGCACTCGATCATACCTAGTACGCTCGAACACATTGGCAGGGACTCCAAATCTTCACTTTTAGTCCTTTTTCACCCTTTAAACCACATATTGCTGCCAATGTCTTGCAACACAATAAAACACTGAAACAACCAAAAACATTAGAAATTAACAACACTAAGAGCTTAACAATCATAAATTAAGTGGTCCAAATAGATACTATTTGGCACTTATCAAATACCCCCAAACTTATATTTTGTTAGTCTCTTAGCAAAATAAAATGAAAAACACATTAAAAAACAAGAAACATAAGTCCGCTTTCATGGGAGAAATAATTGCATTTAGTATATGCAACAAGCCTTTTAAACTCCTAACCATCCCTAGAGGACGAATGAAGTCTCATGAGGGTTTACCAGCAATGATACCCACAAACAATTATTTGGTACTACTTTATTGACAGACAAAGCCTTTCACACAAACATATGGTTCATACATCATTAGCAATTTTAAGAATTTTGAACATACAAACCACATCATCCAAGCCTCCAAACATCATTCAACTCACGGCTGAAAAGTTGAGACAACACATGCTTCAAAAAGTGCAAAGTGAACTAACACATGCTTATGGGGTTTCAATTTTTCAAAACATGAGTATCTCAAAATTCATAGGAATGCAATGTGATAAAAACAACCAAGGCTTGAATCAAAAAGTGCAATTTTTTTTTTTAAATTTTACAGCCAATGTTTATCATCACACATCACAACAACTTAAAAATCTTAAGAAAAACACTTCTCAAGTCAAATCTCATACCTCACAGACCCTATGCTAGTGTGCAAGTGAAAAATGAATCAAACACATGAAGTCTCTTTAATCCAACACATGAATCGAAAATTGGGATTTCAAATGATATGTAGTGTTCAAACATGTTAAACACACAAATGACATGAAATCCACGGATATGATGTAGGTCATGCCCATTCAACAACATAGCAAACATTTTAAAATTTTTAACAAAAACAAATAACACAAATAATCACAAAGAAAGGCAGAAGTGTCTACCCTACCCCTAAACTAAATGGCACATTGTCCCCAATGTGTCCAGAAATACAATACCAGAGAAATGGTGCAAGTTAGGCAAAACATAAGAGAACGGTCCCCCAAACTTGAATGGCAAACACTTTACCTGAAAAACAAAACAAACAAACAAAATAAAAAGACAAAGAAAATAATGAGGGGTGCCACCTACAAGCGCTAAGTTTAAAGTCTTTAGCCAGACTTTTCATAAGATACGACAATCACTTTGAATAACTCGGATCCTCCAACAAAGTCATCTCCACCTCCATACTCCTCAATTCCAAGAACACCTTAAAGGTGTTACCATTCTTGGGATCCTCAATCTCGATGGCCCCAAGAGGAAACAGTGTCCTAATGATAAATGGGTAAGTCCATTGATATGTTAGCTTGCCTGGGAATAAATGCAGTTGAGAATTGTAAAGAAAAACTTTCTAACCATGCTCGAAAGATCTCCTCAAAATGCTCTAGTCATGAACCTTCTTTATGTGTTCCTTGTACTTCCTCGTACAATCATAAGCATCATTCCTTAGTTCCTCTAATTCAATGAGTTAGAGCTTCTTTTGTGAGCCAGCCTTCAAAAGATTGAAGTTCAGCTGCTTGATGGCCTAGTATGCTCTATGTTCCAACTCGACGGGAAGATGACACACCTTCCCGTACACAAGCCGATAGGGTGACATCCCAATCAGAGTTTTAAATGTTGTCCTACATGCCCATAATGAATCACTTAATCGAAGAGACCAATCTTTTCTGTTGGGATTCATAATCTTTTCCAGAATATGCTTGATCTCTCGATTGGACACTTCAACCTATCCACTTGTCTGTGGGTGATATGGGGTGGCAACCTTGTGTGTGATGAAATACTTCTTCATCAATTGCTCAAAAATTCGGTTGCAGAAATGCTTACCACCATCACTAATAATTTCTCTAGGCTTACCAAAACAAGCAAATATAGTATCTTTCAAAAAGTTGACCACAACTCTGTGGTCATTGGTTTTGCAAGCAACTGCTTCCACCCATTTGGACACATAGTCCATAGCAACCAAGATGTATAGAAATCCAAAGGAGTTTGGGAAAGGTCCCATGAAATCAATGCCCCATACATAAAAAATTTCAACAATTAAAATGGGATTGAGGGGCATCATATTCCTCCTAGAAATACTCCCTAGCTTCTGACAGCGCTCACAAGATATGCAATGAGCATGAGCATCTCTAAAAAGGGTAGGCTAGTAAAATCCACTCTGCAACATTTTTGCAGCGGTCTTCTTTGCATTAAAGTGGCCTCCACAAGCTTGATCATGGCAAAAGGAGATGACATTGGATTGGTCATGCTCAGATATACACCTCCTCATGATCTGGTTGGAACAATACTTAAATAGATAAGGATCATCCCATAAAAAGTGTTTCACCATGGATAAAAATTTGAACTTATCTCGTTGCCTCCAATGCAAAGGCATTTGGCTGGTGACAAGATAGTTCACTATGTCAGCAAACCATGGCGCAGGATTGTGAGCAATGTGCATGAATTGCTCATTTGGGAAGATTTCATAAATAGGAGTGGCGTCCTTGATGTAATCCACAGTCAACCTAGACAAATGATCCGCCACTACATTTTCAGACCCCTTCTTATCCCGAATCTCTAAGTTGAACTCCTATAGTAACAAAATCTATAGGATAAGGCAAGATTTAGCATCTTTTTGGGAAAAAAGATACTACAATACTACATGATCTGAGTAGATGATGATTTTAGATCCTAACAAATAGGATCTAAAGTTGTCCAGTGCAAAAATGATTGCCAACAACTCCTTTTTTGTGGTAGAGTAATTGAGTTGTGCATCATTCAGAGTCCTGCTCATATAGTAGATTACATGGGGAAGTTTATCAACTCACGCCCCAACACAGCTCCAACTACATAATCCAATGTGTCACACCTAATCTCAAAAGGAACACCCTAATTGGGTGGATGAATAATGGGTGTGGACATCATAATCTTCTTCAAAGCCCCGAAAGCTTTCATACACTCCTCATCTAATATAAACAGGGTCTCCTTCGCCAACAACTTACACAAGGGCCTGGCAATTTTGTTAAAATCCTGGATAAATCGCCTGTAAAACCTGCATGGCCCAAGAAAGAGCAGATTTCCTTCACCGTAATTGGGGGTGGAAGGTTGGAAATCAGATCCACCTTCGCTTTGTCAACCTCAATCCCCTGATGAGATATGACGTGCCCCAGTACAATTTCTTGCTTCACCATAAAATGGCACTTCTCCCAATTAAGCATTAGGTTCTTCTCCTTGCACCTCACTAGCAACAAAGTGAGACTGTAGACACTCCTCGAAAGATGAACCGAAGACAGAGAAGTCATCCATGAAGATCTCCAAAAATCGCTCTACCATATCAAAGAATATGCTGATCATGCACCCTTGAAAGGTAGCGAGTGCATTGCACAACCCAAAAAGCATGCAATGATAGGTGAATGTCCTAAAAGGACAAGTAAATGTCGTCTTCTCCTGATCTTTGGGGTCCACAGGGACCTGGTTATATCCAGAATAACCATCCAAAAAGTAATAGTAATCGTGTCTAGCTAAGCACTCCACCATCTGATCAATAAATGGGAGTGGAAAATGATCCTTCTTGGTGGTGACATTCAATTTATGGTAGTCTATGCAAACTCTCCATCCAGACTAAATACGAGTTGGCACCAACTCGTCGTCCTTGTTCTTTACTACCGTGAATCCTGCACACTTGGGCACAGCATGAATCGGGCTCACCCACTTGCTATCATAGATTGGATAAATGATCCCTGCATCCAACAATCTTATCACTTCAGTTCTCACAACCTCTTGCATAGCTGGTTGAATTTGTAAAAGGTATTAACAATTTTATTCCTGATTATCTTAGCAGAAACCATAATGAAGAATTGTTAAACAAGCAGCTAATAGCAATTAAATTTTTGCAGGAATCCATTGATCCTCCCAAACAGGGAGAATGGGTCACTATAGCCAAAAGGGCTTCAATTTCAGCTCAACGACCAAACAAGGTGTACGTTGTATTTAAAAGATTCCAACCAGGAATCTTCATGACCTGGAAACAATGTCATTCCCAAATAAATGGTATCAAAGTCTTGTGAGTTGCAAAATGTCTCAAGGTCATTGTAAATTACTACCATCAATAATCAAGTTTGTAAGGTACATTTTGTTTGAAGCATATTTTTCTATATTAAGTTTATTTTGCTCTATCTAGTTGATTATATTCCTACTTTTGATTGTTCTGTGTAGTTACAATTCTAGCTGTAGTAAAACCCATATACCTTTAATTGCTTCAAAGACTATTAGCCTTTTCATATTGTGGCATTAAGGAGTCCAGAAGCATATAGGTGGTTTTAGGTACCAACTACAGTCTTCGAATGACAACACATAACAATGATAAGATAGAATGTATTAGCTCATGAATAGGGCATGATAAAGATGATTATAGGCATATGCTGCATATAGAATGTAAATTTGAAAATAATCTCGGAAGTGTATGTGCTAGCTTAAACAGTATTAGTGATAGTATTCACTCTTGGTTTAAAAAACTAGAAAAAAATCAAACAATTAATCATAACTACGTGGAGTCCAAGCTTACGTCTATCAAAATCATGATAGATAAAACAGACAATAATGTGAAACAAATCAGTTCAATAGTTGATTTAGATCTCAAACAAGAGACTAAGGAACGTTGAGCGAATTAGCAAATAAAATAGGAAATATCTCATTTGAAGGAATGAATAGTCCTAGAGATCACAAAATCCCAAGATTATTTTATGGAACTGAAGACATTATGGTCCTTCAACAAGAAGTTGACTATAATTATATTGAATATGAAAATATCAAAAAAATTTAGATTATTGGAGATAGCTTTATAAAGACCCTCAATTTTCAGTTCAAGAAAGAAATGAAATTATAAAACGATAAGAACAACTTTTCTTGAATACGAAAAACCTTTTAACTTATTTTAATTATGAAACAACTTTGTTTGTTTCCAAGGATGATGAAGATAATCAATCTTCAACACATATAGCAAATGTAGTGAGTGAATGTGAAAAAGAAAGTGACAATGAAAAAGAAGAAGAAACTACTCCTTCAAGAAAAAGAAAACTAGATGAATCATAGATCCACAAGAATTTGGAACATAAATACAGGAGAAGATAAACCATCTTCTAGTGGAATAAAAGATGAAAACACTTCTTTCCCTACCCTTTCATATGAAAGAAGAGATGAGTTACATAAACAATTAGTAACTCAAAATGGAACTTATCTTGATCTGACTAATATTCATTTTAGAGATCAAATAAAAGTTATCGATGATTGGGCACAATTTTTTTTCTATTATAGTAAGCAACTATAAAAATACAAATTTCTTGACTATCTTGCAGCAACACTTCAAGGAGACACCTTGCAGTGGTTAAAACAATGGGAAAAATCATAAGAAGGTAAGCAACAAAAAACTACTTTACTGACTAATTTTTTAAACTTAGAAGATATTCTAAGACATTTCGCTAATATAATTAAAGAACAATTTTGTGGTTAAACCGGCGAACCAACTCTTCAAGATGATGCTAATTTCATGCTATCCAAGCTGGAATTGTGTAACATCTGTCAATTCGAAGAGTATGTAAAAATCTTCATAAAATATTATTTTTTGGTAAACCCCCCAAAAATTGAATATTGGTTAGAACAATTCTTTAACAAACTACCAAGCCCATGGGATGAATGTGTAGAAAAAACTATCTTTGGCTCGCATTGACTTTGTACCATATGGCCTAAATCCTCCCCACATTCACCCTCATGCAACTGAGCTTTTTGTTGTCTTAAAGGGTACCCTGTATGTTGGCTTTGTCACATCCAATCCAGATAACTGCCACTTCACCAAGGTTTTAAATGCAGGAGACATTTTTCGTGTTCCCAATTGGTCTCATTCACTTTCAGTTCAATGCGGAAGTACCAATGCTCTTGCCTTATCCAGTCTCGACAACCAGAATCTAGGGCGCCTCACCATAGCAAACACAATATTTGGATCTAATCCTCTTATTAATCCTAATGTTCTCGCTAAAGCCTTCCAATTAGACAAAAATGTGGTTAACTATCTTCAGAAACAATTTTCATCAGAAAACATTTAGAGAAACATATGTAAGAGAACCATTAGACGGTTCATATCAAGTTTAACATGTTTTGCTTGTTTTAATTTAGTGGTAGTAATTATATGAAATGTTTTCTTATGTAAACTTTCTTTATTTCGTTCTTCCTTGTTTTTTTCTTTTTTTCTAAGCAAGGAAATCAAATTAGATTAGCGATCTTTGTTGATAGCCGATCTCATTGGTGGGCTCAAAGATTGGGTGTATTGAATTTTTGGGCTCAGGTAATTTTTCTTGACCGTAATTTGTACCTCATCTTTAGTGAAAAACTTAATAGACTCCAATATCAACACTTATTAAGCATACAACAATTCACCAAGTATATGTATAAAAGTTGTAAATCATGATAAAGCAAATGAATTAAAAGAAATTAAACTTCACCAAAAATAATTATGGGTGAAGAGATTAATTGGTTTAGGGACATGTATATTCCATAATTGGTAGAGCTAGCCATTTGAGATATTCCGTAAGTAATGTATGTGGATGTGTGGACCTAAGATCAAGAGAAGATTGTCTAGCCGTTGAAGATATATTCAAGTTACCAAGAGTAGACCTAGCCGTTGAAGACATTCCATAATTAAGCGACATGGACATGCATGTTGACATAGACAAGATCTATATGTGTTAAAATGATTGTTGCATACTTTCCTATATAAGCCAAAATTTTAGTGTTGTAGATTTAGGCTTTTCCTTAATCCACACACACATACCATATAGTGCACACTTTCCTTTGTATTTTCCTTCATTATATAGAAGAACAATATGGTTAGAGCAACTCATGTTTTTGAGTAGCTCTTTATCATTCCTAAATCAACTCATGTTTTAGACAACACTTTAATAATAAAACTTCTCTAGGACAACCTTAAATGAGAGTTTATTGAAAATTGAAATGTCTGAATTAAGGCCGGCACCTAGGACCCCAAAATTTAAGGACCAAAATCAATTTTAATAAGGCCCAAAAAAAATTTTAATAAGGCCCCAAAAAATTTTAACATAGAAAAACAAATATGTTATAGAAACAGGAAAAAAAAAAAACAAAAATTTGACAAGCCATCTATCTTTGCTAAAATTGCAAAGACTAGGAGAATAATTTTATAATTGTTTATTATTTAGCTGTTGGCAGGCTGTATTGCACAACCATATTAGGAAAAGGCCATTAATCATGTTTTCTTGGACACCACAACAAGATTCTTGACAATTTTTTTGGTGAGTTTTGTTTGAAACATGTGTATCTGTGATGACCTGCATGGGTAAATCAATTAACTTATAATTGATCCCATGGTTCACCTCCTACCCTTGTCCCTCGTGGAACAAGACTCAAGGATTTCAACATTTCTTGTCATAACGAGAAAGCTACATAAATAACCTTTCTCATCATAATGAAACATCACACAACATCCACCAGAGTAACTACAAAGCCTTGTAGCATAAATAACCATCAATGTATCGGTCATCAGACTGTCATCAAGATACAAACCACATATAATTAAACATCATCATCATATTGTTCTAACAAAATGATCATAATATCAATCACTAAGCTTAAGGAGAGCTAGGGAGATTACAATCTCCATCATGTCACCACGAATGGCTCCTCCTTCGTCCCATATTGACTTCAACCACTCTGGGTCCAAGTCCTCAAAGATGACCCTTATCAGGTCCTGGGCAATTACCCAAGTCTGCTCCGACGGCATCCTCTCCTAGGATAGCTAAACCGCACAATATCTATAATGATGAGGGAAACATAAATAAAGGGAGTAAGTCTAAGACTTAGTGATTATTAACACAGATATTACCCATGTCAGTTTAGTAATGAACTCTAATGTTTTTATAAAGCATATGACAATTCCACCATGACAATTTACCTCAAATGTGATATAGATATATATAGTATATGCATATGATATAGAATAACAGGCATAGTTCAACACTATGGTCTACCCGAGATATTACTCATTCTCAGCAAGGTTGGCGTTGTCCTGAGAGACCTGTAATACAATACTGATGCCCCGAATATTGTACACTACCATACATAACACTAGCGGCATGACCGAGTCTGACCTCAGGTGGCCTACACTGCTAATGATGTCCATCATATAGTGACCACCCGTTAAGGCCGTGCGCCTACGAACAACCATTGGATTTAAGGCCCATATAACCACGACTCATTTTGTAGATATGAACGATCACAGCTGCACCTGTGAACGATCGCATTGTTAACGATCACCCAAAATCTATGAATGATCGCATTGTGAATGATTGCCCAAAGCCTGTGATCAATCGCACTCGGTGTATGTAATACACTAAAATCACCTTTTGACAAAAACTGATTTTCCTCCCAATTGACCGAGACCACCTATTTAATAATTAGGGTTTTAGGGTTTCTAGGGTTTTCTAGTCCCTATAAATAGGCTCTTAAACATTGTAAAAGGGGGCCGTTTCTGGGAGTGAAATTTAAAACTTGTCTGTGGAGCTTAAAAGATCACGAGCGGCTAAACCCCTTAGTGGGGTACCGATGTAAACCCTTTCCAAGCACAATGGTGATTGTATTTGATTTCATTTAATTCAATTTATGTATGTTGATTGCATAACTGTGAGGATTGCAACTCTAGATTTCTGTTCTTAATATTCAATGCAATTGTTATTCAATTCAAATTCAATATTTGAGAAATTCTATTCTTGTCTTAGAAATTATTTTGCCTGTATTTAACTCAAATCAACCTTATTTTATGTGATTATAAGATTGATGGTTATGCAATGGGTTTTAATAGACATATGATTAATAGGATTAAGATAGGCCATGCCGAGGGAAGATGGGTCGTACTACACCCTAGTTTAGTGTAATTTAGGTAGACGATCCGTGCCAACCGAAGATGGGTTATGCTATTCCATTGATTGTATGAAAACTTATTAAGGGATTTTATAGTTTATGCCTAGGAAAGACGGGTCATGCCGCATCTTAGTGGTTAGGTGGACGATCCGTGCCAAATGAAGATAGATTATCCTTATCCCTTGATATTGTATTTTCTTGTTCTTTTGTAACATACATATTCTGAGTTTTTGGAATTAAATATAGTTGCTATTGTTGTGCGGATTGTGGTGAAGTTGGTATCTTACTTCTCTCTCTCATATATTTACTCATAATCTTGCGTTTAATTTCATGCACTTTCAATTAACAAAACAATCAAATCTCTTTTGTTCAATTAGGTTAATTTTAGTCTTTTGAATTTAATGAAACCTCTATAGTCCTTGAGGTTCGACACCCTCTCTATAGCTGTATCCTACAAAGATTTGTCCTATTGCAAGTGGTTTAATTTTATTATTGATAATTTTGGTCACGAAATAACCACATCAATTTTTGGTGCCGTTGCTGGGGACTGTAAACGGTTTAGTTATTAAATTTAAGGATTACGTTTAGCCTAATCTTTATTTCTATTTTTCTTTATTTTCCATTTTCAAAGTTTAATTTCTTTTTCAAGTTCACGTTCAGCTCCGCAGGTGCAAGCTTCTGTAACTGCGATCGATCACAGCCTGTGTGCGATCGTTCACAATTTTGCAGCATTCGTTCCCCCCTCGGCAGTGCGAAGGATCGCACCTCCTAGGGCTATCGTTCGCCTTTGGATAGAACTTGCTGCAGCCCCATTCCAGTGCACCTAAAGGGCCGTTTGTGAGCTTTTATTTTCAATTTTAATTTTCATTTAATTTCTTGTTTCTGTTATTTCCTGTTTTCAACTTTATTTTAATTTTCAGTTTTGTTATTTCCTGTTTTTGTCTTTATTATTATTATTATTATTTTGGATAGTTTATGTTGGGTCGCCGATCTTTGTCTTTGCCTTTAATTTCTTGTGACCCCAACATTGAGCACACTCTTCAACAAATGAGAGTCAAAAGGAATTCTGAATTGTTAATAGAGCACACCACTGACATCATGGCCGGAGCTCCTCACATAGCTTTGCAAGATCACTACAATCCACCCACATACACTACCCCTTCACATCTCAGGTTGCCGGACATTACGGCAACCCACTATGAGATCAAGCCTAGCACCATACAGCGTCTACCGACTTTCCTAGGGCTTACCCATGAGAATCCTTATGACTTCCTCAGCGAATTCCTACCATTCAATTGACAGGATTCACTGAGGATGCCTCAAAGATGCATCTCTTTATCTTTGCCCTCAAAGATAGAGCCAAACAGTGATTCCAATCCTTAGAGCCCGATTCTATCACTTCTTGGGATCAACTTCAACAAGCTTTTCTCAAGCAATATTTCCCCATAGGAAGGACCAATGACACTAGGAGAGCCATCACTAGTATCACCTAGTAGCAAGGTGAACCATTACATGAGACGCGGGAGAGGCTTAAGGATTTACTTAGATCATGTACACACCATGTTGTCCCCAAATGGCAACTAGTACAGAGTTTCTATGATGGTCTGACTAAATCTAGTAGAAGTACGGTAGATGCATCTTGTGGGGGGACATTTATGTTAAAAAGTGAAGATGAAGCATGGGCTATGTTTGAAAACTTGAGTAACAATTCTCGTCAGCATGCTTCCAACAGACGGAGAGAACCCACGAAAGGCACCAAAGACTGAGAGTCTTCTTGAAGTAGGGCACTCTTCAGACATGGCCACCCAAGTAGTTGATGCTATCACCAAGAAGTTGGATCAATTGATGACTGCTAGCTTGGCTCCTAATGCTGCTTACATAAGCACCCAACCTAAACCATGCTCATTCTGTTCTAGTACTATGCATCAGGTAAATAAATGTCCTACTATTGGAAATTATACTAATGTTTCTAATGAGCAGGTCAATGCAGCTTTCTCCAGATCGGGTAATGATCCATACTCCAACATTTACAACCCGGGTGGAGAAATCATCCCAATTTCTCCTGGAAGAGTCCTAATGTAAAAAACTCAGCCACAGGGTAGCACAATCAAGGTTAATCTAGTAGGCAGCCCTATCAACCGTCTTCAACATACTGGCCTCCATAGCAGCAATACCAGACTACCCCACAGCCACCTCGGGCAAATTCGAATTTTGAAGATCACATATTCAAAATGATGAGTGATGTGTCTGACAGAATGGTGGGTGAGGTAAACAACAGGATTGGTGAGGTGACCAACATGGTGGGCGAAATAAATGGTAGAGTGCACGAGATCTCTCAGACAGTGAATTCGCACTCTCAATCCATTGCCAAACTAGATGCTCAAGTCAAGCAAATAGCTAACACCCTCAACAGGAAGGAAGAAAGGAAGCTTCCAAGTCAGCCGGTCATAAATCCTAAGGGACTATACATGGTAGAAGGAAGCACTTCTCATCTAGAGCAAGTTCAAGCTATTACCACATTGCGAAGTGAAGAGTGGTAGACAATCTTGTGGAAGAAAAGAAGAAAGAGCAACTTGAGGCCCCACAGACTATGCATCAGGACAGGGGTAAACAAGTAAGCATTGAGGCATCTACTCCATCTACCCTAACTTCAGAGATACCGTATGAGCCTAAGGCCCCATTCCCAAAGTGTCTCAAGGCACCTTCCCACTTCGGGAAGCAAGGAGAGAAGATACAAGACATGATGGAAACATTCAAGCAAGTTAAAGTCAACATCCCACTCCTAGATGCCATCAAGCAAATTCCATCCTATGCAAAGTTTCTCAAGGACTTGTGCACTCAAAAGAGAAAGAATCGAAAGTGCATCCCTAAGAAAATTGTTCTCACTGAGCAAGTAAGTTCCCTTATTCAGCACAACACTCCTCCTAAATTAAAGGATCCTGGAGCACCTACAATTTCGTGCGTCATTGGAAACACTGAGATTGAAAGAGCTCTCCTTGACTTAGGAGATGTGTAAATTTGATTTCATACTCAGTGTATCAACAACTTGGCTTAGGGGAACTGAAACCGACAAGTATTGTCTTGCAACTGGCTGACCGATCCATCAAGAAACCCCGAGGAATTGTGGAAGATGTCATCATCAAGGTGGACAAGTTCTACTATCCGATTGATTTCATTGTTCTTGACACAGAACATGTCCCTTATCTAGACAAACAAATTCCTGTCATCTTGGGGTGTCCCTTCCTTGCAACAACCAATGCATGCATAAATTGTCGGACTGGAGTGATGAAGATTTCTTTGGGGAATATGAAGATCAGGCTTAACATTTTCACTACTTTCCAGAATGCACCCAATCAAAAGGCCTGTTTCTTCTTGGATGCCATTGGAGAAAATATTGAAGACCCCCCACCTGAGTGTCTGTTTGAAGCCCCATCATGGACAAATCCACCAGAGCCTATGCCCCTTACTTCAAGTACTCCCCCACCTAATGATAACCCCACAAGGGACATATTTCATGCAGAGGTTACTGAAGTGGACTTTATTGGGGTGGAAAATATTTTTCCAAGCTCCCATGTTGCCTCAGTTTTTGACGATCCCTATAGAGACAAAATGTCGATCATGGAACTAGTTCGGGACAAACATCTAGGGCATGACCATGAGGAGACTCAAGACTTTTCATCTGAGGGAAGTAGTTTCAGTATAATACGAAGATTTCTCTTCCTTGTGGAATGCTACATGATCATAAAGAAAAAGGGATGGAAGAGCTTGACTGGACTTCTGAAGGATCGAGGTAAGATCCTTCAGGACTCGAAATTACTTTGAGTATTCCCTCAAAGGATCAAGCACGACCCTATGCACTTGAATCCTCACTTCACCAGGGTACATGATCTCCATCCAGGTTTATTTTCTCCATTGTTGTTTCATTTTTTTTACTTATATTTTCCTTAGTTAATTTTGTGGTTCAATCAAGGTGGAAAGTGACATTCTAAGGCCGCGAACGATCGCACATCCTTGGGCGATCATTCACAAAAGTCCCTTCAATAAGGCTAGCACTACTGAGGAAGCAAATGATCGTTCCTCCTTGGGCGATTGTTCGCTCTCTCGCCATGCGCCTAAAGGCGCGTACGAGTGCCTCCAACCCACGCCCGCGCCAAGCACAAGTGCGATCATTCACCTATTACGGTGCGATCAAACGCACTCAAGGAAGTGTCTCACGTGACTAATTTGGGTCACTGTTTCCCTTTTCCCCCATCCTTTCCCCTATTTCCCACCATCACTTTTACAACAATGTGTTGCACTTGATTGTTTCTTGGTTAGAGTATCAACATCTTTTTCACGACATGTGTTTTTGGATACAAGTTTGGGGGTATGATATACCCACATCTGCTCACTCGGTACTCCTATACCCTTAACCTTATTTTTCAGTTCTGTACATACATTGGAGACAATATATGATTCAAGTTTGGGAGTATGAGAGACACATTTACACACACTTGTCTTGTTTTTGAAAAAATAATAATAATAAAAAGCATGTTCATGTTGTCCTAAAATTCTGGTTGACCTAAAAATTTGTGATTTGATTTCATCAGTGAGCTTAAAAGTTTGAACACATGATCTGATGTTGGATTTGTTTTTAGTTGGTTACTTACTTTAGGCAATTGAGAATTCACATGTTTGATTTGCTCTAACACAAGCACATTAGCACATGATTGGTGGGGTATGACATATGGTTTAATGTGTATGTTTCCATGTTTTGGGTGACACTGGGTGACTTATTGGGTGGATACATTGGCATAAATAAAATTAAAAAATAATAATAATAATAAAATTTAACCATTGATAAACTCTTCATTGAGTAACTGGGCCTCTTGCCTCAAAGCAGTGAGCGTTCATGTCAAAAGGTGAAGAGGTTTGATGTGGTTAAATTTATAAAAAAAAAAAGGGTGATAATCATTGATAAACTGTTCATTGAGTAACTATGCCTCTTGCATCAAAGCATTGAGTGTTCACGTCAAAAGGTGAGGAGTTTTGGTGTGGTTAACATTATGGCTAGTTTAGTTTTGTAGCCTTTTTGACTTGAGTTAGTAAGTCTTTAGGGGTGTCTTTACACCTAATGCCCTAAAACCATTTGGTTTGGGAGTCATTGGCACAACACTCACTACATGGGTCATTTAGAAAGCTTAAGAGAACTAAACACTGCAGAGCCTAATAATAAAAGAAAGAATAAGAAAAAGTATGCCATTGTGTTCATTCTGATAGGACTTCTAGTAAATCTTGAGATATAGAGACATTGCACATTGAATTTATTTGGAAGCTTCATAGTCTTGTGCTAGTTCACTTTACACTGTTTCGAGCTTGTGAGGCCTTAGCTTGCCTGTTGTAAGTACTTAGACTTTAATTTCCAATTCAATGTGAATATGGAGTTTAACTTTTTAAGCTTACTAATGAATGAAAATCATGGTTTTGAGTGATACTTTAATTTTTAGATAACATGAACTGTGCAAAATATTTGTTGGTATCATTTCTAGAAAACCCTCACGAGACTCCACTCATCCTCTAGGGAAATCCTAGGGATTTAAAAGGCTTGTTGCATACGCTAAATGCAACCGTACATCCCACGAAAGCTGGGTTTATCTTTATGTTTTTCAGTTTATTTTCAGTTTTGTATTGTTAAGGGACTAGCAATATGCAAGTTTGGGGGTGTGATAAGTGCCGAATATTGCACATTCAAGCCCCTAAACTCACATATGTTAATTCCTCAACGTTGTTATTTGTTTGATTTTGCGTTGTTTTTGTGTTTCAGGTCAAATGCAAGAATTCCATTGGAAATCGGGCTAAAAGGGACAAGTTGGCATCATTCTATAGCTGTGAACGATCACAGCTGCACCTGTGAACGATCGCATTGTGAACGATCACCCAAAGCCTATGAACGATCGCATTGTGAACGATCGCCTAAAGCATGTGATCGATCGCACTCGGGCGTACAGAACACAAAAATCACCTTTTTGACAGCTGAATGATCGTACCAAATTTGGGTACTCGCAAGAGAACGAACCGTTAGGTCGTATAGCGTTGCGCAAGTACCGAGATCGAACCACAGAGAACGGAGTTTTGTAATTAAAAACCAACACGACTCTTAAATTTAATATATCTTAACCTAGCCCCAAAGTAAGAGATGATGTCGAACAATGAAATTGCAGAAATTAAAAATGCAAATGTATGGATAAAAATAAGGTTAAAAGATGAACCTCACCCAATAAAGATTAGCTTAATACATTTTATGCTCATTTTCCGTTTTTAAACTTTAAACCCTTCAACACACTCTATCGTGGTTCTTGACACAAGTCAAGCGAATGATGTGTTTACGTTAAGGAGCTACAATAAGTGTTGATTATGGATAAAATCATCCACCTGTATCCTTGGATCACAAAGGATATTAAATCACAACCAAGAACTTCGTTGTCGGCTTGACACATCACGGATGACTATCAATGTATCAACAACACACAACCATTCAATTATTTGTCACAGAAATTAAAAGGCAGTACGGAATTAAATGACGGAAAATAAAGCATAAAATGTAAAAGCGAAATGTAAACTAAGTGAGGCTTCATCTTCAACCTAAGTTGAAGATTTAGCCACCCATTGAATAACAAAGCATAACTAAAGTAAGGAATGCATTAAAATTAAATTTAAAGTAAAAGCTTACAAATAAAAAGGCGAGCAAGGCTCTGCAAATGCTCTCTCAAAAATCGCCCCAAAGAAAAACTAACTCAAAACAAATGACCAAGGGCCTATTTAGGTTTTTGGAAAATGGCCTGCGTTGACGCAGAAGTGTGTTGAACGTGCGGTTATCCACGGTCGACATTAGCATACGGTCGGTCAACAGAAACTTGAGCCAGCTCCGTGGTAGGGCTGGTATGCGTTGTCCTCGGGCATGCAATCAGCGTCTGCGTTTGACCGCACTCCATGCGTTGACGCGCGGGATTCTTCATGTCCATTTTGCTCCTTGGTCAATTCGTGATGCAAGGACACTGATTAAAACAAAACATTCAAAACAAGTCAAATTAGTAAATATTAACAAAACTAATGGCCTAACAAGCGTAAATAAAGGTGTGAACAGCACTAAATAGCACTTATCAAATACCCCAAACTTACATTTTGCTAGTCCTTAGCAAAACAAAGAATAAACATAAGTCCGCTTGTGGGAGAAGCGGTTGCATTGAGCGCATGCAACAAGCCTTTTAAACCTCTAGGAGTTCCCTAGAGGATGAGTGAAAGTCTCGTGAGGTTTTTCGGAATGATACCCATAAACATTTGTGCAAACATTTCTTTCTCAATCATGCAATAGAATATCAATCATGGTTTAAATTCAAAAGCAAGCTTAATCACACAAACGCCATCTTCACAATTTTTCAAGGAATTTTAATCAGCTACAAACATGGCAAATGAGATATCACAAAATCAATTCTAGTGAAAGTGAATTCAACATATAATCATGGGATTTCAACACTAAACTTTTTCATGCATGCTTTGACACTCAAATTCATCAAACCACTCCTCATCGGGCACAATAACCAAGGTTTATTTCAATTTTTATTTTATTTTTTTATTGCAAAGCTCCCTTGTCTAGTTGACCCATGTATCAAGCGTTAGGTCAATGACTCCCAAACCAGACGGTTTTAGGGCATTAGGTGTAAAGACACCTAAGGACCTACTAACTCGAGTCAAAAGGCTACAAAGCTTTGCTAATCAAGTTTAACTTCTCACTTTTTACACGAATGCTCAATGCTTCGAGGCATGAGATTCGGTTACTCGGTGAAAAGCTTAAAAGGATCAAAGTTTTTTTTTTTTGACGTAAACCATGGTTATTTCTCAACAAGTTATCCAACTGTATTTTAAGCTTACAAAACTAGCATGACCAACCTCAACATTTAATCCCAAAGACTACGTGCCAAATGTGTCAAGTGAAAATCAAATTGACATGCAATATCTCAATTTTGCCAAAAAAGGTAACACAATCAAAATTCCCTTCAAAAGTAATCATGTGTTCATAAAATTAAGCTCACAAAGGAAATCAACCATAATCAACATAAACGATAATAGAAAATAAAATGTACACAAAATGATAAAGCACCCCTAAGCTCAAATCTACGACGGTGTGCGGATAAAGAAAATACAAATGTAGTGCAAAGGGTATGAAAGATAAACCAAGGCGTCACGAAGACGTCACGGGTATGGTCTGGTGGTGCAGCAGAAGGTCCCGCCTGGAGGCGCTCTCCAAGATGGCTCGAACATCTCCTGGACCTCGAGCTCGACGAGCGTCCCTCTGATGTGCGATCTGAAATCGTATGTCCATGAGGTCTCCCAAATGTAATAGGTCGGCGTCGATCATGATCCCTCCTTGTACTCCTCGCCTCGTCTAGCAGCTCCTCTGCTCTACCGCTATCTCTCGCTCACCTGCCATCTCAGAATGTCCATGGGCTGCTGCGTGCGGGCTCTGGCGTGGTGTGGCGAGCCTGGGCATGTGGGAAAGACTTGCGCCATCGATCGGGCCAAAAGTATGGGCTCTCGGTGATAGGCCCGTGTAGAATTGCCTTTAATCCCTTTCTTCCTCAAAATGTGAGTGACAAGAAAAGGAAAGGCAAGCCCAGTCTTCGTGTGCTCGCTCCCCGGTGGTGTACTCCATCCCAATTTCTGAATCGCGCCATATGATCTCGTGAATGGAGCACAGAAACCTCGATGGAGCATATAGCACGAGGAAAGATCCCTCCTCGTGTCTTGTGCCCCAAAGGACACACATTCCTATAAAGCACCATGTCTATGAATAAAAGATTCCATGGAATCTTTCGTTTCTTGGCTGCATTTATGACCATCCATAAAATGCCCATCACACATATCGGTAACAATGTCCTCGACGTGAGCATGGGAGGGCACTCAGCCAGGGGTATCCGACTCGCTCATGGTTACACTTGGTCATTCGCATCAATGGTCACTGAACTTCTCCTCCGTCAATGAGAAGAGCACATCGGCTGGTCGCACTCACACCTCAAATTCTCATAAAATTCTCTCACAAGGCGCTCATAAGCGGTGGAGGCGACGGGCTTGAAAAGTCTCTTTAAGCCCCGTCTCTTCAATTCTTGAATGGCCCAACTCGTTGCCTCATTATTGGAGAACTCCTCTTTGATGGCAAAGGTGTTCTCCAAAATGAGCCCTCTGACTCTCAATGGAAGCTTTGGCGACCATGCTTTGGGTCCCATGGACGAAGTGGTGCCTTGGCCTCTAGGCATGATGAATGTTGGTTGGGGAATTTCGTCGAACAGCTGGTGGGCGCCCAAAAAACTAAGGGGTTTGAAATCCCCTTTCAAAACAATCCAACCCCCTGCAAAATCAACACAGAACCAACTCCAAACAATGGGGCACAATCCCAAAATGGATTTGTGCCCAAAATCCACAAGAAAAAGTGAAAAAAAATGAAAAATTTTGAAGAAATGGGTTTTCGGGGAAAAAATGAAAAAAACGAAAATTTGGCCAAATGGACGGCCGGCGGTGGGTAGGTTGGTCGGAGAGGGGCCGGCGGTGGTGTTGCGGTGGTGGGGAAGAGGTTGGTGGCGGTGGGTTGAGGTGTTTTGGATGTTAAGGAGGTGATGGTGGAGAGGGGGTGTCGCGGAGGCTGTACGGCGAGGGTGAGAAATGAAGAGGGGATGGGGAAAAGTGACCTAAAAGCAGGTCACGAAAGGCCCAACTCGAGTACGTTCGACTCGTGCTTGGCGCAAGTGGTGCAGCTTTGCGTTCGAACTTACAGTAAGTTCACATAACGCGTGAGTGTGTCTTTGTCTTTGGGCGTGCCGTCGACTCACCAAGGCGAGGTAACGCAGCGCATAGGTGTGTGGTAGATCTGCTGGTCGAACTCACAAAGGCGGTAGCATAGCGTGCAAATATTGGTCGAACTTACATAAGTAAGTTCGACGCAGACCCAAAATAAGCCGGAAAAAAATAAAGAAAAACTATACACTAATAAAAATTAAAAATTTATACAAAATAACAAAACATGCTCTAAAACAAGATTTTTACAACAAAAACAAACAAAATATTTACACAAACATAAAACAAAATATTTACACAATTTAATTGTACTCGCCAATTGCACGAGTCGATCGTAGTAATGTGTGGTGTGCAAGCGATGTCGAACCCACGAGAACCGTGTTTGTAAAACTAACTTTTAAACGCTTAAACTAATAAAATCTTAACCTAGTTCCAATTTCGAACACGTGGCGTGCATAAAATAAAACTAAGCTAAAAAGTAATAAAATAAAGAAATAAAGGCGTGCAGAAAATAAACTAAATTAAAAAGCAGTAAAAAATAAAGAAATAAAATAACTAAAGTCCTAATTCACCTCACAATAAATTAATCTACATGTAAATATGTTTAGCTCATATGTATTAAACATTTATGCTACTCGGCATATTCTGAGCGTTAACACATTGTTCATATTTTCCGTCTATCGATAAGCACATATGTATATCCTATTGTTGCTACACAATCTTGTCGATCTATCCGAGGCAAACATCTTGTTACAAGAGGTCACAACGGATAATGGTCCGAACTAATATCCGATGTATTTCTTTGCAACAATAATCGACGTCAACGATTGGCAAACAACAATCAATACACTTTTGTCACTAAAATGCATTGAAATGAATAGACATAAATTAAATGACAATAATACGAACTAAACATAAATATAAATAAATAAATTCAAGTGAAGGGACTAAGAGACTAATTAAGCGTAAAATAAAACATAAAATAAATAAATGACAATTTAGAGGGTTTACGATGATAAACAGGAGGTTTTTGGCCTCCAAGGGCACCTCAACGTAAAGAACAAAAGAAAACATAAGGTCCTATTTATAGGCTGGCAGTCGAGTGCGTTGAACTCACTACACTGCGTTGAACACACCTTATTTGTGGTGACGCAAGGTGTGCTCGATCGCAAATAATCTTCTTGTGGCGGCTAAAATTATGGCGTGTGTTCCGCGATACTGCGTTGAACGCAGATAACCGTTAGGGCGGTGGGCATGCGTTGACCCTCGCTCATGCGTGCAAGTGAGTGCGTTCGAATCACACTCAAGTGCGTTCAACGCACACTTGGCGAGAATCACTTCTTCACTTGGTGCATTTTGCCTTTTGCTAGCCATGATTTAATGCAATGTCCTGCACAACACAAAATACTAAAAACACTACAAATGATTAAATATTAACAATGCTAAAGGCCTAACGAATATAAATTAAGGGTCCAAATCAGCACTTTTAGGCACCGATCAAATAAAACTTACATTTTGCTAGTCCTTAGCAAAACAAAATGAAAACACAATAAAACATAAGTCCGCTTTAGAGAACGATTGCATTGAGCATATGCAACAAGCCTTTTAAACCTCTAGGAGTTCCCTAGAGGACGAGTGAAAATCGTGAGGGTTTTCCGGGAATGACACCCACAAACAATTATTTGGCACCGTGTTATTAATTAGATAAAGCCAACACTTAAACACATGGTTCATACATCATTAGTAGATTTAACATGTTAAACATATGAACCACATCATCGGCATCCAAACATCCTTTCACTCAAGGTTGGAAAATTGAGACAACACGTGCTCCATTATGTGCAAAGTGAACTAACAATAAGATCGAATTTCAATCACTCTCCAAAGACATGTATCCCAATTTAAAGGAAAAACAATGTGATAAATACAACCAAGGCTTAAATTGAATGATGCAATTTTTGTGTAGGTGCAATGTTGACTTCCTTAAACTTCTAAATGACCTATGTAACTAGCGTTGGGCTGACTCCCAAACCAAAGGCGGTTTTAGGGCACTAGATGTAGAGACATCCCTAAGGGCTTAATTACTCAAGTCAAAAGAGTTCTGAAGCCTAACTAGCCATACAATTTTACAATTTCTCATCTTTTGATGCGAACACTCATTGCTTGGCAGCAAGAGGTCCGTTACTCAATGAAAAATTCACTTTATTATGATTTTGATTTTTTTTATTAAAGCCAAGGTTTTCATCGTCACATCATAAACCTAGAAATCTTAAGACACATGCTTCAAAGTCAAATCTCATACCCCACAGACCCTAATGCTAGTGTGCATGTGAAATTTCAATCAAACAAGTGAGTCTCTAATCCAACACAAGAATCAAAACTGTGATTTCTAATGATAGGCAATGTTCAAACAAGTTAAACAAACCAATGACATGTAATCCATGTAAGTCATGACCAATCAACAACATAGTAACAAACAAAAGAAATTTTTTTATATAGATGGCAAAACAAATATATACATGCAAAACAAAACAAAACAAGTAAATAAATAAAAAAACAGACATAATGTTTGTCCTTGTCCGCAAAACTTAAATGACACATTGTCCCCAATGTGGCAAGAAATACATTCGGATGAGGAACGGATGAACAAAGTCCAAGCGACCCCAAACTTAAACATCAAAACACACTGTCAAAAACTAACAATCTTTTTCTAAAAGATAAAACATCAAAATGTTAATTCTGTTAGAAAAAACAAAATAAAATATTTACACAAACACCAAAAAATATATATATATTTACACAAACACTTAAACGCCACATTGTCCACAATGTGACCGAAATAATCTAGGGGTAAGCCAATTCTAACATAAAGAATGCTTTCCCAAATTTGACTAAAAATAAAGCAATAAACATAATGAGGGTGCCTCCCCACAAGTGCTAAGTTTAACGTCTTGACCAGCTCGTGATAAGAGACTACATTACTCAGTAAATGGATCCTCCAAAAGTGTAGCCTCAATCTCGAACTCCTCAACTCCAAGAATGGTTTAACCCTTTGTCCATTTACCTTAAAAGGTTACCATTCTTGGGATCCTCTATCTCGATGGCCCCATGAGAAAATAAGGTCCTAATGATAAATGGGCCGTCCACGAGATTTCAACTTGCGGAAAAAGATGCAATCGGGAGTTGTAAAGAAGGACTTTCGACTGGCTCAAGCGATCTCCTCAAAATGCCACGGTCATGAACCTTCTTCATATGTTCCTTGTATTTTCTCGAACTGTCATATGCATCATTCCTCGACTCCTCTAACTCGGTGAGTTGGAGCTTCCTTTGAGCCGGCCTTCAAAAATTGAAGTTCATCTGCTTGATGGCCCGTATGCTCTATGCTCCAACTCGGGGAAGATGACAAGCTTTCCCGTACACCAACCGATAAAGCGACATCCCAATCGGTGTCTTATATGCATCCTATATGCCCTGGCGTCATTCAATCGTGAAGACCAATCTTTCTGCTAGGGTTCACTGTTTTCTCAAAATGTGTTTGATCTCACGATTTGACACTTCAACCTGCCCACTCGTCTGTGGGTGGTAAGGGGTGGCAACCTTATGTGTGATGAAATACTTCTTCATCAGCTGCTCAAAAATCCGGTTGCAAAAGTGCGTACCACCATCACTGATAATTGCTCTAGGTGTACCAAACCGAGCAAAAATCGTGTCCTTCAGAAATTTGACCACAACTCTGTGGTCATTGGTCTTCTGCAACCACCTCCACCCATTTGGACACATAGTCCACAAAGAATGTACTGAAACCCAAAGGAGTTTGGGAAAGGTCCCATGAAATCGATGCCCCATACATCAAAAATCTCAACTATCAATATGGGGTTGAGGGGCATCATATTTCTCCTTGAAATACTCCCGAGTTTCTGACAACGCTCACATGAGGTGCAATAAGCACGAGCGTCTGCAAATATGGTGGGCCAATAAAATCCACACTGCAAAATCTTTGCAGCGGTTTTGTTTGCACCATTGAAATGGCCCCCACATACATGATCATGACAAAAGGAGATGACATCGGTTTGGTCAAATTCAGGTATGCATCTCTAATGATCCGATCGGGACAATACTTGAGCAGATAAGGATCATCCCAAAGAAAGGATTTCACCTTGGACAAAAACTTGACCTTATCTTGGCCCCCAATGCAAAGGCATTTGGTCGGTAACAAGATAGTTCACTATATCCATAAACCAAGGTGCGGGATTGTGAGCAATCTGCATCAATACTCATCGGGAAGGTCTCGAGAGATGGGTGTGGTGTCCTCGGTGAAATCCATGGTCAACCTTGACAAATGATCGGCCACCACATTCTCTGTTCCTTTCTTATCCGGATCTCTATGTCGAACTCTTGCAACAGCAAAATCCATCTAATCAAGCGGGATTTAGCATCTTTCTTGGAGAAAAGATACTTTAGCAGCGTGATCGGAAAAGATAATGATTTTAGATCCTATGAATGGGATCTAAACTTATCTAAGCATAAAAGCGACCGCCAACAACTCCTTTTACGGTGGAGTAATTGAGTTGTCGTCGTTGATCTACGCATAGTAAATCACATGGGAAGTTTCTCAATGCGCTGCCCCAAACAGCTCCTGACATTGATCTCAAATGGTTCACCCCAACTGGGTGGTCTAATCACTGGTGTGGACGTCAGAATCTCCTTCAGAGCCCCAAATGCTTTTACACATTCATCATCAAATTCAAATGGGGTCTCTTTGGCCAATAACCTACACAAGGGCCTGGCGATCTTGCTGAAATCCTTTATGAATCGCCGGTAGAACCCTGCATGGCCCAGGAAGGAACGAATTTCCTTCACAGTACGTGGGGGTGGAAGGTTAGAGATCAAATCTACCTTCGCCTTGTCAACCTCGATGCCTCTCTGAGATATGACATGCCCCAGTACAATCCCCTGCTTAACCATAAAATGGCACTTCTCCCAGTTAAGCACGAGGTTCTTCTCTTTACATCTCACTAACACCAAAGTGAGACGGTCTAGACACTCCTGAAACGATGATCCGAAGACGGAGAAGTCATCCATGAAGATCTCCATAAATCGCTCTACCATGTCGGAAAAAATGCTGATCATGCACCGCTGAAAAGTAGCAGTGCATTATGTAGCCCAAATGGCAATCGTCGATAGGCGAATGTCCCAAAGGACATGTGAAGGTAGTCTTCTCCGTCTTGAGGTCCATGGGACTGGTTATATCTGAATAACCATCCAAGAAGCGATGAGTACTTGTGCCCACTAAGCGCTCCACCATCGATCGATGAATGGAAGAGGAAAGTGATCTTTCCTGGTGGCAGCGTTCAACTTCCGGTAGTCAATGCATACTCTCCATCCTGACTGAACACGAGTTGGTACCAACTCGTTGTCCTGGTTCTTTACTACCGTCAATCCAGCCCGCTTGGGCACAACATGAATCGGACTCACCCATTTCTTTGTCGAAATGGGATAGATGATCCCAACATCCAACAGCTTAATCACTTCTGCTCTCACAACTTCCTGCATAGCTGGGTTGAGTCTTCTCTGTGGCTCCCTCGATGGTTTGGAATCCTCCTCCAAGTGTATCTTATGCATAACCAACGAGGGGCTGATTCCCTTGATGTCCTCAATCGTCCAGCCTATAGCTTCCCTATGCTCTCTCAAAACTCTCAACAATTCCTCCTCTTGAGCATCTATCAAGTCAGAAGCTATAATCACTGGCAAAGACTCAGCTGGACCCAGGAACTTATACTTAAGACTATCGGGTAAAGGCTTAAGTTCCTTCTTTGGGGGATCAGGTACTGCTGTCTCCTTCTTTTCCTTGCTCTCCAAAGGAGTTGCCTCCAAAAGTACCTCTGCCTGCTCCATCAGTTTATCCAAATCTAAGTCTTCTCCAAACTGAGCAAGGCATGCTTCCAAGGGGTCTTCTATGCTTGATTCTTCTATTACTTCATCCAGAATTTCCTCAATCAAGCATACTTGATTCATCTGGTCATAATCAAGTGGTTGTTTTTCGATATGAAAAATATTCGGCCCAATCATATTACCAAATGAGATCTTCATGACCCCGACTCTGAGTTGATTAGAGGCGTTAGCCGTAGCTAAGAATGGACGCCCTAGAATCACAGGATCTCGTTCCTATTACTTGAACTGCTCATGTCCAAAACAATGAAATCCACGGGAAATAAAATTTGTCCACCTTAATCAAAACGTCCTCAACTATTCCCGTGGAACCTTCACGGACCGGTCGACAAGTTGCAGTGTCATGGTTGTGGGCTTCAGTCTCCTAGCCTTAATCGCAAATAGACCGAGTAGGGCAACAAGTTTACTTGCTCCTAAATCCAACAGTGCCCTCTCGATCGCTCACTCCTATCATGCAAGTAATTGTAGGACATCCGGTCCTTATACTTGAGGGCAACTTGCCTTTGAAGGATAGCGACTTGCTCGCCATGAATACCTTTTTAGGGACATTCGTTTTCCTCTTCACCGTGACCAAGTCCTTCAAGAACTTGGCATAGGAAGGATTTCTGGATGGCGTCCAAGAATGGAATATTTATTGGACTTGTTTGAACACCTCCAGAATGTCCTCTAATTTCCCTCCATTCCTAGGCGCTTGTAATCTTTCGGTATGGTGCTTTTGGCACAAGTGCCCTAGGAGGTTCTTTTTCAATCAGGGGTGATAGATGGCTCGACATCTCTTTCCTCTTGATTGTCACTCTCTTCCTCTCGCTCTCCTTCCTCTTCTGCTCTTCTTCCTCGGCATCTTCTTACGGGTTCACCTTATTGTCCACTCTCTTCCCCGACCTCGGAGTGACAATCGCTATGTTCTTGATTTGACAAATTTCCACATGCTTTAGGGTTGTTCACCGCTTGGCTAGGAGTTTTCCTTTGTCCCTCTCACCCGGGTGATTTGCTAATTGTCCCATCTGCATCTCCAACTTCAAGATCGCTGGGTGTTCACCATGGTAGGTGCCTCATGTCACTTATCGATTGACCAGTCATTTTCATAAAATCTCTCATGGTATCTTCAAGTGGTGGTTTGATGAAATTTGGGCTTGGTGGGGCTTGATAAGATGATGATTTGGTGAGCAGCGTCCTTGATTTGGGTAAGAAGAAAATCACTGGGGATAATGTGGTGCTCCCCGATTGGTGTTGGGTTGATTCTGTTTCCATGAAAAATTGGGGTGATTTCTCCACCCGGGTTATATGTCTCGAATATGGCCCCGACGGCTTTGAAAAGCTGTTGAAAGCGTTTTGTTCCATCTCAAAAGCTGTCATTGATGGACAATTACGTGCTTGGTGCATAGGACTAGCACAGAACAGCTCTCTCTGGAGTGTGTTTACAGCATTCTGAGCTTTCCTACACTCATCTCGTCCAACCTTTTCATAATCGCATCCATTCTTTGAGTCAACTCCTGCTCACATTTTATCTCCGGGATGCCTCCTTTCTTGTCCTTGGCGGTTATCACGACAACTAGAAATCCCAGATTTGTGTGTTGGCGACAATCTTTTCCAAAGCTGTATGCCAAATCTCCGTCAAATTCAGGAATGTCCCACCATTCATTAGTTCAATCATGCTACGGTTGGTTTGAGACAACCTTGGTAGAAAAATTGAACTAAACGCCATTTCTCATACCCTGTTGGACACTTCATTAACATATCTTTGAATCTTGTCCAACACTCGTGAATTTTTCATCCTCGTCGAGAAAATGAGCTGATTTCCTTTCTAGCATCATTTACTGGACATTGGATAGAATCTATGGTAGAACTGTTTCAATAGTTCTTTCCGGGATGTAATGGAACGAGGTGCTAAGGAATCGAGCCATTCGTTGGCTCTGTCATGAAGGAGAAAGGAAATAGTCAAGATTGGTGATTCCTCAGAAGTTTTGAAATTTGGTTGTGGCGGTTATGCTCTGAACTTCTTGACGTGGGAATACGGGTTTTCATGATCTAAGCCATAGAAAGATGGTAACATCTGAATCACATGTGGCTTAAGATCATAATGAGTAGCATTGTTGGCGGTAACACTATGCAAGAATGAGTGCGACCGCGAGGATTCAGCAGTTCATGTAATCTGTCGTGAAATCCAACTCATCGTCGTTGCTCCCGTTCCCAGCTCTTGCATCTTCATTCTCCTCGTTCTCCTCTTCCTTATCCCTCGATTTTCTTCATGGTGTTCCATCTGCGGCTCTCTTTGATTGTCTCCCATCTCATTTCGAGCTCGTGCTATCCTAATGTGTCTTTCTAGGTGGGATCTAGTGGTGTTAATTCTAAGTTCAAAGAACGTCGACCATGCATAAATCAACTAAATCTAACTAGGAACTAAGGAAGAACAGCAAGCTAAATAAGCTAAAAAGGTGCAACAAAAACAACGAAAACCAGAGAAATAAGATAGCAAAAAGCAGAATAAAAGTATGCACAACTAAACAGGAAAAAGAACAAACAAAACAGCAAAAGATATAGCAAAGAGCTCAAACATATTGAACACTAGCTTATCATATTCATGTAAAAAACTAAATGAAACAAATATGAACAGATGCAAAAAAGCAGAACCGATAGAAAGCAGAGAACAAAAATTAGCTAAAATTACAAAAAACAGCAATGAAAAGCAAGCTAATTTAAACACCTAGTAACTAGAACTAATTAGCTTAAACAAAAACACAAGCAAAAAACTAAGAATGAAAAATAAACTAATCACAACTAATCACAGACTCAAATTACTCAAAAATAGGCGTTTAAACAACTAAAATAATTCTAACAATCTATGGAAATTAAAGGAATTTAAAAAAAAAAAAATAGAACATACCGCCTCTTTGGTATGTTGATGCAGAAGCGAGAGTGCGCTCGGCGCCAGGCAGCACGTTTGTTCGCATGGCAAGAATGTAGTAGTTTTTTCTCAAGTCGTTTCGCAACTTCAGCGTCGACCGCAGAGGAGCATGCTTCTTTGTCAGGGTCCGTGCTCGCACGCAGATGCGTGTGAGCGTCTGTACGCAGATCTTGTGAGGTGCTCGCACGCAGACGTCTGAACGTCGAGTAAGCGGCGGTCGTTCGACCGCAAGCACTACGTTCGACCGCCTTGTCGGCGCCAAAATTTGATCGTACCAAATTCGGGTACTCGCAAGAGAACGAACCGTTAGGTCGTATAGCGTTGCGCAAGTACCGAGATCGAACCACAGAGAACGGAGTTTTGTAATTAAAAACCAACACGACTCTTAAATTTAATATATCTTAACCTAGCCCCAAAGTAAGAGATGATGTTGAACAATGAAATTGCAGAAATTAAAAATGCAAATGTATGGATAAAAATAACTAAGGTTAAAAGATGAACCTCACCCAATAAAGATTAGCTTAATACATTTTATGCTCATTTTCCGTTTTTAAACTTTAAACCCTTCAACACACTCTATCGTGGTTCTTGACACAAGTCAAGCGAATGATGTGTTTACCGTTAAGGAGCTACAATGAGTGTTGATTATGGATAAAATCATCCACTTGTATCCTTGGATCACAGTGGATATTAAATCACAACCAAGAACTCGTTGTGCACCCGGCTTGGAACACATCACCGGATGACTATCAATGTATCAACAACACACAACCATTCAATTATTTGTCACAGAAATTAAATGACGAGTACGGAATTAAATGACGGAAAATAAAGCATAAAATGTAAAAGCAGAAATGTAAACTAAGGGTGAGGCTTCATCTTCAACCTAAGTTGAAGATTTAGCCACCCATTGAATAACAAAGCATAACTAAAGTAAGGGAATGCATTAAAATTAAATTTAAAGTAAAAGCTTACAAATAAAAAGGGGCAGAGCAAGGCTACAGACGCAAATGCTCTCTAAAAAATCGCCCCAAAGAAAAACTAACTCAAAACAAATGACCAAGGGCCTATTTATAGGCTGCTGGAAAATGGCCTGCGTTCGAACGCAGTAAGTGCGTTCGAACGTGCGGTTATCCACGTCGACGTGTCTGACACGGTCAACGCAGAAAACCGCCAGGCGGCTCCGTGAGGCGCTGGCTGGCGACTGCGTTATCCTCGGGGCTGCGTGCGATCGCGTCTGCGTTCGACCGTACTCCATGCGTTGATTCTTCATGTCCATTTTGCTCCCTTGGTCAATTCATGATGCAAGGACTGATTAAAACAAAACATTCAAAACAAGTCAAATTAGTAAATATTAACAAAACTAATGGCCTAACAAAGCGTAAATAAAGGTGTGAGCAGCACTAAATAGCACTTATCAGAACTGATTTTCGGTCTCCCAATTGACTGGAGACTAACCTACAATTGTTTAGGGTTTCTAGGGTTTTCTAGTCCCTATAAATAGGCTCTTAAACATTGTAAAAGGGGGCCATTTCTGGGAGTGAAATTCAGAACTTGTCTGTGGAGCTTAGAAGATCATGAATGGCTAAACCCCTTAGTGGAGTACCAATGTAAACCCTTTCTAAGCACAATGGTGATTGTATTTGATTTGATTTAATTCAATTTATGTATGTTGATTGCATAACTGTGAGGATTGCAACTCTAGATTTCTGTTCTTAATATTCAATGCAATTATTATTCAATTCAAATTCAATATTTGCGAAATTCTATTCTTGTCTTAGAAATTATTTTGCCTATATTGAACTCAAATCAACCTTATTTTCTGTGATTATAAGATTGATGGTTATACAATGGGTTTTAATAGACATATGATTAATAGGATTAAGATAGGCCATGCCTAGAGAAGACAGGTCATACTACACCCTAGTTTAGTGTAATTTAGGTAGACAATCCGTGCCAACCGAAGATGGGTTATGCTATTCTATTGATTGTATGAAAACTTATTAAGTGATTTTATAGTTTATGCCTAGGGAAGACAGGTCGTGCCGCATCTTAGTGGTTAGGTGGACAATTCGTGCCAACCGAAGATAGATTATCCTTATCCCTTGATATTGTATTTTCTTGTTTTTTATAACACACATTTTCTGAGTTTTTGGAATTAAATATGGTTGCCATTATTGTGCGGATTGTGGTGAAGTCGGTATCTTACTTCTCTCTCTCATATATTTACTCTTAATCTTGCGTTTAATTTCATGCACTTTCAATTAACAAAACAATCATATCTCTTTTGTTCAATTAGGTTAATTTTAGTCTTTTAAATTTAGTAACGAAACCCCTACAGTCTTTGAGGTTCGACACCCTCTCTATAGCCATATCCTACAAAGATTCGTCCTATTGTGAGTGGTTTAATTTATTATTGATAATTTTGGTCACAAAATAACCACATCATCTACTACTTTTTAGGGTATCATCTGCTGGAACAAAGGCACCAAAATCAATTGGGAAGTAATGATCAAGAAACAAAACCACCAAAATAGACACAAGGATTTAAGTGGTCCGGCCCCGACTTGGCCTACGTCCACTAGGGAAGACAAATTAAGATCTTTTACTATGAAAAACAAGGGAGATTCAAATAATGGCTCACACCCAAAGGTCCAAGTACACCCAAAACAATACTTGATAGTGTTTCTACAAAGAAAATTCTCTCACTCTCTCAAATGGCTCACTTGAGCTTTGGATCTTCTTTCTCTCACCATTCTCTAGCCCTCTTAGAATGGGATGATTTACAAATGAGCTTTCTTTTTTCTTTTCTTTTCAGAAAAGGAACAGTTCAGTCTCATTCATTGATAAATGAGCATAAAGCTCTAAAGCAACCATAGCCGAAGCTATAAGGTTACAAGCGTCAAAGATGACATATTACATTCCAAACTCATACAAAATCCGCTAACCTATGAGTAATTTTCAATTTAAACAGCAGATCTGCGTCAAACAGACTCAAACCAATACATAGGTAGCTCTTATTCCTTGGCATTGAGGGCAAAGAACTCCGAACCAAAACTCATCCTCCTCAACCCGAAAGCCAGGATGACATTCACATCCACAACCAAAAGGTCTAGACCAAAGTAGCAAACCTGAAGGGTATCAGGCGAGTAGATCGAGCCAGAGAGGACTGAGCATTATTACAAACAAACAAAAAAAACGATTACAGGGAAACAAAAATAAGAAAAAAAAAACTACACCAAAAGGAAAAGCGAACCTAAATTACAGGGAAAAAAACAATAAAGAAGCACACCAAGTGAATGACAGCAGCTAGAAAGAAGAGTCAATCATACACTCGTCTGAAACTAAAATCGGAAGGGGGCGTTGAAAGCTCACTGTGATGGGGTGCGAGAAAATGCCCAGCAGAGGATGGTGGGTGGCAGAGCAAGCGGAGAAAATCTGCGGCGCACTCAAATGGAGGAGGAAGTTTGAGTGAAACCCCAAGAACATCACCCACAAAGTGTACCTAAACAAGCAAAAGAAACAACAAAAGCAAAATAGAAACAAACAAACACAAACTCTAACAAGAAAAACAAAGAAACAAGAAACCCAAAAGCAGAAACCATGTTGGGGAGGAAGGTTGCCAGGGGAAAAAGGCTGGAGCTAGGGGCATCAAGTAAATAGGCAAGCTCGGGGAGGCAAAAGAGGGAGAGGGGAGGGAGGGCTGAAGGGGGAGAACAAAGGTTCTCCCCCTCCAATGGCGTAGGGAATCCCTAACAGAGAGAAGGGGAGGTTAACGTAGCTCCACCAACCCTTCTTAAATGCCTATAAGCCTCTCAACTACCCATATGCAACTAAGATGTCCAACTCTCAACCATGGAAAAAGGATCATCTCCATTTCAAATCCCCTCCATTTAGTGCATTTTGAAGGGTAATGTTGTCCAAAATTTTTAATGATGGTAGTGCATTAAATGCATTACCCTTCAAAATGCACTAAATGGAGAGGATCATTTTCCTCTTTTCCTCAACGATAAGCCTCTCAGCTACCATTTACAATTAAGATACCCAACTCTCATTCCCAAGGGGTAGCTCAATCGACTATGGATCACGCCTAATGAAGCGGAGGTCACTAGTTTGAATCCCTCTCTCCCTTCCCTTGTGTGGACATGTGATAAGTGCTTAAATTAAGCCCCTTAATTTATATTTGTTATGCGCTTACTTTTTGTTGTTTTGTTCTCTTTTACTTTCTTTTTGTGTTTTCTTTGTTTTATAGGCCTTTGGAAGAAAAGAAAGCATTCTGGAAGTCTAGGGCTTAATGGACAAGAATTTGGAAAAGCTAGAAGAAGATGGAGATGTGATCGAGCACACCAGTGCTTGAACATCCAAGGCAAGGATCAAATTCACCTGTGTTCTCACGCGAAAGAAGGAGATCGATCATAGTGCGATCGAGCGCACTAACTGCAATCAAGTGCACCTATGCGTGCACCCCAATCCAGCCGCAACCCTGTTTTGGAAGTTTTTGGTTTTAGGGTTTTGGTGAATCCTTATTGCACAAGGATTCAACCCTACAATTTTTAGGGTTTTTAGAATTCTCTTAGAGTCTATAAATAGGCCTATAAACATAGAAAAATACATGTTATTTTGGAAAATAATTGACGGCTCTCAAGGAAGCAATCTTTTGGGTTTATTTTTTTCCTTTATTTTATTTTATGAAGATGATTAGCATCATTATCATGTGTAAGTAAACCTTTCAGTAGGGACTTGATTGAAGCCCTGATCATGTTTATATTTTAATTCAATATTGGTGCCTTTGTGATAATTGCATGATAGTATTTAACTTGATTAATACCTGTTTTCATGAATTCCTCATATGTGTTTGCCTGATCAACATATGCATGTGGTATGGACTTGTTAGTTAGATCAATTTGGATGACCAAGTCCTGGGTTTAACATAAGTAACAAAAGCAATCCATGCCAGGTTCTTGGGTTAATCAACATGGGAAACCGGGAGTATATACCATGCCCTAGGTCTCATGTGGTTGTCGGTTTTCATAGTTCATTTGCTTTCTTAGATAACAACTTAGTATAAACCATACTAAATCCTTTAGGAAAGAAAAGGGTTAGAGTATACATGATCGGTGTCAAATATTGTATATTTAAGCCCCTTTAACTTATATTTGTTAAGCTCTTAGCTTTGTTAATTTCTAATGTTTTGGTTACTTTTGGTGTTTTACAAGTTGTTAAGTTGCATTTGGGGCTAATGCCATCAACTCTGGGGCTTAAAACAGTTCGAGGAGCTTTGGCGGCAAAATTGAGTCGAGCTATGATTTGCACCCAAAGACTCCCACCAAAACGGCCATATCTAGAGTTGTAGAACTCTGATTGGGGTGATCTTGGTGTCTTTGGAAAGCTAACTCAATGATCTACAACTTTGTATTTCACATATGAGAGTTAATTCTGAAAGTAGTGCGTTCGAACACACGTTTTTGCGTTTGAACGCATTTGTGCCTATCAAGTGCAAAAATTCTTGCACGAGTGCGTTCGAACGCACCCAGTGCATTCGAACGCACTTAACAAACTTGTCAGTACTAAAACCCTAAAAATTAGCCTATAAATACCCCCTTTTCTTTTGTAAACGAACAAAGACGCTTGGAAAACGATTTGAGGCGCCCTTTGTGGCCCAAAACCTCATTGTTCTTCATTGTAAACACTTCTAACCTTATTTCTTTAATTTAATGTTTTATTTTGCTTTTATTTACTCTCTCATTCCCTTCACTATGGATTTGTTTATATATATTCATGTTTTGTTCGTATTTTCTGTCATTTAGATTTATGTTTATTCGTTTCAACGCATTTTAGTGACAAAAGTGTGTTGATTGTTGTTGTCAAATCATCAAACGTCAACACTCGTTGCAACCAGAGATACATCGGATGATTTGTCTTTGGACCAATATCCACAGTGACCTCTTGTAATAGTGTTTGCCTCGAGTAGTTCGAGAAGATTTGTGACAACAATAGGATACGCATATAAGCTTCATCGATAAATAGAAATATGAATAATATGTTAGCGCTCAGAATATGCCTAGTAGCATAAATGTTTAATAAATATGAGCTAAGCATGTTTATATGTAGATTAATTTATTGTGAGGTGGATTAGGGACCTTAGCATTTTTATTTCTTTATTTTATTGCATTTTTAACTTAGTTTATTTTCTGCACACCAACTGTTTGATATTGGGACTAGGTTAAGCTAGGATTATTTTAGGCACTTTAAAATTAGTTTTTAACAAACAAGATTCTCTGTGGGATTCGACCTTGCACTTGCACACCCGCTACACTATTTAACGACTCGTGTAATTGGCGAGTACAATTAAATTTGTGCAACAATACACCATGCCTAACTTGTTGCTTAGGGAAGCCAATAACTTAAGGAGTAGACACCATGCCCTTAGGTTGGCAACCATTAAATACTCATCATGTAATTACAGCACTGGCATATTGTTTTATTGTGTAAACATGATTAGCGGTGGAAATCAAAGCCCCACCTCTTTCTCATTATTTAATCTAACTCAATTTTTCTCTCTTTTATTTTATATTGCAAACTTAATTTTAAGCAAAATTTACCCATCCCTGTGGGATCGATCTTGTACTTACACATTATACTACACTTTTTGACTTAATGCACTTGCAAGTAAAATGTACAATTATTTGTCTATTAATTTATGTAGATATTTGCACAACTAGTTTTTGGCGCCGTTTCAAGGGATTGAGTTAAATTCTATTTAGAATTATTTTCATTTAGTTTAATTTAGTTTTTATTTTATTTTAGTTTTAATTCCATTTTTGTTTAATTTAGTTTTAAAATTATCTTGTTAGTTTTGTTTTTAAATTTTCGAAGAAAAAAAAAATTATTTATCGTCTTTGTTTTTCCGCGTTGTTTCAGTTCTACGGCAACTTAGTCTCTGTTAGAGCGAACGATCACAGCCTAAGTGCGATCGAGTGCAAATTTTCCAGCAATCGAGCGTAGTTCCAGAGATATCAACATAGTAGTATTGAAGCTAATTTCATTCGGTTCTTGAAAGGGCTTCGATCCAAGAATCCAATTATTCTTCCAATTGATACAGAAATTGAGCGAACCATTCAACAGAAGTTGATCAATGTCAAATATTGTATATTTGACCCCCCTTAATTTATGTTTGTTAGGCTCTTAGTTTTGTTAATATCTTATGTTTTGTGTTGTTGATCGTACCAAATTTGCGTACTCGCAAGAGAACGAACCGTTAGGTCGTATAGTGTTGCGCAAGTACCGAGATCGAACCACAGAGAACGGAGCTTTGTAATTAAAAACCAACACGACTCTTAAATTTAATATATCTTAACCTAGCCCCAAAGTAAGAGATGATGTCGAACAATGAAATTGCAGAAATTAAAAGTGCAAATGTATGGATAAAAATAACTAAGGTTAAAAGATGAACCTCACCCAATAAAGATTAGCTTAATACATTTTATGCTCATTTTCCGTTTTTTAAACTTTAAACCCTTCAACACACTCTATCGTGGTTACTGACACAAGTCAAGCCGAATGATGTGTTTACCGTTAAGGAGCTACAATGAGTGTTGATTATGGATAAAATCATCCACTGTATCCTTGGATCACAGTGGATATTAAATCACAACCAAGAACTTCGTTGTGCACCGCTTGGAACACATCACGGATGACTATCAATGTATCACCAACACACAACCATTCAATTATTTGTCACAGAAATTAAATGATGAGTAAGAATTAAATGACGGAAAATAAAGCATAAAATGTAAAAGCGAAATGTAAACTAAGGATGAGGCTTCATCTTCAACCTAAGTTGAAGATTTAGCCACCCATTGAATAACAAAGCACAACTAAAGTAAGGAATGCATTAAAATTAAATTTAAAGTAAAGCTTACAAATAAAAAGAGAACAAGGCTCTGAGCAAATGCTCTCTAAAAAATCGCCCCAAAGAAAACTAACTCCAAAAACAAATGACCAAGGGCCTATTTATAGGCTGCTGGAAAATGGCCTGCGTTGAACGCAGTAAGTGCGTTGAGCGTGCGATTATCCAGTCGAGCGTACACACGCAGTCGACCGAGAAAACCCGGCTCCGTGGTGAGGCGAGGCGGCTGGATTGCGTTCAACCTCGAGCCTGCGTGCGACGTCTGCGTTGACGCACTCCATTCCATTTTGCTCCCTCGGTCAATTCGTGATGCAAGGACCTGATTAAAACAAAACATTCAAAACAAGTCAAATTAGTAAATATTAACAAAACTAATGGCCTAACAAACGTAAATAAAGGGGTGTGAACGAGCACTAAATAGCACTCATCAAATACCCCCAAACTTATATTTTGCTAGTCCCTTAGCAAAAAAAAGAATAAACATAAGTCCGCTTTCGTGGGAGAAGCAGTTTGCATTGAGCATGCAACAAGCCTTTTAAACCTCTAGGAGTTCCCTAGAGGACGAGTGAAAGTCTCGTGAGGGTTTTTAGAATGATACCCACAAACATTTGTGCAAACATTTCTTTCTCAATCATGCAATAGAATATCAATCATGGTTTAAATTCAAAAGCAAGCTTAATCACAAACGCCATCTTCACAATTTTCAAGGAATTTTAATCGGGGCTACAAACATGGCGAGATATCACAAAAATCAATTCTAGTGAAAGTGAATTCAACATATAATCATGGGATTTCAACACTAAACTTTTTCATGCATGCTTTGACACTCAAATTCATCAAACCACTCATCGGGCACAATAACCAAGGTTTATTTCAAAATTTTTTTTTTTTTTTTATTGCAAAGCTCCCTTGTCGTCTAGTTGACCCATGTATCAAGCGTTAGGTCAATGACTCCCAAACCACGCTTTAGGGCATTAGGTGTAAAGACACCCCTAAGGACCTACTAACTCGAGTCAAAAGGATGAGCTTTGCTAATCAAGTTTAACTTCTCACTTTTTTACACGAATGCTCAATGCTTCTTGAGGCATGAGATTGATTTTCGGTGGAAAGCTTAAAATGATCAAAGTTTTTTTAAATTTTTTTTTTGACGTAAACCATGGTTATTTCTCAACAAGTTATCCAACGTATTTAAAACACAAAACTAGCATGACCAACCTCAACATTTAATCCCAAGACTACGTGCCAAATGTGCTCGTGAAAATCAAATTGACATGCAATATCTCAAGTTTGCCAAAGAAGGTAACACAATCAAAATTCCCTTCAAAAAGTAATCATGTGTTCATAAAATTAAGCTCACAAAGGAAATAAACCATAATCAACATAAACTGCATAATAGAAAATAAAATGTGCACAAAATGATAAAACACCCCTAAGCTCAAATCTCGCACTGTCCACAGTGTGCGGATAAAGAAAATACAAATGTAGTGCAAAGGGGTATGAAAGATAAACCAAGACGTCACGAAGACGTCACGCCTGTGTAGTCTTTGGTGGTCTGCGAAAGGTCCTGCTGCTGGAGGCGATCTCTCCAAGATGGCTCAAACATCTCCACGGACCTCGAGCTCTGTGGACGTCCTCTGTATGTCTGCGATCTGAAATCGTATGTCCACGAGGGTCTCCTGGAAATGTAATAGGTCCGAGCGTCTGATCATGATCCCCTCCTCGTACTCCTCGCTCTCGTCTAGCAGCTCCTCCTGTGCTGCCGCTATCTTAGCTCTGCCATCTCGGGGAATGTCCATGGGCTCTGTCTGGTGCGGGCTCTGGGCGTGGTATGGTGAGCTCTCTGGGCATGTGGGAAAGACTCTGGCGCCACTGGATCGGGCCAAAGTATGGGCTCTCAGTGATAGGCCCGTCAGTAGAATTGCCTTTAATCCCTTTCTTCCTCAAAATGTGAGTGACAAGAAAAGGGAAAGGCAAGCCCCAGGTCTTCGTGTGCTCTGCTCCCCGGTGGTGTACTCCATCCCGAATTTCTGAATCTGCGCCATATGATCTAGAATGGAGCACGAAACCTCGATGGAACACATATAGAGCGAGGAAAAGATCCCTCCTCTGTCTTGTGCCCCAAAGGACACACGTTCCTATAAAGCACCATGTCTATGAATAAAAGATTCCGGAATCTTCGTTTTGTTGGCTGCATTTCGATGACCATCGAAATGCCCATCACACATATCGGTAACAATGTCCTCGACGGTGAGCATGGGAGGCACTCGGCCAAGGGTATCCGACTCAAGGGGCTCATGGTTACACTTCAACGCTGGTCGCTCACGTCAATGGTCACTGAACTTCTCCTCCGTCAATGGAAGAGAAGAGCACATCGGCTGGTCTCACTCACACCTCAAATTCTCATAAAATTCTCTCACAAAGCGCTCATAAGCGGTGGAGGCGAAGCTTGAAAAGTCTCTTTAAGCCCGTCTCTTCAATTCTTGAGCAGCCCAACTCGTTGCCTCATTATTGGAGAACTCCTCTTTGATGGCAAAGGTGTTCTCCAAAATGAGCCTCTGACTCTCAATGGAAGCTTTGGTGACCATGCTTTGGGTCCCGTGGACCAAGTGGTGCCTTCCTCTAGGCATGATGAATGTTGGTTGGGGAATTTCGTGAACAGTGGTGGGCGCCAAAAACTAAGGGTTTGAAATCCTTTCAAAACAATCAACCCCCTGCAAAATCAACACAAAAACCAACCAACAACAGTGGGCACAATCCCAAAATGGATTTGTGCCCAAAATCCTGAAAAATGAAAAAAAATGAAAGATTTGGAAAAAGTGGGTTTTGGAGAGAAAATGAAAAAATCGAAAATTTGGCCAAATGGACGGCGGTGGGTAGGTTGGTGGAGAGGGGCGGCGGTGGTGTTGTGGTGGGGAAGAGGTTGGTGGAGGTGGGTCGGGTAATTTGGATGTTAGGAGGTGAGGGGGTGGAAATGGGGTGTCGGGGAGGCTGTACGGCAGGTGGAGAAATGAAGAGGGATGGGGAAAAGTGACCTAAAAGCAGGTCACGAAAGGCCCAACTTCAGTACATTCGACCGCACATACATGCATTCGACCGCACTCGTGCCTGGCGCAAGTGGTGCAGCGGCGCGTTCGAACTTACAGGTAAGTTCGACCAAACGTGTGTGAGTGTGTCTTGTCTTTGGGCGTGCAGCGTCGAACTCACCAAGCGCGCAGCGCATATGTGTGCCGACTGGTGATCTCGAACTTACATAGTAAGTTCAAAATAAGCTGGAAAAAATGAAGAAAAACTATACAATAATAAAAATTAAAAATTTATACAAAAATAACAAAACATGCTATAAAACAAGATTTTTACAACAAAAACAAACAAAATATTTACACAAACACAAAACAAAATATTTACACAAACAAAATAAAATATTTACACAAACACCAAATAAAATAAAATATTTACAAACACCCCCAACTTAAAATACATTGTCCACAATGCACAATGTGGGAAATAATCTAGGGGTAAGCCAATTTAGGTATAAAAGAATGCTTTCCCAAATTTGACTAAAAATAAAGCAATAAACATAATGAGGGTGCCTCCCATAAGCGCTAAGTTTAACGTCTTGACCGGACTCGTGATAAGAGACTACATCACTCATTATAAGCGGATCCTCCAAAAGTGTAGCCTCAATCTCGAACTCCTCAACTCCAAGAATGGTTTAACCCTTTGTCCATTTACCTTAAAAGGTTACCATTCTTGGGATCCTCTATCTCGATGGCCCCATGAGAAAATAAGGTCCTAATGATAAATGGGCTCGTCACGAGATTTCAACTTGCCGGAAAAAGATGCAACCGAGAGTTGTAAGAAGGACTTTGACTGGCTCAAAGCGATCTCCTCAAAATGCCTTGGTCATGAACCTTCTTCATATGTTCCTTGTATTTCCTCGGTATCATATGCATCATTCCTCAACTCCTCTAACTCGGTGAGTTGGAGCTTCCTTTGAGAGCCGGCCTTTAAAAATTGAAGTTCATCTACTTGATGGCCCGGTATGCTCTATGCTCCAACTCGGCGGGAAGATGACAAGCTTTCCCGTACACCAACCGATAAAGCGACATCCCAATCGTGTCTTATATGCCGTCCTTTATGCCCACAAAGCGTCATTCAATCGTGAAGACCAATCTTTCTGCTAGGGTTCTTTTCTCCAAAATGTGTTTGATCTCACGATTTGACACTTCAACCTACCCCATGCCTGGGTGGTAAAATTAGCAACCTTATGTGTGATGAAATACTTCTTCATTAGTGCTCAAAAATCCGGTTGCAAAGTGCGTACCACCATCATCGATAATTGCTCTAGGTGTACCAAACCGAGCAAAATCGTGTCCTTCGAAATTTGACCACAACTCTGTGGTCATTGGTCTTACGCAACCGCCTCCACCCATTTGGACACATAGTCCACGCAACCAGAATGTCAGAAACCCAAAGGAGTTTGGGAAAGGTCCCATGAAATCGATGCCCCATACATCAAAAATCTCAACTATCAATATGGGGTTGAGGGCATCATATTTCTCCTTGAAATACTCTCGAGTTTCAACGCTTACATGAGGTGCAATAAGCATGGCGTCGCAAATATGGTGGGCCAATAAAATCCACCGCAAAATCTTTGCAGCGGTTTTGTTTACCGAAATGGCCCCACATGCATGATCATGACAAAAGGAGATGACATCGGTTGGGTCAAATTCAGTATGCATCTCCTAATGATCTCGATCGGGACAATACTTGAGCAGATAAGGATCATCCCAAAGAAAGGTTTTCACCTTGGACAAAAACTTGACCTTATCTTGCCTCCCCAATGCAAAGGCATTTGGTGGTAACAAGATAGTTCACTATATCCGCAAATCAAGGTGCGGGATTGTGAGCAATCTGCATCAAGCGCTCATCGGGAAAGGTCTCGTAGATGGGTGTGGTGTCCTCGGTGAAATCCATGGTCAACCTCGACAAATGATCGCCACCACATTCTCTCCTTTCTTATCCCGGATCTCTATGTGAACTCTTGCAACAGCAAAATCCATCTAATCAAGCGGGATTTAGCATCTTTCTTGGAGAAAAGATACTTTAATGCCACGTGATCAAAAAGATAATGATTTTAGATCCTAATGATAGGATCTAAACTTATCTAGCGAAAAACGACCGCCAACAACTCCTTTTACGTGGTGGAGTAATTGAGTTGTCAAGTCGTCGAGTCGCATAGTAAATCACATGGGAAGTTTCTCAATGCGCTGCCCCAAAACAACTCCTGACATAGTCGATCGTCACACATGATCTCAAATGGTTCACCCCAACGGGTGGTCTAATCCACCGTGTGGACGCCAATCTCCTTGAGCCCCAAATGCTTTTACACATTCATCATCAAATTCAAATGGGGTCTCTTTGGCCAATAACCTACACAAGGGCACAGCGATCTTCTTTGAAATCCTTTATGAATCGCCGGTAGAACCTGCATGGCCCAGAAGGAACGAATTTCCTTCACGATGCGTGGGGTGGAAGGTTAGAGATCAAATCTACCTTCGCCTTGTCAACCTCGATGCCTCTCTGAGATATGACATGCCCCAGTACAATCCCCTGCTTAACCATAAAATGGCACTTCTCCCAGTTAAGCACGAGGTTCTTCTCTTTACATCTCACTAACACCAAAGTGAGACGGTCTAGGCACTCCTGAAACGATGATCCGAAGACGGAGAAGTCATCCATGAAGATCTCCATAAATCGCTCTACCATGTCGGAAAAAATGCTGATCATGCACCGCTGAAAAGTAGCAGGTGCATTGCATAGCCCAAATGGCATTCGTCGGTAGGCGAATGTCCCAAAGGGACATGTGAAGGTAGTCTTCTCCTGGTCTTCGGGGTCCACTGGGACCTGGTTATATCCTGAATAACCATCCAAGAAGCAGTAGTACTTGTGCCCAGCTAAACGCTCCACCATCTGATCGATGAATGGAAGAGGAAAGTGATCTTTCCTGGTGGCAGCGTTCAACTTCCGGTAGTCAATGCATACTCTCCATCCTGACTGAACACGAGTTGGTACCAACTCGTTGTCCTGGTTCTTTACTACCGTCAATCCAGCCCGCTTGGGCACAACATGAATCGGACTCACCCATTTGCTGTCAGAAATGGGATAGATGATCCCAGCATCCAACAACTTAATCACTTCTGCTCTCACAACTTCCTGCATAGCTGGGTTGAGTCTTCTCTGTGGCTCCCTCGATGGTTTGGAATCCTCCTCCAAGTGTATCTTATGCATAACCAACGAGGGACTGATTCCCTTGATGTCCTCAATCGTCCAGCCTATAGCTTCCCTATGCTCTCTCAAAACTCTCAACAATTCCTCCTCTTGAGCATCTATCAAGTCAGAAGCTATAATCACTGGCAAAGACTCAGCTGGACCCAGGAACTTATACTTAAGACTATCGGGTAAAGGCTTAAGTTCCTTCTTTGGGGGATCAGTTACTGCTGTCTCCTTCTTTTCCTTGCTCTCCAAAGGAGTTGTCTCCAAAGTGCCTCTCTGCTCCATCGGTTTATCCAAATCTAAGTCTTCTCCAAACCGAGCAAGGCATGCTTCGGTCTTCTATGCTTGATTCTTCTATTACTTCATCCGAATTTCCTCAATCAAGCATACTTGATTCATCTGGTCATAATCAAGTGGTTGTTTTACGATATGAAAATATTCGGTTCCACCGTCATATTACCAAATGAGATCTTCATGACCCCGACCTACGATTAGGGCATTAGCGTAGCTAAGAATGGACGCCCTAGAATCACAGGATCTCAATTCCTATTACTTGAACGGCTCATGTCCAAAACAATGAAATCCACGGGGAAATAAAATTTGTCCACCTTAATCAAAACGTCCTCAACTATTCCCCGTGGAACCTTCACAGACCGGTCAGCAAGTTGCAGTGTCATGGTTGTGGGCTTCAGCTCTCCTAGCCTTAACTGCAAATAGACCGAGTAGGGCAACAAGTTTACACTTGCTCCTAAATCCAACAGTGCCCTCTCGATCTGGCTCACTCCTATCATGCAAGTAATTGTAGGACATCCGGTCCTTATACTTGAGGGGCAACTTGCATCAAGGATATAGCACTTGCTCGGTCATGAATGCCTTTTTAGGGACATTCGTTTTCCTTTTCACTGTGACCAAGTCCTTCAAGAACTTGGCATAGGAAGGGATTTGCTGGATGGCGTCCAAGAATGGAATATTTATTCGAACTTGTTTGAACACCTCCAGAATGTCCTCTAATTTCCCTCCATTCCTAGGCGCTTGTAATCTTTCAGGGTATGGTGCTTTTGGCACAAGCGCCCTAGGAGGTTCTTTTCAAGCGGGTGACGATGAGATGGCTCAAAGATCTCTTTCCTCTTGATTGTCACCCACTTCCTCTCGCTGCTCTCCTTCCTCTTTCTGCTCTTCTTCCTCAGCATCTTCTTCTGGGTTCACCACCTTATTGTCCACTCTCTTCCCTAACCTCAGAGTGACAATCGGCTGCACATGTTCTTGATTTGACAAATTTCCACATGCTTTAGGGTTGTTCACTGCTTGGCTAGGGAGTTTTCCTTTGTCCCTCTCACCCAGGTGATTTGCTAATTGTCCCATCTGCATCTTCAACTTCAAGATCGCCTGGTGTGTTCACCATGGTAGACTGCCTCATGTCACTTATCGATTGACTAGTCATTTTCATAAAATCTCTCATGGTATCTTCAAGTGACTGGTTTGATGAGGCTGGGGCTTGGTTGGGGGCTTGATAAGATGATGACGCTGGCTGAGCCGAGCGTCCTTGATTTGGGTAAGAAGAAAATCCTGGGGGATAATGTGGTGCTCCCCCTTGATTGGTGTTGGGTTGATTCTGTTTCCATGAAAAATTGGGGTGATTTCTCCATCCAGGGTTATATGTCTCAGAATATGGCCCACTGGATGGCTTTGGCTTTTGAAGCGTTCACTTGTTCCATCTCAAAAACTATCATTGATGGACAATTTGCTTGGTGCATAGGACTAGCATGCAGACGAGCTCTCACTGGTGTGTTTTTACCACTCATCTCGTCCAACCTTTTCATAATCGCATCCATCCTTTGAGTCAACTCCGCTCACATTTTAGCTCCAGGATGCCTCCTTTCTTGTCCTTTCGGGCAGATTTATCACGACAACTGGAGAAATCCCAGATTTGTGTGTTGGCAGCAATCTTTTCCAAAGCTTTGTATGCCAAATCTCCTCAAATTCAGAATGTCCCACCATTCATTAGTTCAATCATGCTACGGTTGGTTTGAGACAAACCTTGGTAGAAAAATTGAACTAAACGCCATTTCTCATACCCGTGGGTGGACACTTCATTAACATATCTTTGAATCTTGTCCAACACTCGTGAATTTTTCATCCTCGTCGAGAAAATGATGATTTCCTTTCTAGCATCATTTACTCGGACATTGGATAGAATCTATGGTAGAACTGTTTCAATAGTTCTTTCCGGATGTAATGGAGCGAGGTGCTAAGGAATCGAGCCATTCGGCTCTGTCATGAAGGGAGAAAGGAAATAGTCGAAGATTGACTGATTCCTCGAAGTTTTGAAATTTGGTTGTGGCGGTTATGCTCGAACTTCTTGACGTGGGAATACGGGTTTTCATGATCTAAGCCATAGAAAGATGGTAACATCTGAATCACATGTGGCTTAAGATCATAATGAGTGGCATTGTTGGTGGTAACACTATGCAAGAATGGGTATGACCGCATGATAGGATTCAGCAGTTCATGTAATCTTTGTCGTGAAATCCAACTCATACATCGTCATGCTCCCGTTCAGCTCTTGCATCTTCATTTTCCTCGTCCTCTCCTCATCCCTTGATTTTCTTCATGTTGTTCCATCTGCGGCTCTCTTTGATTGTCTCCCATCTCAGCTCGAGCTTCGTGCTCTCTAATGTGTCTTTCTAGGTCGGGATCTAGTGGTATTAATTATAAGTTCAAAGGCGTCGACCATGCATAAACAACTAAATCTAACTAGGAACTAAGGAAGAACAGCAAGCTAAATAAGCTAAAAGGTGCAACAAAAACAACGAAAACCAGAGAAATAAGATAGCAAAAAGAAAAAAAAGTATGCACAACTAAACAGAAAAAGAACAAACAAAACAGCAAAAGCAAAAACATATTGAACACTAGCTTATCATAATCATGTAAAAAAAACTAATTGAAACAAATATGAACAGATGCAGTAAAAACAGAACCAGTAATAGAAACAGAGAACAAAAATTAGCTAAAATTACAAAAACAGCAATGAAAAGCAAGCTAATTTAAACACCTAGTAACTAGAACTAATTAGCTTAAACAAAAACACATGCAAAGAACTAAGAATGAAAAATAAACTAATCACAACTAATCACAGCACTCAAATTACTCAAAATAGGCAGTTTAAACAACTAAAATAAGTCTAACAATCTATGGAAATTAAAGGAATTTAAAAATAGAACATACTGCCTTCTGGTATGTTGATGCGAGAAGCGAGTGCGCTCGGCGCGAGGGTAGCACGTTCGTTCGCACAGCAGCAAGAATGTGGCAGTTTTTCTCAAGTGCGTTCGACCGCAATGCATGCGTTCGACCGCAGAGGAGCACTCGTCTTTGTCGAGGGTCCGTGCTGCACGCAGATGCGATGAGACGTTGAGTGACGAGTGTGCGCGACGGCGCGAACGTCTCTGGAATAGGTGGCGATCGTTCGGCCGCAAGCACTGCGTTCGACCGCCTTTGCCGATATGTCCGAGGAACCAAACAAAAGCTGAAAAAAACTAAAAACTTAACTAAAATTAACAAAATGAACTAAAACAGAAAATAAACTATAAATGTAATGTACAATGCAGAAAATAAAACTAGTAGAAAAATACATCAATCTAAAAATTATGTTAATTTTAAACAAAAACAACCGTTCCAACAGCGGCGCCAAAATTTGATCGTACCAAATTTGGGTACTCGCAAGAGAACGAATCGTTAGGTCGTATAGCGTTGCGCAAGTACCGAGATCAAACCACAGAGAACGGAGTTTTGTAATTAAAAACCAACACGACTCTTAAAATATCTTAACCTAGCCCCAAAGTAAGAGATGATGTCAAACAATGAAATTGCAGAAATTAAAAGTGCAAATGTATGGATAAAAATAACTAAGGTTAAAGATGAACCTCACCCAATAAAGATTAAATACATTTTATGCTCATTTTCCGTTTTAAACTTTAAACCCTTCAACACACTCTATCGTGGTTACTGACACAAGTCATGCCGAATGATGTGTTTACCGTTAAGGAGCTACAATGAGTGTTGATTATGGATAAAATCATCCACTGTATCCTTGGATCACAGTGGATATTAAATCACAACCAAGAACTCGTTGTGCACAGCTTGGAACACATCACGGATGACTATCAATGTATCACCAACACACAACCATTCAATTATTTGTCACAGAAATTAAATGGCGAGTATGGAATTAAATGACGGAAAATAAAGCATAAAATGTAAAGCGAAATGTAAACTAAGGGTGAGGCTTCATCTTCAACCTAAGTTGAAGATTTAGCCACCATTGAATAACAAAGCACAACTAAAGTAAGGGAATGCATTAAAATTAAATTTAAAGTAAAAGCTTACAAATAAAAAGGAGAACAAGGCTACGCATATGCTCTCTAAAAATCGCCCCAAAGAAAACTAACTCTAAAACAAATGACCAAGGGCCTATTTATAGGTGCTGGAAAATGCTGCGTTGAGCCGCGTAAGTGCGTTCGAACGCGTGCCGTTATCCACGTCGAGCGTCGGCTCGATGCGAGCGAGAAAACCGCCGGCCGTCCATTTTGCTCCCTCGGTCAATTCGTGATGCAAGGACACGATTAAAACAAAACATTCAAAACAAGTCAAATTAGTAAATATTAACAAAACTAATGGCCTAACAAACATAAATAAAGGGGTGTGAACGAGCACTAAATAGCACTCATCAGTTGTTTTAGTGCTTTTGTGTGTTGTAGGTCCTTGGTGCAAATTGTGGTTCAAAGGGGTGGAATTGAGCAAAGATGGAATCTTGGCCCCTACAAGTGTGATCGAGCGCACTTGGTGTCATCGAGTGCACTACGCTCGAGCCTAAGGGGCACGATAGAGCACATGCCTCGTCAACCCATGAAGTTCCCGTCGCCCTAGCCGCCATCACTAACTCGCTTGTGTCGTGGGATTTCATAGCAGTTACGCATGATCGAGCGCACATTTTGGGATCGAGCACATGGCGATCGAGCGTCATGCCTATGATCGAGCACACACGGCTTTGTGATCGAGCATGCAGCCCTGCGCTCGAGTGCACTGACTGCGTTGGAGCGCACCTCTGACCTAGCAGCACACGAATTTTTGCTTATAAGTAGAACATGTTGTAATATTTTTAGACCCACGCTTGGGATACATTGGAGGCGCCCTCAGTGTCCTAAATCCTCCATGTTCTTCATTTTAAGCACTCCTAAATGTCTTTTATTTATGTTTTGCTTTTATTTCTTGTTGATTGTGTCTGCCTTTAGCATGGGAGGCTAAATCTTCTACTAAGGTTGAAGATGAAGCCTCACCATGGATTTAATTTTATGCTTTCATAGTTAGTTTATACGTTAATCCGTTTATTATTTGTCACGTGTGTTCGTTTCATTTCAATTTTGTGAGAAGATTGCATTGATTATGCCGTAGTTGTTTATTCATAGTGTTTAGTTCGATGGATACATTTCATCTTTCGGTTTACGTTCATTTATCTATTGTAGTTTGAGTTAAATCACATTCACATTGAATCCTTTGGACCTAAACTGTTCATGTTTTGTCTTTTTTCAAATGGACGGATGCTTTGAGTATTTCAATAGGCACGATAGGACATGCATAGGGCGTAAGGATGCATGAACTAGCGTGACACTAGAACATGCATCGCTTATAATCAATTGAAGGATGTATAAATTAATTGTGTATTTAATTGTGGTGAGGTGGATTCTAGACCTTAGGCTTTTTATCTCTTTGTTTTTAAGCATTTAAATTTAGTTTATTTTTATGCATGCCACATGTTTGATATTTGGAACTAGGTTAAGATAGGGTTAGTTTAGGCATTTAAATTAGTTTTACACAAAATCCGATTCTCTGTGGGTTCGACACTTGCTCTTGCACAACCACTGTATTGCAAAACCATTCGTGCTATTGCGAGTACTATTTTTGGTACAACCAAATTTTGGCGCCGTTCTGAATCGGTTGTTTTGTTGAAATTGATTTTATGGTTAGATTAATTTTATCCTTCTACTAGTTATTTTAATTTCAGCAATTATTTTATTTGTTTCGTGCTTTTGTATAGAAAAAATCCTAAAAAAATTAGTGTTAGGTTAATTTTTTAGTTTGTTTTAGTTTCTGGAATTTTAGTTTGTGATAGTGCGATTGATCGCACCTCTGTCGTGATTGAGCACACTTGAGCCTATTCCAACCTATTTACATACCTTCGCTTGCTTAGTACACAGTTGTGCGAGCACGCCTTGCTAATTACACAGCAGTACAGTGCTACACTCGATCGCACCTCTGTTGCGATCAAGCTCACTTGCAAAACTGCTATATTGAGTTGTTTGTGACTGATCCCATTTTCTTGCGCTCAAGCGCATCTCTACTAACTGCACCAACATACTCGAGGCAGTGTATGAGTTCAGTTTTCATTTTTGTTTTGTTGTTTTGTTTAATTGTTAGTTTGTCTTCAATTATTTATTTATTCTGCCCGTTTTTATTTATTTACTTGCTGTTGTTAGTTTTGGTTAGTTTGTTTTTATTTTTAATTGTTTAATTAGTTTATTGTTTTGTTACTTTATTGATTAGTTATTTGTTTAGTTTATTTTATTTTATTTTATTTTTGTAAATTGGTTATTGTTCATGTGGGATTTTGCATATTAAATTGTTTAGGTGAAGCATGAGTCTTCCGTTTGATAAATTTAATGTTTCCCCTAGTTGTAGGACGCCAAATCCTACCAATTTTTACTCACATGAACCATGTTCACACTACTCCAGCCTTTACCATAGTTTAGGTGATTGTCCACATTGGAGACAATTTTCTAATTTTTCACATGAGCAGATGAACACCAATTTCTCCAGTCCTGGGTTTGAATCAAATTCAAATTTTTATAGCCCAGACTGGAGCAACCTTTCTAATTTTTTGTGGCAAGCTCATGCTATGGAAAATTTTGCTCCCCAATCTTATGGACTGCACCATCCTGAATATCCGTAGTCTGATAATCCATTTTCTGTTCCTTCATCATACGACTATCCTCCTAAACAATCTTCATTGGAAGAAACTCTCAAGGAATTCATTCAACTAACTGGCCAATCCTTGCAAGAAATCACAGATGCCACTATGGCAAACACTAAAGCAATTGCAAGGTTGGAAGGACAGCTCAATCATCTAATTGCTGAATTTAACAGAATTGAGGAAGGGGAACTTCAAAGTCAGGAGATGGCGAGAGAGCAGTACATGATTGATGAGGATTGCCCAAGCAATCCTCATCATGAGCATGTCCAAGCCACCACCACATTTGGGAGTGAGGAAGTTGTCGAGGAGTTTTTTGTGAGCCAAGCCTTAAGGATCCGTTGGAAGAGCGCTTTGACCAATTTGGAGATGACCTAGACCAGGACAAGCTACTTGATCATGCTGATACTTTTAGTGAGCCAAGTCTTGAGGATCCATCAGGAGAGCATTTTGATCAAATTGAATGTAATCTAGATTTTGACAAGCTCCTCAAGCAAGCTGTGATGCTTAGAGAGCCAAGTCTGGAGGATCCTTTGAAAGAGAGCTTTGCTCAATTTGAGTTTGATTTGGATCTTGATATGATACATGAGCAAGCTAAGGCCTTATTGGATCCTACTCCTAAGATGTGGACTGAGAATGGAGAAGAAGAGAACCAAGAGCAGATTGAGCCCCCGCCAATTTTAAATTGGTCCAATGACAAGGATGTGAGTACTGAAGCTCACTCCTTAATCACAATCCCTCTTGAGACACAGTATGAACCTCAAGCTTCATTTTTCCAATGTCTCAAATAGCCATCTTATGTAGAGATTTTCAAGGTATCACGCATAGAAAGATGCAAACATAGGAAGAGGTATACCAAGAAAATCTTTTGAAGAAAGCAAATTGGCTACATAAGATGGCAAAACATCCTTTCAGAGGGGTATCATATTCTAAAGAAGAAAGGATGGAAGGGATTGGTTGGACACCCATATGAACGGGGAAGGTGTAGTATTTTTTCATTTTTATTTTCTGCACTTTATTTTTGAGTCATTTTATTTTTGTTATTTTATTTTATTTGTTTCGGTTTCTAACAGCAATTAACCTTTTGATGTTTGTGCTTGTGAGAAAGATTGCTATTAGTTCTTGATAGGTGTTTTGGTGTTCAAGTTCGGGGGACACCTTGACCTTTGCACATCCCGGTTCCTCATCCCACTGTATTGTATTTCTTGCCACATTGGGGACAATGTGTCATTTAAGTTTGGGGGTGTGAACAAACATTATGTCTGTCTGTTTGTTTTATTTGTTGTTTTATTCATTTTTGTATGTATATAAAATTTTTTTCTTTTTGTTTGTTGCTATGTTGTTCATTGGACACAACTTATATCGTAACTGTGGATTGCATGTCATTAGTGTACTTAATGTGTCTGAACACTACTTATCATTAGAAATCTTAGCTTTTGATTCATGTGTTGGATTAGAGAGACTCCACTTGTTTGATCGATATTTCACATGCACACTAGCATTAGGGTCTATGAGGTATGAAATTTGACTTTGAAGTGTGTCTCTTGAGATTTTTAAGTTTTTGCGATGTGATGATGAAAACCTTGGTTATTAATCAAAAAAATAAAAAAAATATTAAAAAAATCATAATAAGTAGAGTTTTTTATTGAGTAACCGGGCCTCTTGCCTCACCAAGCGTTGAGTGTTCGCGTAAAAAGATGAGAATTCTAGCTAAGTAATTGTATGGCTAGTTTAGGCTTCGTAGCTCTTTTAATTTGAGTAATTAAGCCCCTATGGATGTTTCTACATCTAGTGCCCTAAAACTGCCCGATTTGGGAGTCACTAGCCCAACACTCGTTACATAGATCATTTAGAAGCTTAAGGGAGTCAAGCATTGCACAGCCTACACAAAAAAAATTGCATCTTTCAATTCAAGCCTTGGTTGTATTTATCACATTGCTTTCTGATAAGTGCGAAAATATTCATATTTTAGCCCTTAATTTACATTTGTTAATTTCTTAGTTTTTTGTTATTTTGTTCCATTTTATTTCTTTTTTGTGTCTTCTGTGTTTTTGTAGGTCATGGAAGAAAAGGAAGCATTTCTGGAAATGTTCTAAGCTTAAAGGGCAAATTGGAAAGATCTAGAAGATGTGGAAAGGATTAAATCGGAATTTATCAAATTGAAGTCAAAATCGGATTAAATTTGGATCCTGAACATGTCTCGGTATTTTGGCCATAACTTTCATCTCAAATATCGGATTGACGTGATTCCAACGGCAGCTAACTCAAAATTCTACAAATCATTGTGAAATAGCATTTTCCCAATTCGGAATGACACAATGTCAAAATCACCCCACAAGATAGGAACGCAATTCTGGACGAATCCTAATCCGATTTGTAATAGGATTGTCTCCTAAATTGATTAGGAGATGGAATTTCGAATTTCCTAGGTTTACTAATATTTCTAGGACTTTCCTAAGGCCTATAAATAGACCTCTAAGCCTCATAATTAAAAAAAAAGGAATTTCAGAGAGGAGAAGTTGGAGGCTACTTCTAGGAGCGGTTTTCAGTTCTTTCTTTCCCTTTTCTTTTTAGTTTTATTTCAATTATGTGTAACTAATTATTTTAGTAGGGCTTGATTGAAACCCTAATTATGTTTATTTAATATTTCAATATTGGCGCCTTTGTGATAATCACATTGTGTTGCTTAACTTGATTAATGCCTGTTTTATTGAATTCCTCATATGTATGTGATTGGTCATTATATGCATGTGGTATGGACTTGTTAGTTAGATCAATTTGGATGACCGAGTCCTGAGTTTAATATAAGTAACAAAAGTAATCCACGTCGGGTTCTTGGGTTAATCAACATGGGAAACCGGGAGTATACACTATGCCCTAGGTCTCATGTGGTTGTCGGTTTTCACAGTTCATACGCTTTCCTAGAGAACAACTTAGTATACACCATACTGAATCCTTTAGGAAAGAAAAGAGTTAGAGTATACATCATGCCTAATTCGTTGCTTAGGGAAACCAATAGCTTAAGGAGTATACACCATGCCCTTAGGTTGGCAACCATTAGGTATTCATAATATGATTAGAGTATTGGCATATTGTTATATTATTTGAATATGATTAGTGGTGGATATCAAAGCCCTACACTTTCATTTACCTTTTCATTTATTTTTATTTCTTTTAACAATATCAATTCTATGACAAGTTGGTATTTTAATTAATTAATTCTAAACGAAATTAACAATCTCCGTGGGATCGATCTCGTACTTTCTGCACTATACTATTGTTTTGATCTTGTGCACTTGCGAGTTAAAATGTACTAAATATTATCTATTAATTTAGGTAGTATTTGGCACAACACTTTCCTATGAATTTTGGGATACATGTCTTTTGAGAATAATTGAAACCCCATGATCTTGTGTAAGCACACTTTGCACGTTATGGAGCATGTGTTGTCTCAATTTTCAACCTTGAGTGAAATGTTGTTTGGATGCGATGTGGTTTGTATGTTCAACATGTTAAATTTGCTAATGATGTCTCAACCATGTGTTTGCGTGAAGGGCTTAGTCCATTAATAACATAGTACCAAATAATTGTTTGTGTGTATCATTCCTGGAAAACCTTCATGAGACTTCACTCGTTCACTAGGGATGCCTAGGGGTTCAAAAGGCTTGTTGCATATGCTAAATGCAATCGTTTCTCCCACAAAAGCGGATTTATGTTTCTTGTTTTCATTGTGTTTTCATTTTTGTTTTGCTAAGGGACTAGCAAAATGTAAGTTTTGGGGTATTTGATCGGTGTCAAATATTGTATATTTAACCCCCTTAATTTATGTTTGTTAGGCTCTAAGTTATGTTATATCTTATGTTTTATGTTGTTTTTGTGTTTTAGTGTGTTGTAGGTCCTTGGTGCAAATTGTGGTTCAAAGGGATGGAATTGAGCAAAGATGGAATCTTGGCCCCTGCAAGTGCGATCAAGCATACTTGGTGCGATCAAGCGCACTGCACTCGAGCCCAGGTGGTGTGATTGAGCACATGCCTCGTCAGCTCATGAAGTCCATGTCACCCTAGCTGCCATCACTAACTTGCTTGCGCCGTGGTATTTCAGAGTAGTTACATGTGATCGAGCAAACATTTCACGATCAAGCACATGGCGATTGAGCTCCTTGCCTACGATCGAGCAGACACAGCTTTGCGATTGAGCACCATGACTACGATCGAGCGCACACAACCCTGCGCTCGAGCACACTGACTACGATCGAGCGCACCCCTAACCTAGCAGCACACATATTTTTGCTTATAAATAGAACATGTTGTAATATTTTTAGACCCACGCTTGGGATATGTTGGAGGCGCCCTCAGTGGCCTAAATACACCCTGTTCTTCATTTTAAACACTGCTAAATGTATTTTATTTATGTTTTACTTTTATTTCTTGTTGATTATGTCTCCCTTTAGCATTGGAGGCTAAATCTTCAACTAAGGTTGAAGATGAAGCCTCACCACAAATTTAATTTTACGCTTTCATAGTTAGTTTATACGTTAATCCGTTTATTATTTGTCATGTGTGTTCGTTTCATTTCAATTTTGTGAGAAGATTGCATTTATTGTGCCGTAGTTGTTTATTCATAGTGTTTAGTCCGATGGATACATTTCATCTTTCGGTTTATATTCATTTATCCATTGTAGTTTGAGTTAAATCACATTCACATTGGATCCTTTGGACCTAAACTGTTCATGTTTTGTCTTTTGTCAAATGGATGGATGCTTTGAGTATTTCAATAGGCACGATAGGACATGCATAAGGCGTAAGGATGCATGAACTAGTGTGACACTAGAACATGCATCGCTTATAATCGATAGACAGATATATAAATTAATTGTGTATTTAATTGTGGTGAGGTGGATTCTAGACCTTAGGATTTTTATCTCTTTGTTTTTAAGTATTTAAATTTAGTTTATTTTTATGCACGCCACATGTTTGATATTTGGAACTAGGTTAAGATAGGGTTAGTTTAGGCATTTAAATTAGTTTTACACAAAACCCAATTCTCTATGGGTTCGACACTCGCTCTTGCACAACCATTTTATTGCAAAATGATTCGTGCTATTGCGAATACTATTTTTGGTACACCGAGCCTAGAGACAAAGTTAAGGAGGAAAAAGGAGAATTCCAAATAAAGGAAACTATGGTGGAACAACTTGTCAACCAACCGTGGTATGCAAATTTGATTGCACTTGCAATAGCACGAGTTGTTGACCGTGTAGCATGTTGCGAAATACGGGATCGAACCACAGGGAAAGGCATTTGCTCAAAAATTAATATTAAACCTAGATTAACCCTATTTTAACATAGTTCTGAAGTTAGGTCGTATGATCAAACACAAAACTTGCACAAATAATAAACTACTCTAAAAAGTGTAAATGAATGAAGAAAACTAACTAAGGTTAAAGACTAAACCTCACCCGATATAAAAATGCTTGCTTAAACATAAAACACACACTTCTGCCTATCGAGTTAGCCCTTAATCACACTCTATTGCCTTTTATGACACAAGTCAAACCAATTGGTGTGTTTACCGTTAAGGAGCCATAACGAATATTAATCCTTGATGAAATCATCCATTGTATCCATGGATCACAGTGGATATTAAATCAAGTCTTAATCATCCATTGTGCACCCAGCTTGGAACACAACAAGGGATGGACTTTCGATGCATCACAAACACCATAATTTTTGTCACAAAAATTGAAATGAAACGAGTATGGATATAAATGACGGAATGTAATGCGTTAAACGTAAAAGCTCAAAGAAGTGCTAAGGGTAAGGCTTCATCTTCAACCTTAGTTGAAGATTTAGCCACCCATGTATAAAGAAAGTAAAGGAAACTTAAAGGAAAGCATTAAAATAAATAAATTAGAAGTGCTACAAATAAATGGGCAGAGCAGGGCCTAAATAGTGGCAAAATGCTTTTAAAAATGCGCCCAAAACAAGAACTCTCGTCAAAATACACTAAGGGGCCTATTTATAGAAAATTGGTATGCTACCAGGTCAGAAGACTGTGTTCGAACGCAGGCCATGCGTTCGATCGCACTGATGCATGCGTTCGATCGTGCTCCATGCGTTCGAACGCAAATAACTGCCACGACGCAAGTTGGAAGCGATGGAATCATAGGGCCGGTTAGGGCAACAGCATGAGATGCAGGCTGACTAGACCTGCATTCGAACCTGCTCCTTGCGTTTGACTGCAATTGCGTCGATCGCACCAAGTGTTGGTGCGATCGAGCGCAACTCCATTTCTTCTCTTCAAGTCCATTTTGCCCCTTTTTAGCCATGCCTTGGTGCAATGACCTACACACCATAAAACACTAAAAACAACTAAAAATGTTAGATATTAAAAGTGCTAAAAGCTTAATAAACATAAATAAAGGGGTTTGATTAAGCACTAAACAGCACTCATCAAACCGCAACCTGGGAACCAACTACCACTAGAGCGAAGACCCATGAAACTGTCTTTCATCCCTAACAATCCCAACCAGTCATCATGCATTGCCTATCAACCTGAGGCAGAAGGCAATTATTACATATCCCCACAAATACTCAATGCCTTGACGCATTTTAGGGGCACACTTGCTGAGGATCCAAACTTGCACCTTAGGGAGTTCTCTGATCTTTGCAAGTTTCAGCACATCCAAGGCCTAGATCAAGAAGGAATTAAGATGATCCTTTTCCCTTTTTCCTTGAAGGACAATGCGAGATTGTGGTACAATTCAATGCCTTCAAGTACCATCCATACTTAGGAAGCGCTATCCAGTAAGTTCCTAAAGAAATTCTTTCCAGTTTAGAAGACAAGGCAGGTGAGGAAGGAAATTCAATCTTGGCAATAGAAAGATAGCGACTTATTCTTTGAAGCATGGGGGCATTTTAATGACTTGCTTCTGAAGTGACCACATCACAAGCTACTCAAGATGAGCTGGTACAGGCTTTCTATGAAGGCTAAATGACACAAATAAAAGGGTTGGTGATTCTAGTTGTGGAGGAGTGTTGATGGAAAAGAGTAGTGAAGAAGCCATGGAGCTTTTTGAGACATTAAGTAAGCACTCCCAACAATTCTCATCTAGAGGTAGACAAGGAGTAAAAAGCAAGGGCATGTATGAAGTGAATCTAAATGGTGGATCTCCAACTCAAATGGCTGCTCTGGAAAGGAAGCTAGATATGATTGTCAAAGCCATGTCTTTTCCGAACACCTCACCAAATCAACAAGGTACGCCACTTCAAGTATGTGCTATATGTTCTAATTTTGATCATACTACTGAGACTTGCCCTCTGTATTCATCTACAAATCAAGAGCAAGCAAATTATGTGGGACAGAGCAACTATCCTTCCAAGAACAATCCTTACTCCAACACTTACAATCCTTCGCCACCCCTATTTCTCATGGAGTAACAATTAGAATGCTCTGAACCACCAAAGGCAGCAAAGAAACTCCTAGCAAGTAGCCCAACCAATGCAAGAGTCAAAGAAGAGTGACTTAGAAAGTATTGTAAGGCAATTGGCAGCTTCACAAGAGCAATTTTTGGTGGATGAAAAACAATTTCGGATTGAGCAAAGGCAAACCAATGCAAAGCATGAGCAATCAATTCAAAGACTGGAAGCACAAGTGGGCAAATGGCTAAAGAGCTGAGCGGAAGAAAGTAAGGTGAGTTTCCAGCCCAAACCATACCTAATCCAAGAGGTCACCAACAAGTCCAGGCTATTACAACTCTCAGAAATGATAAGATCATAGGGGAGGATGAACCATCACAAGTATCTCTAAATGAAGCATCCACATCCAAGGTAAGTAAAATGGAAGGAATTTCCACCACCACCATTACCTTAAAGGTTAGTAAAGCCAAAGAAGGAGAAAAAATTGTTTGATATTTTTGAAACTTTGAGAAAAGTAGAGATAAACATTCCTTTATTAGATGCAATTCAACAAATTCCTGCATATGCTAAATTTTTTAAGGATTGTTGTACTCATAAAAGGAAGTTTCAGGAACATGAAACATTGGCTTTGATTGAAGAGGTAAGTGCGGTTTTATTAAGAAAACTACCCCCAAAGCTAAAAGATCCAGGAAGTTTTACTATTTCTTGCAGGATTGGTGACCATGATTTTGAGCAAGCATTACTGGATCTAAGAGCTGGTGTCAATTTACTACCGTACACGGTGTATGAGATGCTTGGTTTGGGGGAGCTGAAACCCACTTCTATCACCTTGCAATTAGCAGATAAGCATCAAAAGACCAAGAGGTATACTTGAGGATGTCTTGGTAAAGGTAGGTGCATTATTTTACCTACTGATTTCATTGTATTAGATATGGAAGAATCTCTTATGCCATTACCTTTGCTCATCATCTTAGGAAGACCCTTTATGAGAACTACTGATACCAAAAATTGTGTGAAAAAGGGTATTGTAAGTATGAAGGTAAATGGTGAGAAGATAGAATTTAAAATATTTGATGCATTGAAATTACCTCAAGATGATATGGAATGCTTTAATGTATGTATCATGCAAGATGTGGTTGAGAAAGTTTTTCAGGTTCAGCACATTGATCCAATGGAAGCCACCCTCACCCATAGTCTCACAAAGGCGGACATTGAATCAAAATTTGAAGAAGTTACTGAGGACATAATCAAAGTTGTGCACCTTCTAGAGGCCTCTCCAAAGTACCCAAGTAGGTATACTCCTCCATTTGAAACTCTTGTACCTACTAATACTACTCTTGTTCCTGCTATTGTCCAGGCACCAAATTTGGAATTTAAGCAGCTGCCAGAGCAGTTGACATATGCCTATTTAGGAAAGAATAAGACACTACCTGTGATAGTTGCTACTAATCTAAGTTTGGGAGAAGAAGAGAAGCTGTTGAGAGTTCTTAGAGAGCATAAGACTGCTATTGGATGGACCATCACTGACATCAAGGGGATAAGCCCAACCAAGTGCATGCATCAAATCCACCTTCAAGATGAGGCAAGGCTTACTAGGGACGCACAAAGAAGGCTCAACCCACACATGAAGGAGGTAGTCAAGAAGGAGGTATTGAAATTATTAGATGTTGGAATTATCTACCCCATTTCAGACAATCAATGGGTAAGTCCAATTCAAGTTATCCCAAAGAAGAGTGGGATTACAGTGGTGAAGAATGAAGATGAGGAGCTCATACCTACAACAATAACCACTAGTTGGAGGGTATGCATTGATTATAGAAGACTGAACAAGGTGACCAGAAACATTACTTTCCCCTGCCCTTCATTGTTCAGATGCTAGAAAGGTTAGCTGGCCACAGTTACTATTGCTTCTTGGATGGGTATAGTGGTTACAACCAGATTGCAATAGCACCAGAGGACCAGGACAAAACCACCTTCACATGTCCCTTTGGTACATTTGCCTACAAAAGGATGCCATTTGGATTATGCAATGCACCAGCCACTTTCCAAATATGCATGACAAGCATTTTCTCTAACATGGTGGAGAAATTCATTGAGGTATTTATGGATGATTTTAATGTTTTTGGTTCTAATTTTGACGAATGCCTTCATCATTTGAAGAGTGTCCTCAAGAGATGTGAAGAATGCAATTTGGTGCTAAACTGGGAAAAATATCACTTCATGGTACAACAAGGCATTGTGTTGGGTCATTCTATTTCCAACAAGGGTATTGAGGTGGACAAGGCCAATATTGACCTCATCTCAAAACTTCCCCCTCCTATGACAACCAAAGGTGTTAGAAGTTTCCTTGGACATGTTGGATTCTACAAAAGATTTATGAAGGATTTTTCTAAGATCTCTAGACCTCTCTGTGCTCTGGTAGCCAAAGACACCAAGTTTGATTGGACAGATGAATGTATGACAACTTTCAACACATTGAAGAAGCTACTCACATTGGCCCCAATAATGATGGCACCTAATTGGAGCCTTCCTTTTAAGCTGATGTGTGATGCCATTGACTTTTCCTTGGGAGCTATTTTGGGCCAGAGAATCAATAAGGTATCTCATGCTATCTATTATGCTTCTAGAACTTTGAATGATGCCCAGCTAAATTATTCTACCACTAAGAAAAAGAATTGTTAGCTGTCATTTTTGCTTTGGAGAAGTTCAAATCATACCTGATTGGCTCTAAGGTTATTGTATTCACTGACCATGCTGCTTTGAGATATTTGTTTGCTAAGAAAGATGCAAAGCCAAGATTGATCAATGGGTGCTCTTATTGCAAAAATTTGACTTGGAGATTAGAGATAAGAAGGGTAGTGAGAATGTTGTTGCAGATCACCTATCCAGGCTACTTCATGAAGAAGAAGAAGAAGAAGAAGAAGATGAGTTGCCCTTGAATGAAAACTTCCTAGATGAACAATTGTTTGCAGTAAAGGTAAAACTTCCATGGTATGCAAATATTGTTAACTATCTAACTGCCAAAGTTTTTCCTCCAAGTATGTCTAGTTAATAAAGGAAGAGGTTGATGTCTATATCTAGACATTACTATTGGGATGAACCCTATCTTTTCAAATTCTGCCCTGATCAAATCATCATAAGGTGTGTCTTTGAAGAGGATCAATTGAGCATATTGCAGCACTACCATCAGTTTGTGTGGAGGACACTTTGGGGCCAAACGAACAGCTCTTGAGGTACTACAATCTAGTTTTTATTGGCCCAATGTGTTCAAAGATGCCTTTTTGTTTTGCAGCTCTTGTGATAGATGCCAGAGGTCAAGTAACAACTCATCTAGAAATCAAATGCCATTGCAAAATATTCTAGTGGTAGAACTCTTTGATGTCTGGGGTATTGACTTCATGGGTCCTTTTCCTAACTCATATGGAAATTTATATATTCTTGTGGGTGTGGATTATGTGTCCAAATGGGTCAAGGTGTCCCCTCAAAGACTAATGATCACAAAGTTGTTGTGAAGTTTTTACATAATAACATCTTTACTAGGTTTGGGACTCCAAGGGCTATAATCAGTGATGGAGGAAGCCACTTCAATAATCAAGTTTTTACTACTTTGTTAAAGAAGTATGGGATCACTCATAAAGTGGGCACTCCATATCATCCTCAAACTAGTGGCCAAGTAGAGATAAGCAATAGGGAAATCAATGGCATCCTAGAGAGGACGGTGAATACCATCAGGAAGGATTGGTCCCTGCACTTGAATGATGCACTTTGGGCATATAGGACTGCATACAAGACCCCAATTGGTATGTCTCCATACCGATTAGTCTTTGGGAAAGTGTGTCATCTACTGGTGGAATTAGAGCACAGAGCATATTGGGCCATCAAGAAGTTCAACTTTGACATGAAACAAGCAGGTGATAAGAGAAAGTTGCAATTAAATGAGCTTAAAGAATTGAGGCATGATGCATATGAGAACGCCAAGCTCTACAAGGAGAGAACCAAAGCATACCATGATAAACAGCTGATTAGGAAGGAGTTTCATGTGAGACAGAAGGTGTTGATCTATAAGTCACGGTTGAGACTGTTCCCAGGTAAGCTCAAGTCCCGATGGTTTGGCCCTTGTGTTGTCACCAAAGTGTTCCCTCATGGCGCATTGGAGGTTCATAGTTCAGAAAACAATCAAACATTCACAATGAATGGACACAGAGTAAAGCCACACCTTGAATTTAAACTGATAACAAGAGATGAAGATTTGGCACTCTAGTTCGTCCAATATGCAGCAGCACCAAGAGCACTTGAGCCACATCTAGTGAACTGTAAGTACACCTTTCCAAAGGAGTAGCACTAAAGCTACTGTGGAGAGCGTTTGAGCAGTCTTGAAGCTCAAATGCCTCTATGAGGTCAATGCTACTGAGGCCACTGAATGTGGTAAATCAATCTTACTTTTCTGTACTTTCTTTACTTTTGTTTTTTTTTCAATTGTTGTTTTAATTTTTTTTTTCCTTTAGTTAATTTCATTGTTCGGTCAATGGGAAGGTGCATTTTGTGGAAGCGATCGATCGTAGTGTGAACTATGATCAAGCTCCGAAACCTCTTGGATTTTGTTGTGCATTTTATGGAAGCGATCAATCGTAGTTTGAACTGCAATCGAGGACCGAAACCTCTTGGATTTTGCTGTGCATTCTATGGAAGCGATCGATCGCAATGTGAACTGCGATCGAGCGCTGAAACCTCTTGGATTTTGCTGTACATTCTGTGGAAGCGATCAATCGTAGTGTGAATTGTGAACGATCATCGAAACCTCTTTAATAGTGCTAAACATTTTGAGGAAGTGAACGATCGCTATGTAAATGGGGATCAATCGCCATCTCGCCATACGACCTTAGGGACACGAGCACAACACCTCACACGCACAAAATCATGCACGAGTACAATTGATCACACTTTAAGTGCGATCGAGCGCACTCGTAACAAAGGATCACGTTTAGGTCACTCCTTCCCATCTCCCCACCACTTTTCCCCCTGCACCATACTAATTCCTGTGCTTTCCACCTTACACCTTGCACTGCACCTGCACATCTAACACTTCACTCACCACCAAGCACCACTCACGACCACCGCCGGCCACCACACACCGTCGCAGGCCACTATACTCTCCACCACCACACCACATTTTCACCTTTCCCTATTTTCCTCCATTACACTATACCCAACCCTCACACACCCAACCCTTCATTTTTTTATATATTCTTTGTTTTTGACAATTGCAATCTGCTTGTACAAATTGTAGTTGTCCTCTGTTGTTGGGTTGCTTGTCTTTTGCAGGGGGTTGGAAAACTTTTGGAGGTTGTTGTTCACCACTTGGATTGACAGCTGCACACCATCTGTTTGATAAAAGTCATGAACATAACTCAAGATGCCTCAGACCACTGCTTCCACCTCTCATGCTTCAAGCTCCCGCGCCCAATCTTCCCAACCCACTTGTGAGTAACGGGAGATCATTTTTTAGACCACCTTTGACATCAATGGCGACTTCAAGAATTTTGAAGCAACCCAATGGGCGGTCCAAGAATTCACACGCCATGGGTTGAAGAAGTTGTTCAAATCTGTCACCTCCACAGCATACACGAAGCTAGTGGTCCAATTCTACGCAAACTTGTACACTGACTACAATAGGCAAGGTGTCCTATTCTCCACCGTTCAAGGAAAGCAAGTTGAGGTGATAACTGCTGATATTGTTGCCGCCCTCAAATGCAACGATGAACACCCCCTGTAGATGCACAATTGGATGAACAGCTGGAGTCTTTCTACATCTCCGAAATAATTGAAGACATGTGTGCGGGGTAGTACGCTAATGACAAAAATAATGCGGGCATCCGGTCCAAATTGCCTCCATAACTCTGGCTTGTGGATTCCATTCTACAACATAATGTGTGCCCATTAGGACACAAAACACAGAGGCATGACCAATTCATTCAAGCATTGTACACCTTTTATAAAGGTCGTTGGTATTCCATCCCATCAATCATTTGGAATCAAATCAACAAGTTTTGGGAAGGGGTGCATTGGCGCAAAGCCACAACTGCCAACTCATGAGGGCTATCATTTTCCTTTCTGCTCGCGTATATCTTGAGGAAGAAAGGCATTAAGGGGACCCCTGAAGATGGACCTATCATTGAACACCCATTCTTTGGCAGAATCCAGTGGAACCACAGCCAGTCATATATGCCAAGGGGCTTTAGGGTGCAAATCCCTGCTGTGGAAAGAGTAGAGGATGTAGAGCATATGGAAGAAGATGCACCTGCACCTCCGCAAGGTGGGAGAAGAAGATCCGTTGTCATAAGCCACACTGAATATGAATTCTTTTGTGGTTCAAATCAGCACAGGGATAGGCTAGAATAGCACTTTGACAATATAGAAAAGCAGTTTGATACCCAAGCCAAAATGCTCAAGGCCATTCTGGAGCGACTACCACCAGCTGCGAGGGAATCATCTTCAGTACCCCATGGGGAATATTAGTGAGAGGACACACAGTCTAGCTGAAGACGTTAAACTTAGTGCTCATGGGAGGCACCCCACAGCATATCTTTTTCATTCTTGATGTTTTCATTTTTGCTTTAAAATTATTTTCTTGTTGTTTTCCAATTTTATGTTAGTGTTGTGTTTTCAGGGACAAAATGGTACTTCAATTCAAGTTTGGGGGTGTGCTATGATTCAAGCCAATCCAGATAGTTCCCTATCTCCCAAGTCAGCTCTTTCTATGTATTTACACATTGGGGACAATGTACAATTTAAGTTTGGGGGTATGGGAGACACATTTACACACATTTTGCCCCATTTAAAAAAAAATGCATGTTCAATTTGTCTTGAAATCTTGGTTGATCTAAGAATTGTGATTTGATATTCATTGGTTAGCTTAAAATTTTGAACACATGATCTGATGTTGGATTTTTTTTTAAGTTTGTTACTTACTTTAGGCAATTGAGAATTCACATGTTTGATCTGCTCTCACACATGCACATTAGCACATGATTTGTGGGGTATGACATGTGGTCTTAATGTGTATGTCTCTATGTTTTGGGTGACATTGGATGACTTATTGGATTAGATACATTGGCATAATAATAATAAAAAAAAAAATTGATCATTGATAAGATTTTCACTGAGTAATTGGGCCTCTTGCCTCAAAGCATTGAGTGTTCACGTCAAAATGTGAAGAGATTTGATGTGGTTAACAAATGACTAGTAATTTGTAGCCTTTTTACTTGAGTTAGTAAGTCCTTAGAGTCTTTTTCATGCCCTAAAACCATCTGGTTTGGGAGTCATTGGCTCAACGCTCTACATGGGTCAATTAGAAAGCTAAACATACAATAAAATAAAAAATTAAATTAAAATTTTAAAAAAAAGAAGAAAGAAAAAATAATAAAATTATGCCATTGTTCATTCGATGGGAAATTCAAAGCTTGAGATATTTGAGACATTGCACATTGAAGTTATTTGGAAGCTTCATAGTTTTGTGCACTTTACATTGCTTTACAACTTGTGATGCCTTATGTTGCCTATTGTAAGTGATTAAACTTTAAATTCCAATTCATTGTGAAGATGGAGTTTAACTTTTAAATTGCTATTGAATGAAAATCATGTTTTGAGTGATGCTTTAATTTTGGGATAACATACTGATTTGTAATTTATTATACAAAAATCAATATCAATAATATACCACTACTTAGAACAAATATAGGATAGGGCTATATTGAGTGTTAAACCTCAAGAATTGGTTTCAAGATTTAACAAAAGCGTTTGGTTGTTTTGTAAATTTAAAGTGCATAAAATTAGTATAAAATTAAAGGTGATTATATAAGAAAGAAAGAGAGTAAGTACGAACCGCACCAACACATCTTGGGTAACCGTATTCAATTCTAGACACTCATGATATGTATGTTATAACAAGAAAATACATATTAAAGGATAAGAATAATTTATCTTCAATTGGCACGGATTGGCCACCTAACCCTAAGATGCGTACTACTGTCTTCCTAGGTATAAATTATAAAATCTAATAAGTTTTATTGATTAACGGAATAGTATAACCCATCTTCGTTAAATGGATCACCTAAATTACTCTAAACTAGGGTGTAATATGACCCATCTTCCCTAAACATGGTCTATTTAATCCTATTAATCATATGCATATTAAAACCCATTGCATAACCATCAATCTTATGATCATAGAAAATAAGATTGATTCAAGTTCAATACATGCAAAATAATTTCTAAGACAAGAAGAGAATTTCACAAATATTGATTTTGTAAATGAATAACAATTGCATTAATATTAAGAACAAAATTCAAAGGTTGCAATCCTTACAATTATGCAATCAACATACATAATGAATTAATCTAATCAATTTAGGATACAATCACCATTGTGCATGGAAAGGGTTACATCGATACCACACAAAGGGGTTTGACATGCGCTGGTTCTCCGAATATTTTGTATCTAAAATTTATTTCTCTGATTTGTATAGAGGCCTTTTATATTAGAACACAAGCCCTTGGAATCAAAACCTAGATATTTCCAAAATCAATCCGATTTTGACTTCAAAATTCAATATTTGAGAATTTGAAATTCTTATCTCTTTGTTTTTTTTTGTTTTTAGTTTAGTATTGCTAAACTCTGTGGGATCGACCATATGTAAGTTTAGCCCTTAATTATAAGTGCTTAAATATCTTAGTTTATGTTATTTTGTTCTACTTTACTTTCTTTTTGTGTTTTCTTTGTTTTATAGGCCTTTGGAAGAAAAGAAAGCATTCTGGAAGTCTAGGGCTTAATGGACAAGAATTTGGAAAAGCTAGAAGAAGATGAAGAAGGAGCTGGAGTCTGTGAGAGCAATCGAGCGCAAGAGATCTGCGATCGAGCTCACTAGCACTTGAGCACCCAAGGCAAGGATTGAACACACCTGCGTTCTCGCGCGAAAGAAGGAGATTGATGGTAGTGCAATCGAGCTCACTAATTGCGATCGAGCGCACCTATGCATGAAGCCCAATCCAATCGAAGCCCTGTTTTGGAAGTTTTTGGTTTTAGGGTTTTGGTGAATCCTTGTTGCACAAGGATTCAACCCTACGATTTTTAGGGTTTCTAGAATTCTCTTAGAGCTATAAATAGGCCTTTAAAGATAGAAAAACACACATTATTTTGGAAAAGAATTGACGGCTCTCAAGGAAGCGATTTTCTGGGTTTATTCTTTTCCTTTATTTTATTTTATAAAGATTATTAGCATCATTATCATGTGCAACTAAACCTTTCAGTAGGGCTTGATTGAAGCCCTGATCATGTTTATATTTTAATTCAATATTGGCGCCTTTGTGATAATTGCATGATAGTATTTAACTTGATTAATACCTGTTTTCATGAATTCCTCATATGTGTTTGCCTGAACAACATATGCATGTGGTATGGACTTGTTAGTTAGATCAATTTGGATGGCCGAATCCTAGGTTTAACATAAGTAACAAAAGCAATCCATGCTGGGTTCTTGGGTTAATCAACATGGGAAACCGAGTATATACCATGCCATAGGTCTCATGTGGTTGTCGGTTTTCGCAGTTCATATTCTTTCTTAGATAACAACTTAGTATAAACCATACTAAATCTTTTAGGAAAGAAAAGGGTTAGAGTATACACCATGCCTAACTCGTTGCTTAGGGAAACCAATAGTTTAAGGAGTATACACCATGCCCTTAGGTTGGCAACCATTAAATACTCATCATGTAATTAAAGCACTGGCATATTGTTTTATTGTTTAAGCATGATTAGCGGTGGAAATCAATGCCCCACCTCTTTCTCATTATTTAATCAAACTCAATTTTTCTCTCTTTTATTTTATATTGTGAACTTAATTTTCAGCAAAATTTACCAATTCCTGTAGGATCAATCTTGCACTTACGCACTATACTACACTTTTTCACCTTGTGCACTTGCAAGTAAAACGTACAATTATTTGACTGTTAATTTAGGTAAATATTTGCAAAACAACATGTCCAAAAAAAATAAAAATAAAAAAATAAAAGATACCCAACTCTCAACCACGCGCCTCTCAACTACCCTTGTCCAATTAAGATGTCCAACTCTTCAACTATATATGAGATAGCAAGAATAATTAATAGGTGACAAGTCATACCCAACAACATCTTGGGAAAGAATTGCAATATATAAACTAGAAACCTTCAAGAGTATAGCTTACCATTGCAACAAATGGCAATCTAAAATGTTGACAAGTGTCCTTTTAATGTCAAAATCAAAGAAGGAAAACAAATAAATGCAAATTAAATCATATTGACATATTTACAACAAATGACAAATTTAGTCCATCTAAGATTCTTATTTCTCAAGATGGATGGCCTCTTCCCAAAAAGGTGTTAACCTTGAGATGCTTTTCTCCCAAACCCACAAGGTTCCAAGATAGAGCTTAGCCTAAGTCTTAGTTTAGAATGGCCATGATCTACATCCCAAAGTGCATTGGCCTCCTAGCTAGGCGTAACCATACTTATATCACTCAAATACAGGAGTACCCATAGTTTTGTCTAATAAGTCCTTGTACTGTGCTATATATATAAGATGAGCTCTAGAAAGTCGTTGCACATTAGAACAAATTTCATATCATCGTTGAAAAACACTTTTAATATTTCATCATATTTAAATTTCAAAAATATTTTCAACAAAACATCTTGGGAAAGAATTGTAATCATATATAATACAAGGAAAAAAAAAAAGATAAAAGAAATAAAAGGAGAGGACATAAGCAACCATTTTATTTCATTATAATTATGAAATGCAATGACATTGCGACAAGGGAAACATGGCAAACAAACTCAATTCAAACCATATCTAACAGTTCATTGTGCTATTACATATATTTTTCTAACCGAACTGTTTCTCAAGATATTTAATAACATGCGTATCCACTTGGAAGGCCTTACTGAGAACATCTGGATTGATAAGTGGATTGGATCCAAAGGCAACCTTTGCTATGGTGATGAGACCAGGATTCCTGTTGAGACCGGAAAAAGCAATAGCATTAGTCTTTCCTACATTAAACTAGAAGTGAATGAGACCAATTGGAAAGACAAATGCATCTCCTACATTTAGAACTTTGGTGAAGAGGCGGTTCTCTAGGTTGGATGTGACAAAGCCAACGTACAGAGTACCCTCCACAACCACTAGAATTTCGGTGGCACGAGGGTAAGTGTGGGTAGATTTACGCCGTACGATGCAAAGTCCAAGCAAGCTAAGGATATTCCTAGTGTGTTGAGTCCAAGTATCCTGTCCACATTCAAAAGTGTGATATTCGAACCGAGTTTATTTGTAGTGCTCCTCGGAATGTTTAGCCCCTTAAACAAAAAAATCATTAGCAGTGACAAGCTTCGGGTCCTTGCAGAATTTTCCATTTACAAATACTACACAAAAAAAAAAAAAAAGTTTGTTAGTATCAAAAGACCCTTACAAATTTAAGTAATCCCTCCTAGCATAATTACATTGATATGTAGATCCCAAGGATAAGAAAAAATAATCAAGAAGTAGAAGGAGGTGTAAATACCAGCATCAATGGAAGAGTTAACTGCAACACTAAAGTCTTGCAGAGGAGCAGGGTCATAGGCAGAGGCAATGGAGCAAGCCAAAGCCACGAGTGCCAAAGCTACAAGGTAATTAGGAAACCCTTTCATCCTGCTCAGGTTCTGTATTCTATGAATTCTTGGTTTTGTGATGTGAATCAGATAGCCTCAGAGTTCATTAGGACGAACGGGAATGATGTAAGCATGAAGACACCCCGAAGGATGGTGATACGCTCATACACTTGTAGGACAAGGGAAGACCGTCCTAACGGCCATTTAGTCCGTTCGGACTCGTAGCTTTCTAGGAAGGCTCCTGAATGCCCCGTTTGGAGGCCGTTTGATCCCCATCCAGATGGACGGCTTATATTTCAATTATTTATTGCTTTCCACATTTCTTGTTCGGACAATCACTTAACCTGTCTGGACGCTTAGCCGTGTTTTGGCTTAAACCGACTTTCTAGTTTACTTTTCCTTCTAGGATTTGCAATCCTAGTTTATTTTAGCCCTCGTTTATGTTTTAACCTCTAAGCCTATAAATACAGGCTTAAACCCTTTAAAAATGCAGTTTATTATTATTTGATTTCGTTAATAAGAATACTCAAAGTTGAGTTTCTTGGTTATTTTCTTCCAAGCTTTAGATAGCATCTATTGTTTAGAGAAGATTTCTTTGATTTTGTGATAGTCTCACAATCTTAGGAATATTTATCCCTTCTACTTGTTGTTTTCTTGATTATACACGATCTATCGTTGCATCAGTTGGTATCAAAGCCCAGTCTTTTTCCATGGTGCCAGTCACAAGGGGAAGGGGTAACCGCTTTGCACACTTGGAGGACATGAATAGTCGCGAAGAACCGGTTCGAGAAGAACCACTAGCGACCTATCAAGCATATTCAGAGGCACAATTTACGAGCTTGATGGAACAAATTGCAGCCATCACAAAGCAATTGTCCATTGGGAGTGGTCGAGACAGATGTTGTCATATACCCTTACCGCACGAATTGGAGGAGGAAGACGCATATGGAGAATGAAGACGGAAACCCTTTTGTGGAACGCAGAGTGTACGGACATCAACCCATTGTACAAGCTCAGGCCAATCGGTGGGAATCCAGTTTCAAACTCGATATTCCGGAATTCAACAACGGTCTTCAACCCAAGGAATTCTTGGATTGGATGCAATTGAAGAAGTTCTTGAATTCAAGGGGGTTCCCGTGGATCAATGAGTTTCTTTGGTCACGACCAAGTTCCAGGGACAAGCTGCAGCATAGTGGCAGCAATTGAAGCAATCAAGGACTTAGCTAGGCAAATCAAAAATCAACAGATGGGAGAAACTGTTGAAATACATGCGGCCGGCCTTATTGCCATACAACTACACTCGAACCATGTATCAGTGGCTGCAAAATTTAAGCCAAGGTTCAAAGACCATGGATGAGTACACAAAGGAGTTCTATAAATATTTGACACGGGTTGATCTAGCCAAGACGGATGATTAATTAGTATCCCGATACATTGGGAGGCTGTAACAAAACATTCAAGATTCATTAAATCTTTTTGATCCTGTTAATGTGTCTGTGTCTCATCAAAGAGCCTTTCTATTGGAGAAAATGGCTGTAAAGGCATCCACGGGTTTCTTTGGGCGTGGCATAGAGGGTAGCACGACTCAATAGAACCAGCCATTTACACCTCGAAACACCACCCAATCAACAAATCCATATCGGGCTCCAATTACAACTGAACCACCTAACCGGGGCACAATGACAAATGGGCCTAAGTGCTTTAAATATGGCAAATTGGGCCACAGAATTGCAGATTGCCGCAAATGAGAGAAATACAGTAAGGGTCTACTTATTGACTCGGGAAACACCTTCAATGAGCAAGGTGAAGAAGAAGAGCAAGAAGCAACCTTCGACGACTACGGAGATGTTGAGGAAGAATTTGTTACCAGGGATAATGGGCCTAGTTTAATGGTTCGAAGGATATATCTTACACCCCGAAAGGTGGAAGGTGATGATGAACAGCGGCACAACCTCTTTCACTCAACATGTACCGTTGGGGGTAAGGTATGCAAACTAATCATTGACAGGATGCTGCAAGAACGTGGTGGCAGAAAAAGCAATTCAAAAGCTGGCCCTAGACATAGAGAAACACCCTACACCATATCGCTTGGAGTGGCTCAAGAAAGGAAACGAGGTAATAGTCTCAAAATGTTGCCTTGTAAATTTTTCAATTGGCATTAAATACAAAGATAAAACTTGGTGTGATGTGGTGGCCATGGATGCCTGCCACCTATTGTTGGGGAGACCATGGCAATATCATCGGAATGTTCACCATGATGGACGGAAGAATACCTACAGCCTCTTGGTGGACAATGTGAAGATTACTCTCCTACCTAACCTAGGAGACGTGCACAAACTCCAAAAGAGGTGGGCCAAACACTCCTAGCCAAACGAGAATTCATAAGAGATATGCCTGACACTAATCAAGTGTCCCCACTCTACGAAAAAGAATGCAACCCAACGGAGATTGTACCAAAGGTAGTTACGGGTTTTTTAGAGGAATTCGCTGATGTTTTCCCAAAAAACCGACCGGAGGAGCTACCGCCCCTTCATGACATTCAACACCAAATTGATTTGGTGCCTAGGCCTAGTCTTTCCAACCGACCACACTATCATGTGAGTCCCAAACTAGACTTTGGTCATATTTTGTATGACGTGTCCACAAGAGCGCGGCAAGGCTTCGGATGGCATAATGGGTTCCTATTCAAAGGCACTCAATTGTGCATTCCTAAAGGTAATCTGCGGCTAAATATTATCAAGGAACGCCATAACAAAGGTCACATGGGGCTAGATAAGACACTACAACTGTAGCCGAACAGTTCTATTGGCCAAGTATTTGGAAAGAAGTGGACAAACTTGTGAAGAGTGTCGAATACATCAAGTATCAAAAGGATCAGCTACCAATGCCGGGTTATATTTGCCTATTCGAGGCGACCATGGACAAACGTCAGCATGGATTTTGTGTTGGGTTTACAAAGGACCTAAAAAGGTAACAACTCCATCATTGTGATTGTTTATGGGAATAATCCTTGTGCCCCACTAGATTTGGCACCTATCCCAAACATGAAGCGAACACACACAACAGCAGAAGAACTCATGGTCCAGATATAGGAGGGCTACAAACTAACAATTCAGAAATTGCAAAAGTCCACAACAAAATATAAGGCGAGTATCGACAAGAAGAGACAAGCGGTAGAATTTGAAGAGGGAGACTTCATATGGGCTATATTGTCAAAAGACAGGTTTCCTGTGGGAAAGTACAACAAGCTCACGGCTCTTAAGGTGGGTCCTATAGAGATAATACAAAAGTTCAATTCAAACACATACCGGTTGAAGCTCTCAAACCACATTAAGACGTCTAATGTCTTTAATGTCAAACACCTTGTTCCATTTATAGAGTACTCGTTAGATGTGGATGCAAATTTGAGGATGAATTCTCTTCAACCTAGGGAGGATGATGTGGATCAGATAGCCTCAAAGTTCATGAGGACGAACGGGAATGATCTAAGTGTGAAGACACCTCGGAGGATGGTGATATGCTCGCACACTTGTAGGACAGGGGAAGACCGTCCAAACGCCATTCAGTCTGTCCAGACCCGTAGCTTTCCAGGAAGGCTCCCGAACGCCCCGTTCGGAGGCCATTCGATCCCCATCCAGACGAACGGGTTATATTTCAGTTATTTATTGCTTCCACATTTCCCGTCCCGACGGTCACTTAACCCGTCAAATGCTTAGCCGTGTTTTGGCTTAAACTGACTTTCTAGTTTACTTTTCCTTCTAGGATTTGCAATCCTAGTTTATTTTAGTCCTCTTTTATGTTTTAATCTCTAAGCCTATAAATACAGGTTTAGACCCTTTAGAAACACAGTTTATTATTATTATTTGATTTTGTTAATAAGAATGTTCAGAGTTGAGTTTCTTGGTTATTTTCCTTCAAGCTTTAGATAGCATCTATTGTTTAGAGAAGATTTCTTTGATTTTGTGATAGTCTCACAATCTTAAGAATATTTATCCCTTCTACTTGCTATTTTCTTGATTATACACGATCTATCGCTACATCATTTTGTGAGGAGCGAGAGATGTTGTATGGGAACATGTCTATTTATAGCCGGGAGTGAATGGCTTGGTAAGCATTCAAAGTGTACGGTTAATGGAATATTTAATTGAGTGGGTGAACCGGCCGTTATTTTAAGCACTTAATTTGCAGATAATAGAAATGCAGCCAAATTCGACCACTTCAATTAATGGAGTATTGCAGTTCGAATGTTGCTTTCTCCCATCCACAACAACCTTAAAGTGATAAGATATTTGGAATGGAAATGGCTGAAGTAGGTGTCAAATGATTTCTTAGGTAACAAGTATGTACCATTCTAAGGCATTTTGGCATATTGTTGTCTACTCCTTTCTGTTTTTTTCTCTTCCAGTTATCCGGTTTTGAAAGGTTTGTAGGTATTTTAAAATACTGCAACAACATCCTAATATCAAGTTCTAGTTGTCATATGCCCTCTCCGATCAACTCATGCTGCGTCCAATGTGCATTTATTCCATCCAAGATTCTTGACAATGACCAAATAACTTCATAGTATTGAAAAGAAAAGAATAAGAAAGAAGAAGCCATAGACCCCACCCCACTCTCTAACTTCCATTATAATGTTAGTATAATGGAATAGTAGTGAGACGATGGTATAGTATATATGTACCATTACTCTTTTGAAAAAATTTACCTTTTATTTCAAGTTGGTATAGTTGACCACACACAGTTAGTCCAACCGAAAATAGCTGCAAAGACAAAACCAGACATGGGCAACTCACTTAAGGTACCCGCGGAAGGCACTTTGACGCCAAAGTAAGTGGGGTGTTTTTTAGGGAACTTAGGAGGCAAGAGAATGAGGGGGGGTTTGTGTTCTTTACTTATAGGACTGTTGTTGTTAAGGCAAATTGATTTGGTATGACCTTTAATTAAGAGCCCAATATGGAAGGTAGCGAGTATATTCTCATGATGAATGGCTTCCCTTTGGGGGGTGTTCCCACAGGTCTTCCCTTGATGAGCTAAGTTTAAATAGGTAAGACCGTAACAGAAGAATTTACGGGTACCTTTTCTTTTATGGTCCTTTCTCAAGTGTCCATCAGTCGGACCATTCCAAAGAGAGGGATGTTCCACCCAATGCGACCCGCCCTAGGGGAGGGGGGAATTAAACTTCTCATAACTCAAAATAAAGGTAGGACACTGCTTTAAGTTTAAGTTGGTCTTTTAAGGGAATCGGATAATCTCCAATTCAAATGAACTAAAGAAGAGTCAATTCCTTAATTTGTAAGTGCAAAATCGTCTTTTTACTTTCTTTCTTCTTTTTTTGACAATTTTAACGTACAAATTAAGCAACCGACTCTTCTCCAAATCCAACTTCACCTTTAAGAGGCCCGAACCGACTTTTAATAAACCATATTACACCATTTGCTAAAACATAGGGTTTTCAATTGAGCCAACCAAATGTAAATTTATTATGAAACAATATAAATATTTTTCAGTTCAGAATACCCCAAAACATGTTTTACTATGAGCAGCAAATTCATCACTTTACTTCATCTACTATGAGCGGCAACTTGACTCTTGTGCCAGAAACATCTTCTAGCATACAACGTCGAAGACAAATTTAAGGTGTTGGTAGAACAGAATATGAGTAGCCTTTCATGTTTATTAATGTTGTAAATTAAACACAGTAGACCCACTCAACTGTTTGATAACCATTTTTCAAATTCAAGTTATTCTAATCTTGTGTGGATAAGCCGGCCACCAAATCAGTCCTTATATTCTGAGTCAGGTACGTGGAGGCAGGCAAAAATTACGTAAGAAATAACCCACAAACAAAGGGGGGGACCTTAAGAAAATAAAAAAATAAAAAAATCTAACAAATTTTGGGCTTCTTCAAAAATTTGGGATCGCTCCTATGTCCGCTTGTATTGAGATCCATTAGATTGTTCGTATTTCATAAAAATATAGATAGTTTAAGAGTGAGGGATTGGAACCATTTTGGGGCTTCTTAAAAAAATTTGGGAGCGCTCCCATGTCCGCTTGTATTGAGATCCATTAGGCTGTTCGTATTTCATAAAAATGTAGATATTTTAAGAGTGAGGGATGAGAGCCAAATGTCTCAAATAGATGGATTCAACATCTTAGACCGTTCAAAACAAGTAAGCCCATAATTTGCTCTCTGCAAAATTTAAAACAATTTAAGGGTTTGTTTAGGTATACGATTTAAAACTAGCGATTTGAAAATGTGCGGCTTGAGAACATGATTTTAAAAATGCAGTTAAGTATTTGACAAAATTATAGTTTAGTCTTTAAAATCTGCGTTTACAAATCACAATTTTAAAATTACAATCCCAAGTGATCCATTTTCTATGATTTTGTTTAAAATCAAATTTTTTTTCCACAAAATTGCAATCTCAAACGCACCTTAGCTAATTGTAGTGATCAAATCTTCGTTCTCTCCATGTCTAAGGTGCTCGAATGACAATTTTATCTACTCTAAAGTATCACACTATCAGAATTTATCAAGTCAATTAACAAATTTTGATTTTAACAATTTTTTTTTTTTTTGGGTATACCTCAAAGGCTTCTAAATTTATTTTTATAGCACATGAAGTTAATTATAAATTACGTAAATTAGTCTTTGTTATTTTGTTTTGTTTTTTATTCAATGGGAGAGAGGGAGAGTTTCTTCTCCTCCAATGTGTTGAGAAACATGCATGCTTAGGAGTTAGGACGATGCGACTCGGGATGGATGCAAGACCTTTTTATCACAGGCTCAGCGAGAAAGACCACATATTGGGTCTTAAATATTGCCGGAGCAACCACTTGCGGCCCGGCTTAACCCATATATACTACAAAATTCAAGAATCGATTGCTCAAAGCGACCTGAACCTCACTTTCACTTCTTCTTTTTTTTTTTTCTTTTTTGACATGTCCACATAAGGAAAGGGGAATGAAGATTCGAACTAATGACCTCTACTTCATAAGACGTGGTTCACAGCCGATTAATCTAACCTTTGGAGACCACTTTCACTTCTTGTTACATGCATCTAGCAAAGCTGCAAAAGCAACTTGAAAATCCGTTTATATATATATGTTGATACAAATATCTAGCAAAGCCCAACCAATGGGCCCACACCAGATGAAAGGCCCATGATCCATGCACTAAGTCACTAAGGAACCAAGCCCAAAGCCCTTGCAATCTGAGCATGCCCGCCTAGTCACCACTTGGTCCACCTCCAAATCGTGGAGTTATTCGCCATGTTATACTAACCCGATAATCAGGGAAATATGATGGCTCTCTGGGAATAACAATCCAATCAAAGAGTAACAAGTTGGATCTTCCCTAAAAAGAGTCTAAATACGTAACACTTGACGGAAGATCTTCAATTGACACCACTCCCACATAAAAAGGGAGTCAAGTGACAGTCCACTGCCTCTATAAAAGGAAGAGCCTATCAATAACGAAATCACGGTGAACTCTATCATTACTATTCTCAATTATTATTGCTTATTATTTCCGTACTCTTACTTGATTCAAGTTCTTAGTCAAGCATCGAAGGTGGCACGACTGCCACACCTCTACTACTGATTCAAGTTGCTACCTGAGTTGACAATTGTCTCAACAATACAAAGTAATTTTAGAAACTATATTCTTACCATATTACTTAATTGACAGTTCCAACCAGCCGGATCATTAACCCCCGGCTGTCTTTTTCAAACAAAATGGCGACAAAATGTCTTGTTGGTGTAGGGGAGATAAAGAAGGCCGGATTCAGGACTCCATTTTCATTCTTTGTTTATTATATTTTTATATACAACGTTTTCAAAGAGGTCCTTTTAATTTCAGGTCAATGCTTAAAAGGTCTAACTTAGCTCCTTCAGCAGCGCAGAAGACGAATTAACGTTACGAGGAGGGAAGGGCCAAGCACTTTTTGTAACTCTTGTATATGAAAATGAAATATTAGACATTCATGTCTCATGATAGAATATATATAGGACTTTTATTTTAGATTTTTTTATTATTAGGTTATTTACCATTTATATATGTGTGATTGTAATTAAATCTTAAGATCGATTTGATTACCTTATTTACATTTACTCCACTTATCACATTTTCTTTATAAATATAAATCATTTGTACTATGAACATATCAAGTAATTAATAAATATGAGACATTCGTTTTATCTGTCACATTTTATATATATATATATATATATATATATATATATATATAAATATGAGACATTTGTATTGTAAATATATCATGCAATAAAAGTATAAGGGATAATTATCATTTCCCATAAACTACCACTCGATTATCATATACCCCAATTAACTACCAACTTTACATTATGATTCCATCAAACTACATTTTCGTTAGCAAAACTCTCATTCTGTCAGTCAAGGAAGTTAAATCGGACGATCAAATTACTTCCCTAAATTAAAAATGAAAAAGAAAGAACAGGCACACTTGTGTGTGTTTTTACGCCAACGCAAATTTCCATCCTGGGCAAAGTGTTCCTTTCATGCATATCGGATAAGACTCCAGTTTCGTCGGCTAACTTCATTCCAAAAGAAATTCAAACCTTAAATTTGATTGAAATACCACTAAAATCAAATTTGTTTGAACTATGAAAGGATAGAGTAATGATTGCTAGATTTGCAAGGGAAAGATGCCAAAGCAAAAGAAAATTGGGGATATCTTCTATTCGGTCGTGGCAGAAAACTCATGTTTTCTGCCACCCAATAGAAGAAAGACACCTCAGCTAAATATATAAATTTCACCAAAATTGCTTACAATAAAAACACCATATTTTGAGCTTCAAGGAAGAGAGGAGACCCGACTCTCAAGACCTCGCCTCCTTCGCCCCTCCGCGACTCCTCCTCCGGGGCCTCCGCCTCCGCCTTTTCTCCTCCGGCCACCTCCACCCGCTACTCCTCCCAGCCACTCCACCTCCGGACTTCACCACCGGGCGCCTCCTCCTCCAAAGATCTCCTTCTCCGCAACTCCTCTCCAGCCACTCCACCCGCAACGCCTCCACCGGGCGCCTCTTGTATCTCCACCAATGCCGGTTCCGCCACTAGCCCGGCTCTAACTGGCAAGAAGAAGGTGAAAGCTCTCGCCTGCCTCCCGTGGCATTGAGCCCAACGATTTCACTGCCGGAAGCCCGCCCGAGCCTAGGAGCTCTCTCTCACAAGCCCATGCCCACCGGGTTCACCATCTCGCCCGTCAAGAATCGAAAAACCCATTCCTCCATGATCCATCAGCTCCAGCCAAGATGTGGTGGGAGAGAATCTGACGGAGGAGCTGGCGGCTTCGACATCCCGACCGACCGGCCATGTGGTGGACTACCCTCTTGATTTCCGATGTTCCATCGTCTTTGCTGCCGCCGGAGAGAGAGAGAGGGAGAGAGGGGGGAAAATTGTAGAGAGGGAATTTGTGGATGATGGGAATTAATCTTGTGTTTTTGTGCTTATTTTCTTAATATGTAATAAGTGAGGTGTCAGCCTCTGAATGGAAGGCAGAAAACATGAGTTTTCTGCCGTATGGCAGAACCTCTCAAGAAAATTCCTAATGTGCACCGCCCGTTGACTTGATGCAAACCATAATTTCTTAATTATTTCTTATATTCAACCCAAAAAATCTATTCATCTAAAAAAATAAATAAATAAACAGTTAACATCTGAGTTCCCCTCTCAAATAACTACCTAGTTCCATAAAGGGATTATTTTAATTAGCACTCATCATCTTCCATTGAAGAAAATATTCAAACCTACGCCTTCATCAAAAACAAAACCAATCTTTTTCTTTTTTCTTTTTTCTTTTTTTCTCTTGATGAATATCATACAACGTAAACAAATAAGAACTAAGAAGGTTCGGAATATTAATTCCAAATATTTCCACCACAATTTGAATGAGAAGTACTATTTACATTAGAGAACAACGAAGATCTACAGAGAGGGCAGGTGAAGTGATTTCGCTCTATCCACCGTTCGATGCAGTGCAGATGAAAAACGTGGCGACATCTGGACAGTTGGCTCACAACATCTTCCCTCTCAAACTCCACTAAGCAAATAGAGCACATCTCTTCCACATTGCACCTCTGCATGTCTTCAAAACTTGCCGCGGGAAGATATGCAGGCTCACAGAAGCTCTCCACAGACAGAGAAGTACTGGAGAATAATAGAAACCCCATCATCGTCACCAAAGCTCTCTTGAGTTGCAGGAATGGGATCCAAATGCATGTGTAGAAGACAATGAAGGCCATGCACAAACGAGACTGAGAAACCAGAAGGCAAATCATTTTTGTTTGTTTTGTGCTCTCTACTCGATAAAAACGTTACCTTTATATAGCAACAAAAGCTCTGTATTTCTTATTGTTTATGAATAAACTATTTGTACCACAAATTCTCCATAGCCAAGCTCTGACTTTTGGACCTTTTTCTAATCCATTTGTTAGTTTTTGAATTTGTGTGTGTCTGTTTTACATAATATTTAAGTCGCTGTTGAAGTTTGATATCCGCGAGGCAGCGGGGCCGGCGCCGACCCCACATCCTCAGAGTCTTCTTGTGTTTATTAAAAAAGAACATAACATCCTCAGATCGTCTTCCTGCACAGAGATCGATGAAGTAACGTAATAATTAAGCATGTTTGGTTTAGCAAGGAAAATTGACAATTAATTATTTAAAAATCATAACATGTGTGTAGCATTGGATCCATGCTGTTTAAAGCACGAGCGAGAGAGTTTCTCTCATCTTTCGTCTTGAGGAACTTTCTTACCTCCTATCCTATGTGGCTTTTAAGTTAAAGAATTCTTTAAATAATTAAATTTATCCTTTTTTTATTATTAACTTAAACTTTTGGAATAAATAGTAATTTAATAGCTTTGGATCTCAATCGAATACTTTTGGCTTGCCCATCAAGGCCCCTGGCTACATCACTGGTGTCGATGGGTTGTGACCGAGTCACCTTAAGAGACCTGATCAAGAGAGGCTTGGTTGAAACCCTTGACTAGAAGAGGTTGCAGTTGAGCGCTCTTGGGAGACTTACCGGTAGGCTCGGTTGCCACCTCCATCTAAACGAGTTTGCAGTCAAGCTCTTTTAGATGTCTTGATGCAACTTGTAATAAATTTTTAATTAAGTGGCTAGAAGTGTTCATTATTTACACCGATCATCAAGCATTTAAGTACATTAATCACCAGTGAAATATGAAGTAGTTTACTTTTTGGGTAAAGTCTATATATATATCCCCTTATATTATCATTTAATTGACAATATCCACTCCAAACTTTCAATTGTGATATTGTTCATTTCAAACTATCAAAACATTGTCAATGTCCCCCTCAAGGCTAACAAAAAAATAAAAATGCCCTTATATATTTCTCAATAAGACAAAAATACCCCTATAAATTCAAAAAATAAAATAAAATATTTAATTTTTTTAAGCGAAAAAATTTAATTTAAAAAGAAATATTTTTTTAAAAAAAATATTTTAAACGATTTTTTTTTTTTGGAACTATTATTTTCAAACGGAAATTTTTATTCGAAAAAAGTTATAGAAAAAACAAAAATTTTAATTTTTTATAACACAATAAAATCGAATTTTTTTAATTTTTTTTCTTATAAAAAGGATTTTTTTTAGTTTAAATTTTCTACCTTCTGGATATATATTTTAAGTTTTAGTAATTTTTTTGTTTTTATTTTACAAATGGTAGTTTCGTCATTGTGTACGTGGAACGTTGATAATTTTTTGTTGTTTTGGGGATATTGTCACAATTGAAAGTTAAGGAGGGAGGGGGGGCCATTGTCAATTGTGTGGTAGTTTGAGGGGATATGTGAAACATCACTATTTGGCCTTTTTTTTGTAGTGAAGGGTGGTATTAGTTCGGTTGGTGTCGATAGGGGCCTTTTTGCCTACTGATTCATAAAAGTTAGTTATATTGATTAATTAACCAACTTCACACCGACAATGAATAATTTTGACTTTTTTGGTTAATCGGTTAGTCGGTTAATAGGTGATTGGTTAAGTCGGTTACAAGTTTTTATGTTAAAAGATTTATTAGTTTTCTTATAACTATATAATTAGTAAAGAATATGTTTTATAAATAAAAGGAAAAGGCAAATTCATGGAACATTGAACAAAATGACAACTAAAAATTAGCTGGATAAACACAATAAGACAAGTTACCACTACAAAAAAAACAAATGGTCATTAAAAGTTGCTGCTATTTCCAATAGCGGCGACAAAGTTGCTGCTACTTGGTAGTTGGTAATAATTGGACGCTAATGCCAAATAGCGGCGACTTTTTTGGTCACCGCTAATGACCCCTCGAAAGTCACCGCTAATAATATTTTTTTCACCGGAAAAAATGTTCAAAATAACCTTGTAGTCGCCGCTATTGGTATATCATTAGCGGCAACTCTAAAGTCGCTGCTAATGGTTTGAGAAAATTTTTTTTAAAAAAAAGCACCCATATATATACATATATAAATTTTAATATATATATTTATATTTATATATATATATAAATTAATATATATATATATATAGACCTTTTGCATGAGTCATTTTGTTGGATTCATATCCAAAAAAATGACTTAACACAACCTGAGTATATAATTGTATTTTTTTTTCCAGTTGCTTTATTGATTGAACTTCCTAAAACTAAATACATGTTTTCCAACCTTTTATCAACAATCAAACAAAATTTGTAGGAAATAGAAACTCACCTAAAAAAAAAAAAAAAAAAGCATCTATATATATACATATATAAATTTTAATATATATATTTATACCTTTTGCATGATTCATTTTGTTGGATTCATATCCAAAAAAATGACTTAACACAACCTGAGTATATAATTGTATTTTTTTTTTTTCCAGTTGCTTTATTGATTGAACTTCCTAAAACTAAATACATGTTTTACAGCCTTTTATCAACGATCAGACAAAATTTGTAGGAAATAGAAACTCACCTGAAATGATTGTGAATCAATCCCAGTTGAAAAGGTTGCCATGACAATTGCACATATTGCCATCAGGAAGCTCTGGAAGGTCAAGACACATACAATATTATTGTTTAGCTAACTCACATTCCATTTTTTTTCTCTGTGCAAAATTTCATATGTATAAGTATTTGATGCATCAAGGACAAAAATTTATCTACAGAAGGCATTAGACTTCCCTGAATCAACGGATTCCCAGAACGGCCAAATTCAACAGAAATATAAAAGTCTAAGAAATAGTTCAAAACCAAGTCCTTATCTTTATTGTCTGACTAGTTTGGAATTTTTATATTGAAGAGTAGCCAAAATCAGAATCCCAACATGGCAACAAGTGCATGGTAAATAGTATATTCACAAAGAAAGGTGGAAAACTAATTAAAGCAATCTCTCACCTTGATAATCTCAACTAGTTGGTCAACTCCACTTTCACCAGGAAACAACGGCCAAAAGAGAGAAGTTGGATTAAAAACATTAGTGATAGAATACACATGGCAACTGTAAAAACAGTAAAAACAGGTCAAAGTATCCATATAAATTCAACTGTCCAAGAAGTAATTCAGCCATCACGCAACCTGGAGAAATAATAATTTTGGATTTTATTATATATATGGTAGTTATAATAGGCCAAACTTACTATTAAACTCTTGCATCATACAAGTATTTTCACACCCTATTTGAGTAAAATATGATTTAGATTAAATTAAAAGTATAAATACAAACATATATATATATATATGGGTCTGACAAGGGCACAACATGTCCAATATAACATTATGAAGAGAACTTGTCTCATTTAACCAATCAATATGGTTTACAATTAGCAAAGTGGGGTTCAAGATTATACCAAGAAATAAGCTTGTCAGAAAAGACTTCCACAATGCTAAAGATTTCCGATTGATGACGTGGCACGCTATTGGGCCCCGGGTCTACTACTTCGAGCCTAGGACCCCCAAAAAGAAGAAAACAATAGGATTGAAGGGAGATCGGGGTGAGCCGATGGGGTCACTCCGATGCCTATGTAGAGAGGAGAAAGCCGTAAAGAGGGCAAGAATCGCCTACTTTGCATTATATAGGCCGGAGTGGTAGTCTTTCAACCACCATCGACTCTTCCGATTTGGCGCTTTGTTATCGAGGATTTGAGAGTTACCGTTCTTGATCTTTAGAAGATCAAGATAGGATTTGGTTGTTAGCTTTTGAATTTTGAATTCTGATTGATTATAAGAATCTTGCAGTGTCGTTGGAGTAATAGAGGCTTTGTATCCGAGAAGGCCTCGGCCTAGGCCTCGGATGTTATGGGCCTGAGTAACATGTGGTCGAGGCGGTGAGGCTGAGGAGGTCTCGTCTTCAAAGACAAGAACTGGGCCGACCCTGACTTGGGCCTAACAGGTGTCTCGGAATAAAGTATGTGAGGTTGATCCACGACCCAACAAGCTGCAATCATTCAAAAAAGAGATCATGCATATTAGTAGCATGGTAGAGGCTAAAGGTCATGCACTTCAAGCAATTCAGCAAGCATTAAGATACTATCATCCAGGTAACTTAAACTATTCCCCTATCAGCAAAGATAAAACATAAGAGTACTGACTTAATCATTAGCATATGAAGTGTTATTGATAAGGGAAGACTATTGTTGTGTCGCCCCTTTGTCGCCAATGGCTCAAGAGTAGACCGCAATAACTTGATAAGGGCGACATATTTGTTGTGTCGCCCCTTCCTTCTCCTGCCTTGCAAAACAGAGAAAAAATAAATAAAGAAGTAAAAGAGGGTCTCAACGGGTTCTCACCATGGCGATACCTATATATGGTTTTCAATGAGAAAAGGGCAACATCATATCATCAAAAATTAAATTTGACCCAACTGTAACCCTATCTGGCTTTCTTGGAACTATGAATGCCTTTGTGGGACTACTGAGACAGCAATTAAACTTGAAACCTACTTAGGACACAAAACTAAGAAGCAATTTTAAGCAAGAAGGCACAAAACAAGCATAATATTCAAAATTTACTAATACAGATGAAAGGTGATCAGAATTTTGGGAAAAGAAGAAAACTAGTGGAAAATATATATATATATATATTTATTTATATAAAACCTGCCCAATATAAAAGCATCCTTTGTTGTTTATTTAGATATTTTCTTTCAATTGCCTTGAATGTAGAGTACACAGGTAAAGCAATCCCAATAGAACAGCTGCACAAGCAGAAAGCTAAATGTTATGTTGACACCAAAAACAAGTAATTTGCTTTCAGGAAGAGTTAACTAGTGGACTCTGCTAGTTACACATGTTGTACTCTAGTCACTGAACAAAAAACATAACAACAAGAAGGAATTTGATGAAATAACTGTATTCAAGTTTGTTAACTAGTTCATTAGCATCATCATTAGAGTTAACTATTTGTTTCTATCAAATCTACACAGTTTCCTCATCCCAAAATTTGCATAGCTCAGCCCAAATAAAATTTCTTCATCAAGGCACTCACTCTGCCCTCATCAGCGGCGACTCTAAAGTCGCCGCTAATGACCCCTCATCAGTGGCAACTTCAGGAAGTCGCCGCTGTTGACCCCTCATTAATGGCAACTTTATTGTCGCGCTAATGAGCCTTTTATTTTTTATTTTGATTTTGCCTGCTCATTAGCGGCAGCTCTTTTGTCGCCACTAATGACCCCTCATCAATGGCAACTACATAGAGTCGCCGCTGATGAGAGGTCATTAGCGGCGACTTTAGTGTCGTCGCTAATGACCTTTTTATTTTTTTATTTTAATTTTTGTCCTGGTCATTAGCAACGACTCTATAGTCATTGCTAATGACCCCTTATCAGCAGCAACTACATAGAGTCGCCGCTGATGATGGGTCATTAGCTGTGCCTTTAGGGTCGCCACTATTGGGATTGCTGCTAAATACCAAAAAATTGGTATTCAACGTCAACAATTAGCGGCGACCTAAAAGTCGCCGCTAATGACTAATTATTAGCGGTGACCTTACAAAGTCGCTGCTAATAGCAACCTTACAAAGTCGTCGCTAATGACCCCTCATTAGTAGCGACTTTTAGGTCGCCACTAATAGTTTGGTCGCTAATGGCCAGTTTTCTTGTAGTGTACAAAATAAAATTCAAAATTTACTTAAAAAATCTGCTACATCGATTAATTGTCGTTTAACCGATAAAAAAAGTTTATACCGCCTACCGAACCGATGTCAAAACAATATTTTTATTTTGCTTACCGATCGCCAGAAGTCGGTTGTTGGTCGATGACGGTTCAGTGACGATCAATAAGCGGTCAATAGACGGTAAACGGTTAATCTACCCTCCCCTAGGTATGTAGACTTTCCCCTTACTTTTTCTTTGAAGCATAAGCACATTTATGATCCACATTCCACACATTCAATGTTAGTAATATATCCACACATCCAATAGTGGACTAACTTTTCTCAGTGTCACGTTTTGCTTCTCTTTAATTAGTTAATGAATTTCAATCTTGCTTATATAAATATATATATATATATATAAAGAAAAAGTAAGCAAGATAATTAAGTGTAGCAATAGATGATGTCATTAACTTTTGCATGTTTTATATTTGGTAATGTTTCTATAAGATTTTCTCGCCTTTGATGACCAAGCCAAGCTCAAAATATCCAATAATTAGCTCATTTGACTTGGAATTAAATTATTATCATCATCATAAGGTAAATGAAACTATAGTCAACGATCAGAACAGAGTCTGGGTTTTTATATATATATTTTTAAAAATGATAATATCGCCATCAATTAATGCAAGAATAATAATAATAATAATAAATTGACATTTTATTTAATTGATACCGAATCAAACTATGAATATTTTGGTTTTTGACAAGTAAAAAAATCAAACCAATATGATCAGTAGCAGGTTAATCAAACTTATTATTATTATATTCTAAGTCAATTCAGTAGAAGGTTGTTTATATATAGTTTTTCTTAAATCTTCGGTGCCCAAGTTACGTATTATCATTACCAATTAAAATTATATATTAAACAAATTCCAAAACAGGTAAAAAAAAATCATTCAAATATATATTAATTTGTCCTGATCACTTGCGCTAACTGCTATGATAATCTTAAATTGACTCCGAAAATGGTTGATTTTTATTGTAATGCTTTCCATCACACTTTTAAAAATAATGTTAGTTTCCACACTTTCTTATTCTAGTGAATAGTTTTTTCTTAAAATTACTCCACTTTTTCAGTTGGTCAATGTGCACAAGCTATATATAGGAATTTCAACAAACAAAATTATGCTAGCTTGGAAGAATTTATTCATAATATGTGTCGATTAATTGCCTCATAAATATGCTTCTAATAATCTTACTAGATAAACTACATGGGATTGCAATAACAAACTCTGACTAGCTAGGTGACTCTCAAATGAGAAATACATAATATAATCAATAAAATAAATTTTTTTAAAAAAAATCAAATTTATTCTTTAGAGTTTTCATGCTATTTTAATTTCGACAAGTCTTTAAATTTTCAGTTAAATAATTGGAGATGTTCCAACAGTACTATACACATCCCACTGATTGGGGATGTGCACTGTAGCAACATCCCTAATTATATAATTGGGGGCGTTGCTACAGTCAAACAACCCCTTTTTTTGGGTTGTTTTACTATTAAAATGACCCTTGGTTTCTGGTGGGGTCATTTTGTTAAAAATACCCTATTACAAAACAGTCCTAAAACATGAAATTTTTGTAGTGTCTGGTTCAAATAAATAAGCCCATTTGTCAACTTCTCATTCAAGACACAACATATTCAATAGCATGAACAAAGTTGAAATAATTTTTTCTTTTTAAATGATAAAAATAATTCTCTTAACCATCTTCCTATAGTGAATGGGTTATAGGTGAATCTACCATTGAATTTTTGTAGGAACTCACATGAGTTCACAAATCAATGGTGAATCCATTAGATTTGCAAAAAAGATGACTGAAAAATGATTAAGAGAATAATGTGTAACATATCTCTTTTGAAAAAATGAGTGGCAGCCTCCGCATGCTCAAAGAGGGATGGTTTTGTGAGTGGAGAAGTTAATTGAAATCAAAGGAATCAAACCTTAAAAATCTAAAAGTAAATTAAAATGGCATGAAAAAATCTAGGAACTAAATTTGGGTGGGAATTTAATAATATAACTAGCTGATGATCTCTTCTTAACGCAAACATGAGAAAGAGAAAGAGGTAACTCAGCGAAGGAGAAACGCGGCGTCACATGCATTTGCGGTGGGGAGTTGGTGTGTTGCCTAGGTTTGACTAGCTAGCTTCCAATGGCAATGGGGGAATCCAAATTAAAATAATGCCGACCACGCCGCAGGGGGAGATGTATCGTCTTCCTCACTCTGCTCGCTTCAATTAAACAATAACCGACCACGCCGCATGCGCCAACCACAACAACTAAGACAAGGACCGACGGAGCAAAGCTTGCACCAACGTAACGTCCAAAAACCAAATGACACAACCTTACACGGTGACTTTTTTTTTTATAACAATAAATTTAAAAAAAAAAACATTATTCTTTAAACACGTCATGTCATGTCATGCGTTTTTTAAACATGTGAAAAATATATACTTGATAGAAAGTCTAAATGTCCTTCTCTTCATATTCTTCTCCTATGCAATTTTTTTTTTTTAAGAAATCATCATTGAATCTGTAAGACTCACACTTTGATTACTGTTGGGTCATGGATCGGCAACATAAAGCCCAACAGGCCTCTAAGCCTGGTCCAATGCGCAAGTCAACTAAAACCATACCTAGGCTGAGACATAATTGGCCCAAACCGATGCATGGTTAGCCCACCGAGGACATCATGGTCTTTTTACCGAGGGTACAATGGTCATTCGGTTAGTAAAGGAAACTCACGTTCACCAATATAATGAACGTGGAATTCACCCAGCTCTCAAGCAAAGCTCCCACATTTGCCAGAACATGGCCCACTATCAGATCCAAACAAAGACACATGTACCTGAGGATTACACGAGAGCCCATGTCCAACACAAGCGTGGCCAAGCCACCCACTAACACACTCCACAATCTCATGATCGTGGAGTAACCCACGATCCACAATCCACTTCGCCAACATGACACACGTGGATTCTCGGGAACATGAGGCCAAGAATTACGAGATGACAACTGCTACTTGATGCTTATAAAAGGAGAGACTTTAATTCATTATTCTATTAATCACAATTATCTCTTAAGCTCTCATTAGGTTTATACTCTCTCAAACAGTTTACTGACTTAAGCATTGAGCTATTCCCTACTAGCACACCTCTAACAGCTCTTATCCTACTCATTTTCTTCTTTTATAGACCAACGACTCTTCGGACTGTGCCATGTCACTCCTCAAAAAACTATCATAAACAATCATCATATAAATCTTACGAATTTTTTAAAACAATTGTATGAGAGAAGGACACGAGAAAGACAAATAATAGTTCCAATTTTTAACTAATGCTATATATTCATCTCTTATCTCACTTCTATGCCACTAGGTTAATATGACAATACCAATCAGTCCTTAGATTAATCTTTATTAGAAAAATAAAAAATCCAAGAGTTAAAAGGACAGCAACATGCACTCAATAATATGAGAGTGAATAAAGAGAAGGGTATTTAGAATTTTTTTTTTTTTCATTAATGCTATTAAAAAAAAAGTATTTCTCATTTTTTTTTTCTAATTGCTTTTCATATGGTATATGATAATGATATGACACTTTTAAGAAGTGGGTTTGAGAAGTTTTCTTACTACCCAACTTGTAAGAAATTTGTATCCAACTTTTATAAAAGAAATAGTGTATAGTTGACCATCTATATGTATTCCATTCGTCGTCAACTCTGTTGGAACCGAAGCATCCAAAATTAAAAAAATTAAAAGAAAAGAAAGAACTAGCATGATATATATACTATATAGGACCAATTACCTAATATACTACTGGAATAAAGTTTTATCCGACTCATGATTTCAAAACTAAAGTACACAGAATTTACATCCAGCAACGTAAATTTTTTTCATCTGATTAAAATAAATAAATATATATATATATTTTACTTTTAACTATTCACCTTTGCTATTTTATTTCCATATTTTTTCTTTTTCCAAGCAAATAAATTCTAAAACCATGTGCATCTCTTATCAACGGTCATTTCTTTTATTTCTTTTAACATTTGGTGAGCCATCGCAACTCACCCATTTTTGGCTAAAGTAGTTAGTGGTTATTTCTTTTAACATTTAGTGAGCTATTGTAACTCAGCAATTTTTTACTAAAGTAGTTAACCGAATGCAGCTATATTTTCATCCAAACTTACATTTCAGCTAACCAAAATAACATTTGACTACCCCAATGTGAATACTATGAATCATAACTTGGAAGAGAATGGAGACATAACTTTGTGCCAACAATACTGCAGTCTGCTGCTCAATCGGCTGGAGATCACGTCTCATAAAAGCAAAGGTCACTAAATTGAACAACCACCACCCCACCCTCCTTCCCTTATGCAGACATGTTCCAATTTTTTTTTTGATAACGAGAACTCTTCCAAGATAGGGCCACTTGGTGTACTTACCTGTTAGATAAATCTCAGATCCATGTAAAACACCACCTCCATATGGATCGGATAATACTTCGACTTTACCAGAGGGCTAACCCCAAGAAATTTGTTTGTACCTAAGGAGACTCAAACCTTATATCTGATGGACTACCACAAAGACCAAATCTCTTACCCCTTTAGCCAACCCCTTGGGGTTGAACCAACTAAAGTTACCATCTACTCTTGTAATCAAGTGGTACATCTCTATGTGAATGCGTAAACACACAAGTAGACTCATGTATAAAAGGGTCAAAATGTTATAAGATAAAGAATAATAGGAATACTACAAAAAGCATTGTTCATTCATTCAGATCTCGAAAAGAATAATTAAGCTCTACTATTGACATCTCAATGACATTGAAAGTGCGATTGTTTCCCTCCAGATAATCCATCCACACAAGGCAAACAAGAACTACATTCCAAATGAAATTATTTTTATTTTGGCAAAACATTACTCGACAACAAAAAGTAGATCACAACAACTCTTTCTGGCATTGAACCCAAGATGTGTAGAAGATAAAGGACCACTACTCTCTTGAAGCAGGGCAATGGATCAATAGATCATTGGCCATCTCTCCCTATCCTTACACACACACCAACAATCCAAGATAAATAATACTCATTTTGATAGATTATCCACTGTTATTTTATTTTATTTTTTGATAAGTGATTATCCACTGTCAAATTTTACCCAATGCAGCTGTACAAACAAACAAACAAACAAAAAATGCAACTTTTCTCCAGACCTTGCTGAGCACCACTCATCAGGTCAACTTTTTTATTTATCCAGCAACTTCATAACAGGGCCTGCAACTGAAAATACGAGCAGTAATTTTTCATAGCTTGCATTGACACGCATCTACAACTCAAAAGTTCAATGTGTCAATATAAAAAACCAGTTGGGTTCAGTTTAGGGCTTAAACCTTAGCCCTAACTAGCTCCAAAAAGGACCTTATCTCTTTAAACTTTGAAAGGAAAAATTTGTTGCAAAAAATTATAAGCCTTAAGAGCCACCACATAGAACAAGTTATTATCGACTTAATGCAGGTCCTCCAATGTACCCTGATTTCATGCATTCATGATAAAGACAAGGGTGTATAAATTGAAGACAGGATAATCCCCATGGCATGGGAACCTAGGCATTCCATGGAGAGGTAATGTCTTAGTGTACATCTATATCCACTCTACCAGATGTCTCAACCACTCTAAAGGTAATTCAATTAATTCAAAACTTCAAACATTCACCTATTTCATATTGTAAAAAGGAAAATGGCATCCACAAACATAGATTGGCATGGAATATGTTGACTGTCATTCACCTGCTGTTAAATGCTTCACAGATCAACGATTATCAGTTCCATTGTATTGTCTAGATAATTGCCTGTAATTTCGTGTGCACATGTGAGAAGTAAGGAGAACCCACAGGCTGTAAGGAAGGCTAAAAGAGAGATTACATCAGTATCAAGTGCACCTGTACAGAGATAATGGAAAAATTGTATCATGCTTCAGTACCACCACCATTATATTCCTTCTCCTCCTCCTTCCTCCAAAGCATATCACTACTACTGGTACCAACACCAGCTCTCTCCACTGATGCCATTCCCATATACAGATACTACTACCACCGCCAATGCCATTCACCCACAAACACCTCCACTGCTAGCCCCCTGCCCTTGCCACGCACCTATGAAAACATCCACTTGCAATGAATGCTAGCTTTGTCATCACATAAACAATTTAGCTTTATGTTTGTTCTATATGTTGAATTGCTACAACTTAGAAAGTAACATTCAGGGATGACCATAGAAAGCTTAAAACTTTAACAAAATAGAGATAAGGGGATTGTGAAAATTAATGGTCAATAATTATCAGTCATCTTTTTAGGTATCTTCAGTCAATCATTCATAAGAATGGGAATTATCGAGGGGCATGTTCTGCATAGAATTAGCGCAGGCTAGATTAAGTGGAGAAAGCAAAAGTTATTGGGTAGGCTTCTGCTTTTACATTGTTCAGATTTTGCAGAGAAGGAAAGTTAAATATGCAGAGATTGGGAGTCTTGTTTTAGTTGTTGTGTCTGCTATTAAAAAACGCTTCCTTGTGAAATTAAACCATAAAGAAATGAAAACACAATCCATTACCAAGAAAAATCCATCAAACACATAAAGCACAAGAAATTATAACCATAAGTAACACAGAGAACTTCCATTGATGACACCTCACATAAAGGTCTTAAAAAATGGCAAGGAAACATATTCAGGACAGGAGAGGAGATAAAGAAAAACTTACAGAATCTAGAAGAAAACTCAAAAACGAAATGGTTTCTCTTGGGTTTCGTTCCCGAAGATTGCTTCCCAAACATGTGGATGCGCTGGTTTTTTCTCCACATACTCTTTAATAGCTTTGTTGTTGATGAAAAATCCCTTCTGGGTTAACGTTGCAATCACAGAACGAGCTTCTTCAACACCCTTACTCGAACACAATCTAGTAACCAAGCCCAGAAAAGTTTGGACATTCGGAGAGTGACCAGCCTCCAACATCTCGACGCAAAAGGCAACGGCGTCGTCCAAATGGTCGCACTGATAAAAACCCTGTATCAACACGGAGTAAGAGACGGCATTGGGAGAAATCCCATTGCTTTGCATTTTCCTGAAAATCCTTTTGGCATCGTCGAACTTCTGGGCCTTGCAGAAGCCTTCCACGACGGCGGTGTAGATAACCACTTCAGGAATCGTACCCTTTTCGCGCATCAACCCGAAGAGCTTCATGGCCTCTTGAACAAGCCCGTCTTTGCAAAGCCCATCGAGCATGGCCACAGCATTGGGGATCAGACCCGTTTCCTTGAGCTTCCTGAAGATCTCCTCGGCCTCTTGCGGTGGCGGCGGTGGAGATGGCGATGTCTCCGCCTTTACTTCTCCTTCTTTTTCTTCTTTTGACTCTTGTTTCGCACCAACTCCAAGCTTCAATTTATCCAGAAACTCAAAGTCGGCTTTGTTGTTAGCGGCAGAGAGTCTTCTGTTATTGTCGAATTTGGGATTTGCAGGGCCTCTCAAAGGCCGGTTAGGAATGGGCTCAGGAGGACGCTGCTGGTAGCTATCGCGGCGGCTATTCTTGTCACCATCATCGTCGAATCGTCCTCTGACGCCGCCGGCATCTTCCAGGGAGCTGGAGCTCAAACGGCATATTCTCCAACAACATGGAAGTGGCCTAGAAACAAGCTTGGAAATCCGGCTCCGCACTTGCAGTGCTGCCATGCGTTAGTGAATTAAGGAATGGATTGGATGAGGCTAGGGTTTAGGGCTTTTGTTTACCCCTTTTCTTCATTTGCTTTTTTTTTTTTCGCAAGTGCTTCTTATAAATTTAATGGGTTATTTGTTTAATTAAATAAGTCGAATTATAATTCGTTTATATGGTATCATTCGAACTTGATGCGACGATTTTTTTTTTTGCGTACGTTCGCATGAAAGATGGAAAAGATTGAATCCAATGACTTTTATTGAAGTGGTCAACCGATTAATTCTTCTGGACCAAGATTTTCATATTACCTAAATATCTTATATAAATTTAATATGAAATTAGAGGTTTAAAATTAAAAGATTTGACATGTCTAATTAAATAGATAGAGTTAAAATTTTATCTATATAATCTTATACTAATATCTCATCACAGTCAGAATTTGACAAACACATACGGAATTTGCTACCGCTAGAGGATAGAATGAAGTTCGAGAATTATTTCAATTAGATCCAAGTGTAAATTAGGTATTTTGCATCCTCCAATAAAAAGCAGATACTTTATCTTAAAATATTAAAAGTAATATAACCCTTCACATTAAATAATTATTTATCTCTCGACAAAATACTTAATAGACAAAATATTCAATAAAACCACCGTAATCAACATTTTGTGTGGTTTTGAAGATTCCAGTCCAATTTTAAGGGCTTGGAAATGGGAATTGGGGGTGAGCTTTGAGTTAAAAGAAATGAAAATAAATTTATAAAATTGATCTAAATTAAAAATACAGTATTTTTATATCTATTATATTTGATGATGTTTTAGGATACGGTGTCAAATTTCGAAATGAGGCCATAAAATAGAGTTTTACACCACAGATAGAGAGTGCTCTAATGAACCGCAGGTAAATAGGAGGGTAGATCGGTCATTTACCAGTTGAGAAGGAGGGCAATAACGGCCAAACAAAAACAGGAGGAGCAAATAAAGAACCAGATAAGGCTCTGTTTTTGTGCACTCTCTCCAGCTGCCTCCGGTGGCGACCGAGTTATGATTAAGCGCAACGCAAGCGGAAAGCTTCTTTGCATTTTCGCTGTTGATTTTGTTGTGGCTGCTGCTTAGCGTTGCTAATCGAAAGGTAAGCGGCTCTCTCGCGTCTTGGTTGGGGATATGGAAATCTGCAGCAATCAACGTGGTAGTAGTAGCATCATGTGGTTCTTCAGGGATAGAGGGTTTGATGATAAAAGTATCCAGGAAATGTTCAAAAAGTGCAAGCGCCTTGAGGGTGTGGAAAGGGAGAGAGCCTCCGAGAATTGGGATTACCTCAAAAGCATTGGCATTCAGGAGAGAAAGCTCCCTTCAATTGTTTCAAAGTGCCCCAAGATCCTTGCACTGGGTCTCCATGAGAAGCTTGTTCCCATGGTTGAGTGCCTCTCTACTCTTGGTACAAAACCCCAGGAAGTTGCTTCCGCCATTACCAAATTTCCTCCCATACTCTCCCATAGTGTGGAAGAGAAGCTCTGTCCACTTCTGGCATTCTTTCAGGCACTTGGTGTGCCTGAAAAGCAACTTGGCAGAATGATATTGCTCAACCCAAGGCTCATCAGCTACAGCATTGAATTGAAGCTGACACAGATAGTGGACTTTCTTGCCGCTATTGGCCTGGCCAGAGATGGGATGATTGCCAAAGTTCTGGCAAAAAACCCATTTATTATGGGTTATAGCGTCGATAAAAGGCTACGCCCCACTTCAGACTTTTTGAAATCAGTAGGTCTTACAGAGCAGGATCTTCAAACAGTGGCAATGAACTTCCCTGAAGTTCTCTGCAGAGATGTGAACAAGGTGCTGAGACCCAATTTCGCTTATCTAAAAGGATGTGGGTTTGGAGATGGGCAGATAGCATCTTTGATAACTGGTTTTCCCCCTGTTCTGATAAAGAGCATCCAAAATTCTTTAGAACCTCGGATCAGGTTTCTGGTGGAGGTAATGGGTAGACGGATTGATGAAGTCACTGATTATCCTGACTTCTTTCGGCATGGCTTGAAGAAAAGATTGGAGTTGCGGCACAAACTTTTGAAAAAGAAGAATATAACTTGTAGCTTGAGTGAAATGCTGGACTGTAATCAAAAGAAGTTCTTAATGAAGTTTGGTTTCTTTGAAGGGCATGCCTAAGGTACTCTGGCCACATCCTTCTGTTCTTTTTTATTCAAATTTCTTAAAATCTAGCTTAGTTTGCCTTTGTAATTTAAATATGTCTTCTTGAAGGTTGAATGCAATTAACTAGTATATGGTTCTAGGCGCATCAATGAAAAATGTTGACTTCAGCATCTGATTAAGCATTTAGTTACTTTCAAATATAGCTTAATCGAAAGTCCTAACAATTATGAGGTTTATCTGCTGGTAACTTCAATGACATATTGCCCATTGTCTAGATTTCATGTTCTTTTCTGCTTTTAGTGAAAGCAATCTTTTGCTCGTTCAAGAAACATTAAGATATGTGTACTTAGGGCGCCTTATGTATTCAATGATATTTGTTGATTACTCATAAAAATAAAAATAAAAAAAGAAGAAGAAGAAACGTGTTAAGATATAGGTGCACTGGATCTGTGGGCAAACGCACATGATACCATGGTTACAACATCTCCTTTTGAGGTTGTATGAGTATGCAAGAACTGGTGTTGTTATTAGCTTATAACTGTTGGCCCAGAGTAGTTCCAGCTTTAAGCATAAATATGAATGAAATCTTGCAACGTTATAAGTGATGGTTGTTTTTGAAGAGAACCAACCAACTAATAGTGCAGTGTATGCTCCCAGACAGAACAAGATGAACATTTTTAGGAAATCAACTGCGTAGAGATCTGCTGAAAATGTCTTCATATTCTGTATGTGCAAAAAATCATCTGCTTTTTTTCTATTTATAAATAATCGAGATATCATATAAAGCATAAAGTGCCCTCAGGCATACAAAATGTATACATGAGAAAGACTCCTGTGTTGAAAAGAGAAAAAGAAAAAGAACAAAAAAATCTTGGTAACTAATCATCAAAGGAGAAACAAAAGCAGTTGTCCAAAGATATAAAGTATAGAAGAAAAAGGACTTAATCTCTCCTCCAAAGTCTTCTTACAATCCTAAAAACTTGTCATTCCCTTCCCTTCATAGGCACCACAAACATTCTTATAGTGTTTAAGAAAATGGAGGATCAGATTAGGTGTGGAGATCAAACTCCCCTGTAAAGATGAAGCTTGGATTGTTTCCCTGCTATTAGAGAAATTTGGTTCTCTAAGTTTCCTTGCTAGTGCATATAGATATTCGTATATCCGCCAAATAAATTTGTTCCTTCCAACTTCATATTAAAAGTCAACTGCAATCAAAACTGGATGGATTTCTTGCAGCGGACATCTTGACTTTAAAAAAATATAATCCTATATTGGAAGCATGAATCTCACAAGAAAATGCAGGGGTAATAAGGCTAAGATTGAATTTGTAGAGAATTTAAGAGACATTAGTGGCATATTCCAAACATACTAAGCGGAACAAATGGGTATCTTTCAAACAACCTCCCATTATACTGCAAAAGAAAAGTGCCTACTAATTCCAGGAGCTTAATTAAAGACGAGGACTCTGGGAGGACCTGAAGCCTTCTGCAATGGTTACATAACAGCCTTTGGAAGACAATGTTGTAGTAGAAACTGTACTCTCAGTGGTGCTGATAGAAGCATCCATCAAAGGCCATGTGAAGAAAGGTTTGAATGGGGGCACATGAGGGGACATTGTTTCACCTATAATCTGGCATATAGCCTGTGCTTGAGGCCTCTCACTGGCAATGGGATGTGAACATGCCAGTCCCAAAAACAAAAGCCTCTCTGCTTCATCAACCACATACTCATTGTGGAGCCTCCCATCTACAGCTTCTTGAATGTTTCCTTCACAATGCAACATCCAAACCCATTCAACCAAGGAATACAAACGTTGATGGTGATCGATCTCAGTCCCAGGACTTCTGCCACACACTACCTCTAGTACGACTGCACCAAAACCAAACACATCAGATTCCGGTGTAGCTTTCCCTGTGTGGAAGCACTCTGGAAAAGCATAGCCTATGGTGCCAGCAACTCCAGGTAATCCTAGTTCGGCATAAGAGTTCCTTCCATTTTCTAAGGCTTGAGCAAGGCCAAAGTCACTCAAGCGAGCTTTGTAGTTGGAGTCAAGCAAGATGTTGCTGGCTTTGAGGTCACAGTGCAAAACCTTCTGGTCATACTCATTGTGCAAATAATTCAGTGCTGATGCTACATCTGCTAGTATCTTGTATCGACCTTCCCAATTCAAAGTGTTGGGGATGGAAGCCTCATAAAGGTGTTTGTCAAGACTACCATTTGGCATAAAGTCGTACAACAATAGTAGCTTCCTTGTCATAGCACCACCCTTAACAAAGACTACATATTAGAGATGTTGTCAAGGATATTGATAAGTAGAATTTTATTGAAGCCAATGCATAGCAGAGAATATCAATTGATCAGCTGCATATATCTTTGAAAAAGGGAAGAAAAAAGTAATATGAAAAAGATAGAAAGAGAGAAAGAAAATTGTAGAGAAGGTTACCAATTAAGCGGATAAAATGTTTATGGCGAAGGCAGTAAATGATGGTGAGCTCAGCCAAGAAATCATCTTTGCCTTTGATTTTGTCTCTGGAGAATTGCTTTACAGCTATTTCAGTAGCAGTATTGTCATCCTTGATATACAGAATTCCTTTGTAAACAATGCCAAACCCACCTTCACCTAGCCTCATACTCTTATGGAAGTTGTTGGCAGCCTTCTTTACATCCTTATATTTGAATTCCTTGGGCATCTCAGGCAACCAAGTCAAGCTCTTATCAAAAACGTTAGACTCATCACTTCTTCGTCTTCTCTGCTTCTTCAGATATAGAACACCGCATAGGACCAACAATATCACACCTGCAGGGACTCCTACCCCCAGACCTATCTTCAACCAAATCAAATCACTTTTGTTGAACATCTACCTCTAAGCTCCACTTCAAGACACAATGCAACTCAATCTGCGGATAATTACCTGTAGAAGGAGTAAACCCAGTAAGATTGCTGATTCACATTGTTTTTCAGGTTTATAGTCTCGCTGAGAAGAGGTTTTTCAGGCTTTTGTTCCCCTTTTTTCACCATGTAAACCTCCATTAGCTTGGACCTGCAATTATACTGGACCCAGACAGAGTGATTCATACTTACTTCGGGGGACAATTCAATACCATGAACATCGAGAGAGCTGAGACAGTCTTGTTTGATCTAACTGAGATGATGTTAAGCCCAATATGATTGTCATCTGGATCGTAGTCTTGTTTTTCTGTATCAAATTCTATAGCCACGATCCGGTTAGTATGGTTACTATTGGTGGCAGCATTAGAGAGGCCAAGCCATTGCCTGAAACTTGCTGCCGGCATCATCATATCCGGGGCTATGAGAAAGGCAAGACCTTCACCAGTCATCCAGTTCGGCATTTTGTAAATGTTTATGTCGAAACTAGAGATGAAGGAGGCCTGGTTGTCATTAGACGACCACAGCTTGAAAGGCTTTGAATACATAACGCGGCCGGCCTTTTCAGTGAGTTTGTCGAGTTGGCTGACTGAGTCTGGGGTTATCTGAAGGGCTCCGTAAACAATGGATGACTCCCGTTCAAGCTGTAAGTAATTGTAATCCTTCGTCTGATCAAATACATCAAACGTGAAATTATTCGGCCCTGAAAAGGATGGTGCAGCTTGTATGTCAACCAGATGCAAAGGCTGAAAAGGATAATAGCAACATTGATATTCATTTTGTTTGAGTTCAATGAGCATTTGACTGCGATTGGCCTCCTCTATCTGAATCTCTCCCACTAGATCAACCTCTAAAATTAGAGGAATTTTCTGAACGCTCAACAAATAAACCCTCTGCATGATCACTACCTTTACAATTTAATCTTATCCTCAACTCTATGGAATTCAAATTAGATTTAACATCAGCTATGGAGATGGTATCTCTACCGTACAACATTGAATTAATTAAATTATCAAATGGATCTGATACTAGTGGACACAACAAAATTAGAGCTTGATCCTCATCATCTACTTTAATATCAATATTTTTTAGATCCAAAATAATTCTATTATAGTCATCTAGACATCTTGAGGGTATATACCCATTGCTTCATAAATAAACGGTTAGTGAGAGACTTCTTCATGTACAAACTTTCTAACTATTTCCAAAGTCCAATGGCAGTTTTTTCATTAATGACTTCTCTCAAAACTTCATCTGAGAAAGAAAACAAAATTATGCTGTGGGATTTTTCTTCAAGTTCCTTCCTTTCCTCCATTGATAATGTTGATGGCACCTCGCCATCCAAAATCTTTGCCAAGCCCTGTTGTCGTAACAAGGCTCGCATCTTGATGCGCCAAAAGCTGAAACTATTGTAACCATCAAACTTCTCTACTTCAAATTTTGCAATCGTCATCCTGCAAAATAAAGATTTAGGCTCTGATACTATTTTGTTGTGACAAACGCAAATCCAAGATTATTGAAAAAGTAGAAAAGTGTAAAATAAAAAATAACACAACCACACAAGACACCAAGATTTAAGTTGTTCAGCCCAACAAGGTTATATCTACTAGCGGAAAAAATCTAGGAGAAATTCACTAACAAAATAGTGGAGTACAAAGAGTAGTACAAACGAAACCACCCAAACTCAAAAACCCCAATACTCTCAAATCTCACTCTCACACAAAAGAGAATTGGACAAAAGGGAAAATACTCTAAATTATCTAAGCCACCGTGTGGCCAAAACAAAATGTGAGAACTTCACAAGTGAGATATCTTCTTGTCTTTCTTGCGTCTTTCTCCCACACGAAGCTACCTTCTCTGCAACTCTCTTTTATGAGACACATCCCGTTCATTTATGGGCAAAAAACAAAGTGCATTAATGGTATGATAAGGATCCATAAATAAAAGGGATGATGCACCACACCAAAAGGACTAAAGTGAAGTATCATCACATCGTGCATGTTTGCAATTCTTAATTGATAAATCAAAATATTGTTGTGAAAGCCCAATATTATTTGGTGATAAATCAAAAAATTTCAGACAAGACAAGTCAAATTTGTTGATGAAATTACTAAAAGTCTAGGAGCAATGAAAAAAGCCGGACTCATAGTTATATTCCTTCCCACTTCCTGAAGTTGGACTTCTTACGCATACCTAAATGTTGCAAATTTTATTCTAGACCTATTTTCCTTTTTGTTGGGAGGCAAACAAAATATTCAAAAGTAAATCATGCAAGGAAAAGCAAAGGCAAGCTTATACAAAGAATTTTCAACTTTAGCTTCAACTTTATCCCTTTTTATTGTAATTGAAAGTGTTAGTAACTTTTGACCTTTTCTGTGACCCTTAACTAATTGTCGAAGGACAAAACACGACAACACAATATGAGACCACAGACCACAACCAAAACATATTCTCTTCTCCTAGCCAAAAAAAAAAAAAAAAGCAAGTCATCTACCTATTATAGACAAAACAACTAAGCCTAAAAAAATTCACAAATATTAATTATACTAAAGTAAAACTTGTCGCATTCTAGGACAACAACCAATACGGGACCACAACCAAAAAGTTTCACAGCCACAAGCAAAATATTTCATGCCTACATCCACTGCCAATCTTTAGCAATAAAGTGCATTATTCATGCAATTAAATAACAAAATCCAACACAATAAGCACGGGCTATGCAATAAAGTATAGAAATCTAAATTCGACAAAAAACAACACAATATGGGGGTTTCAACAATAAGCTTCAAATTCAACAAACAACTTCCTAAAACTACAAGAAAATGCTTCTATTTATTTGAAACAAGAAAAGCCCTAAAAAAAATTTAGAAATACCTCTTCGGATTAGCAATTTTTTTGAAATTGCAAAAATCTGAAACCCTAATCACCCACCAGCGTTAGTGATATGAGTGATGCCGGTCAATTCTGTGTGGCACGCCAGTGGGTGCGCCAATGACTGTGTGGGGGGACGTTGGGTGATGTCGGGGAATGGTGGGCAACACTTGTATCGTCGGGGAAGAGGGATCTCTCGCACAAGTGTATGGGGGTTCATCAAATAAACCCCCATGTTTATCCAAAACACATCGTTTTGGCCTTTTGGATAGGGCCAAAACGGTATGTTTTGGATCCTACCTGTAAAAACAAATCTAACGTGACCCTATCTAAAATGGTGCATTTCACTCTAGCTAATAACAGTTATCAAAAATTTGACGACATGGATTTTATTGGCATTTTCACTAACCCAGGGAATAAATTTTCGGTAAAAAAAAAAAAAACTTAGTAAATTTTTAATTTTAAAGAGTTAACTCAGTGAGTTATTATATATTTACCTTTCAAATTTCAATAAAGTTGTTGCATGCTCATTAATGAGCACCTAAAAGTGGCCTTCTC